>JAJHSJ010000008.1:37205221-37543754 GCA_021015155.1 Magnolia officinalis
TGGTTGCTTAAAATTGATCTGCAAGCGACATGTGCCAGATCACTATTCAAGATATTTATTTTGTAAAGAAAACAAGTGTTTCCACACTCTCTCGCTCCGGACTCATGCGAACAGCCATAGGACACTGTCTGGATTTGATTTTCGAGATGGTTGTCAAGCCCAGCGAGGCAGTCCTAAGTCCTTAACTTCGTATTATTCGGACTCTCGATGTGCGGTCTTGACCTGATATGGAGTTTCAATGTGTTCCTGAGAGCAGTCGGGTAATGAGTTTGATCCTAGACTTTAGGGTAACCTATCGTCAATGATTCTACAAGTTTTGGGTCTTGCAGATCGTATTTAAAGTGATTCAAATGGATTTCATGGATAATCTAGTTTAACACTTAGTTAACTTTGCCAAATTTCTAAAGGATTAATCCTAAGTGATTTCTGGTCGAGGTGGTACTCAGTCCTTTGTAACAATGTTTAGTTTAAGTATTGTTCTGCATTACCTAAACTTTAAGATAGCGTCTAATGTGAAAGTGCTTAGAAAATTTAAAGAACAAGGTGGTGAAGGGTGGGATTTGTGAAAGAAATGGGTTCACAAGCGATTTTTGACTTTGGGGTTAAGTTCTGACAAGTTAATAAGGTGTTAGGATCGACCCATTGCCTAAGGACGTCCAATCCCAGGTTGGTAAAAATTCGAGATGTTACATGGGCCCTACATCAAAATTACAATCTATAACTACGAACACCCACCTTTGATCTTCTTGGACTTCTTCTTCCATCAATGCATCCTATAGCTCCGAGGGATGCATTTCAACGGTGGGGATGATCTTTGGATGGTGGGATTGGGTCGTAGGGAGGTGGGCCACACTAGTTTCTCTCATGGAAGCTTGGGACATGGGTTGCTTGGAGAATGAGGGAGAGAGATGAGAGAGAGAGGGTTATAAGAGAGAGATGGGTGAGCGATGGGTGTGAGATGGGTGATGGGTGTGTACTTGGTTGTGAGAGAGTTGACTTTAGGGAGGGTGGTTGTACTTGGGGGTGGGATATGTACTTGACATTTAATGTGATGGATTCTCTAAGGATTGCAACGTGGGGTGTTTTCCTCCAATTGAACACGGGCCCACATCTCCTGGCCCGGGTATCACCTTAGCGCGTGAGACGCAGTGTCCAAACTGCAACGACGGCGCGGTCGCAATGATAGAAGTTTCGAGTCAAGCCGACCCTAATATATAAGACATGACTCAGGATCACGCGCAAATGCCAATAACAGATCGCGGGTCGCAGAAATTCGACCGGGAGGACCGCGGAAGCCTACGAAACGGTACGGACTAGGATACGGGTTTTACACGTTGCCCATCTTAATTGAAGCCCTGTATCATCATTCCACTAGGGCGTAGATCGGAACAACGATAACCTATTTACTCAACATCGAGAGTGGTAAGAGGTTCACCGCAGACCCATTATCTATCATAATCCATTTAACTTTCTTTCCATAGATATGACCTTCTATCATTAGTGGCCTGTTATGCCCTACGTGGCAGATCAAATCATCATCAGAGAAGGAAATGACTCGTAGGCAGTCTTCTTGCTCTTTGTACTCTTTGTGTTTCATTTCTGCTAGTAGGGTTTCTCTGACATCATGATTGGACAATGCTTGAACCAAGCTTTACCGAAATTCCTCCGACAACTTAAGCGCATCATAGATGCTTAATCAAGCCGGTATGCCCTTCAAATGACTTGCCACATCGTAGGTCACTTTTGTTGTCTCATCCCTCTCTTCTTTCTTATCATCATCGTTCTGTCTTTCAACAACTTCGTATTCTACTTCGTAAGGCTTATTATCTTCTTCCCTGATCGTAGCATAATCACCGCTACCTTTTTTGTCGTCTTACAGTCCTCTTTCTCTTTCATTTCTCGGGCCTTTTTCCGGATTGTGAGCATATTTACTATCTTCATTGTACCCTCCTTTTTTTTTTCCAATCACTATTTCTCCTCTGTTTATCATCTATTGTATTATACATTTCAACGTATAACAATTCTCCATTGGATGGCCCACCAGGCGATGATAGTGGTAAAAATTTCTCTCTTGTTCTTGTCACATCTTCAGGGCGCTTGGGTTCTGGTAATTCTATCGTACCGGCTTTTAGCAATTGGTTCATCATAGGAACAATATCTTCCCTATCGAACGCAAACCCTTCATGAGAATTGAGCATTTTGGGCCTTTTTCCACTGTATCTGTTTCTTGGTTGATTCAATTCTTCTTTCCGTTCTGGCCTTTGATCTCTCGAGTCTCTTGTATCTTTGCTTCTCTTTTTACGATCGATGGTATTTACGGCCATCCTGCTGGGTGCTCTCCTGACTGTCTCATAGTGAAACGCTGGCATCTTCCGAGTCATCAACTCTAAACCATGAGCCTTAGTGGCTAGGTCACAGAAAGTTCTAATGTCGGTGCTGGTAAGTCCAAAAGCATTCCCTTCTCCATAGAGTTCAGACACATCTTGACCTGTTCTTTTTCTTCCGGCAGCTGCCTACACGAGGCTCCCAATGTCTTCTATCTATCTATAAACTTTTCTATCGGTTCCCCCTCTCTCTGCCACACTGAAGCCAATTTCTTAATACTAACATCACGCTCCAAAGAGAAGAAGTTTGACATGAAGGAATCTTGCATTTGTTCCCAAGTACGTATCGACCCCGGGGTTGGGCTGGAATACCATCGGAATGCTTTATTTTTTAGAGATGATCCAAACAATCACAAATAATATTGCGGTATTGTAGAAAAATTTCTCATGCTAGTAATAATGTGCATTAAGTGCTCCTCCGGTGACCCTTCTGCGTTAAATTTCTGAAAATCTGGATGTTTGAAGTTAGCTAGGAACGGGATGTCTTCTACCTCTCTTGGATACGACGTTTGGTATCTGAAACGACCATTATTCTCACGCTCCCTCTCTACTCTGATAGTTTCTTCGACGACTTGTCTCACCTCGTCTTGTATCATGGTTCTCGTTGTTGGGGACCGACCCCAGTGATCCTGTCCCTGGTGGATGAAAGCCTTTAGGTTGGTTTTCTTGTCCATTCAATGTACCCATCATTGGGGGAGCCACTATCTAGGCTACATTGTGTGCGAGAGTCGCTAAGGCTTCTCTGAGATTTATGCATTCTTCCATTAATGCTCTCTGTGCTTCCGTCATTTCATTCATACGGTCCTCTGTAGTTGGCATATTTTTCTGGTTTGTTCCGGTTATATGTACTGCAGCTTCTCCACTCTTCGACGAGGCCAGATTATTCGAATGTTGTGCTGATTTGATCATTCGATTTCTCCCCCTTTTGAGCTTGCGCCTTGTGCAAAAGGAGAGCTTGGAGCAACGATGATCGAATTGACCATATCATGTCCTGGTTGCGCAATCCGCACAACAAGTTGTTGGTTGCACGGCCCACGTAACCCATCTCTGACTTTGCCTTCTCACCTTCAGTCTTCTTTCAGAGCTCTAATCCTCTTCCAAAATTCTTCTTCTTCTCCAAATGAGAGGGGGAGTGGGGTATTTATAGGCCTCCACATGTGCAAACCCTCGATTATTGTGCCATGGGGCCCACTTTACATCAAATCTAACCGTCCATAATAATTGCTATCTGATCTTGGTTATGTGACCCACGCAATGGGGAAGTCACTTGTGCGGTCCGCGCAATGGAGAAAATATCGAGCAACTCGCATAATGAATGAAATTGTTTGCACAGTCCGCGTAACCAATTACTGGTTGCGCGACCCACGCAACTACTATACATGATATTTTGATTTGCTTCTATTTTCCCTATTCCTTCAACTCCTCTTTTGATCTTCTCCTTTTCAAGCTTTCTTCATTATTTTCATGCCTCAACAAGAACTTTCCTAATTTGTTTTTAGAATCTAGGTTGTTTTTTTAAGAAACTTTCCTTTCTAGTTTTAGAAACTAACTCATCTTTCTAATTCTATTTTTAGAAACTTTCTTATTTCTTTTTAGAAACTAATTCACTTTCTTTTTTCTTTTGTAGGATCCTAACATAGAACCTTCTAATTTGGTAACTTCTTTCTAATTCTATCTCTTTCTATTTCTAGATTTCTATTTCCTTCTTTTTCTTTCTAGGTTTAGGTTATATTCTAAAATTGAGGGCTAAGAGTGTTTCATACCCAAGTGGGTCCGTGACAACACTCGACGTCTTTTGAGTGAATGAGGATTAGTTGAGGGGTTGTCTATCCATCACAGGGTTAGACACCACTTGAGATCCTTAGAGTTAATTGAGGTTATGGCTGCAAATCAACCTGTAAATCAACTGGTGAATCAGTCGCAACCTTGAGTTACGAAAGTCTAAGATGAGAATGAGGTGCACCATGCACCCCACCTCGTACTTTACAAGATTACTTACAGCCAGCGGGGGTGAGCACCCTTTGTTGTATGGTTTTTCTAGGAAACATAGGAAACATGGATATCAAGCCTGGAGTGATCCAACTCCTTCCAAAGTTCCTTGGACTTGAATTTGAAAGTCCATACCTGCACTTACAAGAGTTTGACGAGGTTATAGCCACTTTATACTTTCCTAACGTGTCTAAGGACACGGTCAGGCTGAAAATGTTTCCTTTCTCCTTGAAAGAGAAAGCTAAGACGTGGTTGTACTCACTACGTCCGCGATCTATTGACACATGGAATGACATGATGAAGGAGTTCATAAAAAAATTCTTTCCATACCATAAGATGAACACCATCAGGAAGTCGATCATGAACTTCGCCCAAAAGGAAGATGAAACATTCTTCTAATGTTGGGAGCTGTTCAAGGATCTCGTCAGTTCCTGCCCACAACACGGTTTTGAAATGTAGTGTATAACAACTCTCTTCCATGATGGATTGACATCTTCCATGCACCAATTCGTCGAGACAATGTGCAATGGGGAATTATGAACAAGAATGTCGATGAGGTGTGGGATTACTTTGACAAACTCGTTGAAATAGCACAATCATGGGACATCACCCCAAAACCTAGCACCACATCTAAGCCTACTCAAGCAAGGGAGAGAGGTGGGATATACTTGCTGAAAGAGGATGATGATATAAATGCTAAAGTGGCCAGTCTCGCAAGGAAGGTTGAGGCCATGAAACTTAAGAAGGATAAGGCTAAGGAAGTTGTTTGCGGTATCTGTGCTTGTAACATACACACAACTAAAAATTGTCCAACGATACCTTCTTTTCAAGAGGTATTGAACGAGCAATTGAATACCGTGAACAACTACCAAAGACCTTTTAATGGACCCATCTCTAACACATACAATCCTAGTTAGAGGAATGGACAAACTGCTACTCCTCAAGGAATCCCTAAACAATTCTTGAATTAAGGGAAACCTCAAGAGGATCCGGTCTGGAAACATATTCAAAACTAAGAGCTTATCAATCAGAGTATATTGCAAACCCTTTAAGACCTTTCAAAGGCCATACAAGGGCATGAGAAAAAAAATTCAATTAGGGAGAAAGGGATCCTATTGGCTCAACCTCTTCCCAATCCAAAATTGCAATACGAAATTAGTGATCTAAGCTCTTCAAAGAAAATGGAGCAAGTCAAGTCTATCACCACTCTTAGGAGTGGAAAAACAATTGACAAATCTATTCCAGTAACGATTGAAGAGTCTAAGGACCCGGAAGAAAAAATAGAGGATAGACCTAGCATTGCTCCACATGGATTAGAACCGGAACCTCTAAGTAAGCCAATTGCTTTATTCCCCCAACGGTTGATTGCACTAAAATCTCTCTTTAACTCTCAGGATATTTTAGAGGTGCTTAAACAAGTGAAGGTCAACATCACTCTCTTGGATTCTGTGAAATAAATTCCTTCATATGCCAAATTTTTAAAAGACCTATGCACGACCAAGGGGTGACAAAGTATCAAAAAGAAAAATTTTCCAACGGAAAAAGCGAGTACCATCCTCAAGCAAGATGTGCACAAAAATATAAAGATCCCGGTAGTCCAACCATTCCTTGTGTAATTGGGAGGTATTGGATTGAGCATGCACTTCTTGACTTAGGAGCAAGTGTAAATTTGATCTCTTACTCGGTCTACGAACAACTGGGTCTAGGTGAATTAAAACCCACCCGGACCACATTACAACTTGTTGATCACTCAATTTATGTACTGAGAGGGATAATTAAGGATGTGTTGGTCCAGGTTGACAAATTTTACTACACAATAGATTTTATCATCCTAGATACTCAACCCATTGTGGACATGAGCACTCAAATTCCTTTCATTCTTGGTCGCCCATTGTAACATCCCGGATTTTTGCCAACCTGGGATTAGATGTCCTTGGGCAATGGGTTGATCCTAAGACCTTATCAACTTGTCAAAACTCAATCCCACAGTCTAAAATTGCTCTTTAAATCATTTTCTTCACAAATCCCACCCTTCACTACCTTATGCTTTCAATTTTTCAAAGCACTTTCGCCGTAGACACTAACTTAAACTAGCTAAGTAGTAAAACTTGGATCACTTATATACAAACTACAAAGGCCTAAGTACCATCTCAACCAGAAAACAATTAGGATTAAATCCTTTAGAAATTTAACAAAGTTAACTAAGTGCAAAACTCGATTAGCCATGAAATCCGTTGGGATCGCTTTAAATACGATCTGCAAGACCCAAAACTTGCAAAATCTATGACTCTAGGTTACCCTAAAGTTTAGAACCAAACTCATTTCCCGGCTGCTCTCGGGAATGAAACGAAACTTCGTATTAGGTCTAGACCGCACATCGGGAGTCTGATTAACACGAAGCTAAGGAACTAGGACCGCCCCTCTGGGCTTGACAATCATCTCAAAAATCAGATGATTCCGATGTCCCACGACCATTCGTTTCGATCCGGAGCGAGGGAGTGTGAAAAACACTATTCCCATCCTAATAAAAATATCTGGAATAGTGATCTGGCATCATTCGGTTGCGCGTCAGTATTAAGCAACCTGACCGTCAGAATCAGACCAAATTACACCCTCGGATTAAGAAAAATTTCAGGAACATTTACATGTACTTGGAAGTTCGGATCGTGGCCCACTGACCGTTGAACTGAAAGTGGTCCGCCACGTGCGATCTGGGAATCCGATCGAGTCGAAAACGTAATTCCGCATAGATCCATGTGTGGTGAGCTTAAGTCTGATGTTTGGCTCAAGGAGGGCCACCAGAACCTCTCTTTTGAGCTGGAAAAGTGACGAATTACCTATATTAGCAGTAACCCTTGAACAGGAGTCTATTTCGGTGAGTTTTGAGACTATATAAGGACTTAAACCCTCTCTCATGGCAGCCATACGAATTTGGAATTGAGAGAGGGAAAAGAGAGAGAAAGTGAGGGAGAAGTGGGAGAATCTCCCTGCCGTCGTTCCCTGCCACCACACGGGCTGCACCGCCCCTTTCCAGACATTTTCCCGGCGTTTCCGGCGTCGTTTCTAGTTAAGAAACCCTAACCCTAATTTGTTTTGGGGTTTAGACTGTTGTAGGTTGTGAAATAGCTAACCTATTTCGTTCTCTAGGTTGCCAAACTGCCGAATACGGAAGCTTAGCGAACCTATCAACTCCGTTACGATTCTACGACAAAAAGTGCGGACTTTAGGTGCATAGGTTAGGGTTTTCAACGCTTTCAATGTCAGATAATGATAGATTCATGATCTGCATGCAATTGCACATGTACAAAGTGCTTTCCATTTCCTGTTTCGATTAACGTTGTAGAATATGGAATTTCACATACTCTAGGTATACGTAGAAATACCGTATACGTATTTTTTTTGGAAAAATGTTTGACATGTTTATTTAATGTATGATTATACTATATATGGATAAAATACTAGTTTGGCGAAAGGAATCGCCGTAATACATGTTCACTTGTAAATGCTATGTATGTTGAAATTGCGTATTCTAGAAAATACTGTATACGTATAAATTTCGGATATGTATTTATCATAATTATTTGCTGCAGTAATATATTATACATAGATAAAATACTTGCTTGGCTAAAGGATAGCCCTAATACATGTTTTGTTAACATGCACCATGTATGTTGTAATAGTGTATTCTAAGTGTTTGTGAAAGTGGCTGAATGAGTATAGAATTCTCATTCGTGCTCGCCATGACTAATTGTCATGGATTCATGATTGATGTATTGGCGATACCCCCTTTGACGAAAGGATTTGCCCTAAGTCACGCCACGGCCAATATACACTATATATGCTAAAATGTGTGGCCCAAGTGTTTGTGGAAATGACTGAATGAATATGGAACTTGGATTCCTGCCTGCCATGACTATCCGTCATGGGTGTAGGCGTGTTATGATTGGGGCAACTCCCTAGTGAAAGGATTTGGCCTAATGCCTATGTGATCGACATATGTCATGTATGTTGATGTATGTTGTGTTTAAGTGTTTCTTGAAATGTCTGAATGAGTAGTAGTTAGCAAATCATAATGTATAAGGGTGTTGAGATATGATTCTCAACCTCTTTTAACTATGTGTATGATCTCCTTGGATAGTTGTGTGATTAGGAATTGAACATGTGTAAACTCATGCTTGTGTTGTGATTCATAACATGCTCAACTGCTTTATGATTTTAACTATGTAATGCATATGTTTAAATTTATATTTACGTTGTATGATCCGTCATGGGTGATGGGGGAGCGGAGCAACGAGTGCGTGCAACAGCCCTGGCAGCCCTAAACGGATAATACCAGACTTTGATTATATGATTTGAATCCTAATCCATTACTGCTTTATCTATCTGCAATTGATTGTGTTTGGGGCTATGATTATGGCCCAGGCAATCGGTAACGGGATTGAACTCGTGGGTGAGATTCATTTGCCACGTGGGATGTGTCCGACGAACTCGAGTCGTGCGTTGCCTGTCGGCAGTGGCTAGGCCACACGAAGTTGTTTATGCACTTCATGTCGTGCAGCTCAACGGGCGATCGTGCTAGTCGAGCTCGTCAAGTAACCCGATCTGCCTTATGCATATTCACCCTGTTTGGACGCTACTGCTTGAACCTAGGGTACCAAACTTACCAGTGAAACCCCTTTTAACCATGGTACCTCGATCCGCTAAGACGCATGAGCCGGGCATGGTGGTATGGGACACCGTGGTCGAGCTGTCGGCTACGCTGGGGCCATGTGCCTCCCCGTAGTGACCATTGCGCAACCAAACTCGTGAGCCGAATACGGTGGTATGGGACACTGTATTCGAGCTGTCGATACTTACGGCGAGAGCCGAGTACGGTGAGACCTGTGCTCGTGCTGACGGGCGACAAGTCCTCCGTAGTATCTTCGAGTATACTCCAAGGGTCTGTGATTGGCGACGAGTCTTTCACAGCAACTAGAGTATGAGTGGAGCCGAGTACGGTGAGACCTGTACTCGAGCTGACGGCTAGTGATTGAGCCGAGTACGGTGAGACCTGTACTCGAGCTGACGGCCAGCAATTGAGCCGCATACAGTGAGATCTGTATCCGCGCTGACGGGTGACGAGCCCTTTGCGATGCCTTCACTACGCTTCTCAAACCATAATATCGTATGAGATTAACTAGGATTGACGACCCTAGAATGGATCATGTTTGGGAATGATACAAGGGAGGTACCTTAGTTTCCCAATACTGCTGTTTGAAATGGACTAATAAAAACTTGGTAATCATGAGCATCATCGCACCGCATGTGCTTTGTAGATGTGGCGCACTGAGGGAGTAAGCATTCGCGAACGTAAGATGATGTCGCTTGAGGGTGGTTTGGCAAGGGCATACAGCATCATGTCATTTCGTTTTCGCACTTAACAAGAGTAGTTAGAAATGTTTGATTTGTACTGCTTTATCATTACTGCTTGATTGAATTGATAACATGTTAACCTATGCTTTACTGTTCCACTGAGTTGATCACTCACTCCCACGTTACGGGACGGTGTTCCGAATACCCACCAGATTTGTTGAGTTTCAGGTGATGGCAATGCTTATGAAGCAGAGCCGGACTTCTTTGATGTGGAGGAGGAGTTCTCCTACATGTAACTTTCTGACAGGCCAATGAAGACCTGGTATTGTATTGACGGGGTTGGTTATGGCTTGGGATAGAAGGCATTACACTTCCTCACATTTGGTAAATTTTAGAACTGCACTTGTATTTATTTAACCTGGTAATGTTATCACACTCTGGAGACTCATCATAAGTTATATATTTTATCTATCTATCACAGTCTTCCGCTTGCAAACTTAACTGTCTCTGGAGTATGATATGCTGTTTTGGCTTAATCTCACTCATGTTCAATGCACGAATACAGTCAACATTCAATCATCATTCATTTTGTTGCATAAGTGATGTTCTGGAACTCGGGAGTTGAGTTTATGCTCGACCCCCGATTTTCAGGGCATTACAAGATGGTATCAAAGCATGATTTTGATTAAACCGGACCTGAGTTATGGTCACACTACGCACTCTGACGCACTCTGACTTAGGAGGGAGCGACGAAATGTAGAAACGGACTTAGGTTCTCTAATTTCGCCAAATAACACAATTGGTTGGGATCAACCGTAGAGATTGGACCCGTAGGCCTCAATGATTGCACGAAACGATCTCAAATCACCTCTTGGCCGTCACTTGACGGGTTTGAGTCGTTCCCTAGAAATGAATGTTCTTAGGTTGTCGGTCAACCACAACACAAAGCCTAAAACCCCTTTTTACCCAATTTCTTCAAAATCTCTCCTTGCACCACTTCATTCTTTAATTATTTCTAAATCCTTTCATACCAGATATAAATTCTAACGTATAAATGACGAAGAATAATACTTAAACAAAAATTTACTATAAATAGTAAATATGTATAAATTAGACTTTTTGACCATCTAACTTTGGAATCTAACCAAGTAAATGGGTTAGTTAGATAGATTAGATCCTCCTACCCCAAAATCATATGCCACATGTCCTATAAACTCATTTCAGTTTGTAAATTGGCCCCGAAAATGTCTCAAATGGAGTCGGGGGCCACACTATACAATCCGGGGGGACCCGGGATAGACCCGGGGTACCATTGGCCCCTTGGGAGGGTGGAGAACACCACCCAGCTGCGGTGGCACGGCTCCGGACAAGTTGGACCTCCAATCTCTCTTTTCCTCCTATTCTTGCTGTTTTCTCTTCAAATCGCCACTCCAATCGTCTCATTTCCCATTTTCGGTCATCACCCACTCCCATCAATCGTTCACAGTAACACCCACCCTCTACCTTCTCCGTTTCCCTCATTTGGACTCCCACACGCCCACTTGGAGCTCAAAATCGGGCAAGCCCTCTAACCCATCCATTTTCTTCATTTTCCTTTCTTTCTTTCTTGTCAGTTGGGCCTCTACAACCCCTGATGAGAACCAAATCTATGGAGAACAAAACCTCCAGCCCTACCTCTCTCTCTCCATCACTTTTCATTCGCTTTTCCATGGCTCTATCCGAGCATGTACGGCTATTCCCTTGGATGTCTAATCATCCATACTGTTGCCTCGTAGTTCACATGGGTTACTGTCTTAGGGTGCTTATGACTTCATGTTGATGGTTGTAGTTGTTGGTAGAATATTTTAGATATTTGAGGACGTTTAGGGCCCGTTCGGCCAATTGCATTAGGTGAGTTAGGGTGGATAGAATTGAAAAGGTAACAATAAATGTATGTGTAGGTATGGCCCTAGATTGGTTGTATCCCATGTTTTCCAATACCATGTTGGAGTGTGTTGTTCACTCCCCAAGTGTAGGGTTGTGATGTAGTAATAACTCGGTAAGATCGAGGTCGAATCCACAGGGACTGGTCGTCACAATTCAAATTTACGATTCTCCTTAACTAATTCAACAAATAAAGGATCAAATTGCTAACAAAAATTTATGGAAAATAACTATTAAGAATAGGGGAAAAATTTAATCAGAGAAAGAGCACTAGGACTTTCGAATCCACCCCTAACTATCCTAACCCTTGTCTTGTCTGTTGATTCACCTTGATCTAGATTGATACCACTTAAATAGATAAAGTACAATCTGTGTCCTTAATCGGGCATACAGACTGTCTAATTCCTTTAAGCAATGCCATGAACAACATATCCCATATCCTTGGTCGGGTATATGGAATGTACATTCATTAAAGCACCATGTTCCTTCCTCTATAGGAAACTTGTTCTTGATCAGACCCAAGCACCTGTAATAAGCATCCAAACAACATCCATCTATATACCTGATCAAGTTCATAGATGGAGAAGTATGGAATTTAAACCCATAAAGCTCACTTAGAGAAAAAAAACAAATTAATTGATATTCAAAGTAAATCAACCAATACAAGAGCTGATCAAATTAGGGGCTTCATCTCAGCCCTAGCTGAGAGATTAGTGACCCATAAAATCCATGAAAAAATATTCAATAAAATTCATAAAATCAAAACACCAAACCAATCGATCTCTCTCTCTTCCTCCTTCTCTTTCTTCTCTTTCTTCTCTTTCTTCTCTTCCTGGCTCTGGATCTCGAATTCTCTGGATCTGAATGCCTTTCTCATGTCCAAGACTCTTCTTTTATAGCTGATGGAGTGGCTGGAGTGGTGAAAATCGGATTTGGGAAGCTGTCGCACGCGCAGCGAAAGCTTTTTCGCAGCTAAGTTCGGGGCCTCGAAATACCACACTTTCCTCGTTCAAATTCCAACAAACACCGTCCCTTAGGACTTTCTTGGGTCCTCTACATGATGGATGGTTCAGATCTGCCATATGATCAAAGATGGTGGCCCAAAATCGCCTGGAAAACCGGATTTCCAAATTGTGCGAAACTTTTCGCACCCTTTTGCTGTCGTGATCGGTGAGCCCCACAGAGGTGTTTTCTGGAAAATCCACCCCGTCCATTAGATTCAGGACGAAATTTCAGTCAGGAATGGGTGGTTTTGAAGGTCCATTTGCACGGCCCACAGAAGAAATCATAAAAAACTCAGTTTTTAACGTCCTGGGGCAGTCCACTTTTGGCCTCTGTACCGCATACGTGTGTACGCATGGGAGTGGAATCTCAGCATGGTTTTGTAGTTCTCATGGCCCTCTACAAGATGGACGGATCGGATCGTCCAGACAGGTGACGGGTGGGGCCCACTGACGTCCGTAAAAACGGCCAGCGGCCGTTCCTCGCTGACGCGCAAACGCGGAAGTGGTTTCGCTGCGGAAGTGGTGGGGTCCACTGTGATGTTTACTTCAGAAATCCACTCCGTCCATTGGATGGAGGGGAAGATTTCGGTCGGGAATATGCATCTTCCGCCTACTGTTGATGAGGTCCACCTGACTTTCTGCCCGACCGTTCGTTTGGTGTTTGAACGGTTGGAACACCATCTTCTGCTATAGTCTAAGATTCTGCCATCTAGGCAGTGGTAATGGGTGCCCCAGGAAGTGAATGAACGGTTTGGATTGTCCATTTGGACACTAGGTGGGGCCCACAACTCGTCCGAAATCAGACGGGTGGCGTACGCTGTTGAGAAAAACAGAACTTTCCGTTTTTGTTGGACGATGACGCGGTCAGCGCTGCTGACCGCGTGAGGCGGTTCTGGTGGTGCGCGTGCACATGTGCACGCAGTGTACACATGCTGCACAAAGGGGGCCCACTGTAATGTTTTTCAGGAATCCATTCCGACCATAATTTTTCTCAGGCGATTTTAACTGCTGGGACTAAAATTGAGGCAGTTCCAGATATCAGGTGGGCCCAGAATCGGAGATTAATGGGCTGATTTGTCTGTTGGACCACTTCCCGAGATCTTCAAGGGCTGAAATTTGAAATGTACGGTTAATTAATGTCCCTAATCCCATGTGTGAAGTTTCGAGTTGATCGGATGGCGGGAAATATGTGATCTTGCATTTTTCACCAATTTCAGGCCTCTTTATCGTGCTTTCCTCAGATCCCAGGCGTGTATATTCTTCACCATTGGTTTTCTGGAGTACATCTCGTGCTCTGGTAATTTTGGAGCGTCAAATCTATGCTTTTAACATCATTTTGCTATACACGCTCCTAATTTCCTCCTGTAACAAAAACACGAGTAAAATCTGGCATTATTAAATATTATCATGTATGTAAAATCAAGTAATTACTGGGGTCTGATATGCAATATTCGACCCTGATCACAACCCCCAACCAGCATTTTGCTAGTCCCGAGCAAAACATGCGAAAAATAATTTCAGAAATAAAAGATAATTCCTGTAAACTCAAGTGACTTGTGAACAGATAGCTTGAGATGTGAAAATTCTAAGATTCATGATTGGTGTGTGGAATTTTTCTCTTGGAATCAAGCTCTCAACAGATTTCATAATCAAATTTAAAATATTAATCCATTAATTTGAACATTCCTAAACATTGAGTTCCACGAGTGTATAGTATATTCTCGACGTACAATCATTAAGAGATCCAATTGTCAATTTCATGATATCTTTGGTAAGTTGCCAAGCTTGAAACCAACACTTATCTCACAGATTAACTTTTCATTTTATCAACCTTTGATTTTTTTTTATTTTTTTTTTTTTTATTCATGAGCAGTAACACAAATGACGGGAATCAAATTCTCACCTATAGGGAGCAAACCTATGGCGAAAACTTGTCGCCTAACTCTTTTTTTTTTTTTTTTTTTTTGTCAATTATGAGGAATCGAATCTTCATCTATAGGGAGCAAACCTATGATGACGATTATGTGACTTAGCCTTTTAATTCTTCTTTTTACCAAGTTAATCATTCAGTTATCGAACTGAAAACTTAATGTGTAAGCGAGATGTGATATGTGAAATCATGGCTCAATCAATGTTTACAATTTCTAATCATGGATTATCAATTCAAAATTGACTGTGAAATCTGTAGATGGCCGAATCCAAGAGTCATAAGTTACCACATCACATATCTTATAATTTAAAATCACAACTATCCTTCAAAATCACTTTGAATTCAATAGAAATTCCAGAAAAAATTTAAAAATTTCACAATTTTGCTCAAGACCAAGAAAATACTGATTAGGTACCCTAATCTCCCACCCCCAACCTAAAATCTACATTGTCCTCAATGTAAAAGAATAAGCATGCAATGCACATGGGACAGCGAGAATAAAAGATGAGTGATGGAAAGATAGTACCTTGATGGAGAATCAAGAAGCTTTCTCAAAAATTTCATCATAAAAGCAAGTTAGCACAAGAGAGAGATCAACAGAAGTAAAAATAAAAGAAAAATAAAAGAAGATCCTACCTATACCACTTTCGCAGGTGCTCTCGATTGCATTTAGCGCATGCAACAAGCCTTTAAACCCCTAGGTTACCCCTAGTGGACGAGTTGTAGTCTCGTGAGGGTTTGCAGTAATGTTACCCACAAACATTGAACTAACTAACAAAGAAATCAACGAAATGCTGGGTTGCCTCCCAGGAGCGCTAAGTTTAACGTCTTCAGCCAGACAAGAACGGACCATGAATTATTACTCTTTAAGACCAGGGTCCACCAAAGAACTTACCTCAACACTGTGGTTAACCAATCCCAGACAAGTGATGTGAGTTCCCATGAGCTATGCTATCTGCAATGAGGTAACTGACACTGTCGTCAAATAAGTTAAGGACTTCTGCTCGAACAACTTCTTTCATGTTAGGATCATGCTTCCATTGCATTTTACGTGACATTTCCACAGCATGATCCTTACATACAGTGGGGCACACTCCTTGTATTTCTGCTATCTTCCGTTCAATTGCTGCCTTATATGTTTGAAGAACATTAAGCAACCTGTTCTCTTTGCCTTCTCAGAGTTAGAAACTGTGCTGTCAGGAAGAGTCTCAGAGGGATGAAGAGGTTCCACTTTCGCTCTCCATTTTTCAGTCTCCAATATAGGAGTAGAGTCGAGCAGTGCATTGACTTCGTGGATGGGACTATCGATGTCAAAATCCATGCCCGATTGTGCTAAGCAGGTCTCAAGAGGATCTTCAAAAGATGTACGGAAGGAGTCCTGCACAAGGCTCTCGATCATGTCCACTTCAAATATGTCATCCAAATCTGCGGATTGTTGTCCTGCATTAAAAACATTAAGTTTAATATTCATGTTACCAAAGGACAACTTCATAACTCCATTTCGGCAATTTATAATAGCATTAGATGTGGCCAAAAATGGACGACCCAAAATGACTGGGATCTGACTATGAGGATTCTGAACAGGCTGAGTATCTATAACTATGAAATCCACTGGGAAATAAAATTTGTCAACCTGGATTAGCACATCTTCAATAACACCACGGGGCACCTTGACAGATCTATCAGCTAGTTGTAATGTTATTTTAGTCGGTTTCAACTCGCCAAGTCCTAGCTGCTCATAAACCGAATATGGTAACAAATTGACGCTCGCCCCTAAATCAAGCAATGCCTTCCCTATCTTATGATCTCCTATGCCGCAAGAAATGGTGGGAGCTCCTGGATCCCTAAATTTAGGAGGAGTGTTATGTTGAATCATGGAGCTAAGCTGCTCTGCAAGGAAGACTTTCTTATGAACATTCTGCTTACGCTTTTGAGTGCATAAATCTTTAAGAAACTTAGCGTAAGGAGGGACTTGCTTGATAGCGTCAAGCAACGGGATGTTGACTTGCACTTTTTTAAACACATCCAAGATTTCATCAAAGTTGTTTCTTTTCTTCATTGGTGCCAGACGTTGAGGAAAGGGTGCTTTGGGCACGTCAGCGGCTCTTGGAGAGTCAGAGAGTTTTTGGACTTTGGATGCATTGGTGTGTCTCTCTGCTTCACCTTGATTTGATTCATCCCTAGGTATCTCTATTTTGTTGTCAATCTGTTTGCCTGACCTAAGGGTAATGATCGATTTGGCTTGCTCATGATATTGCCCTTGGTTGGAATTAGAGCCAATCTCATACTGTCCCTTTGGATTAGCCACAGGTTGGCTAGGGAACTTACCCTTCTCTCTCTCACTCAATGTGGCAGCTAGTTGACCCATTTGTACTTCCAGCTTGGCAATGGATTGCGCATTTGCATGTAAGCTTTGCTGGTTGGCTAGTAAGGTTTGTTGGGTGTCTTTTTGGAATTGGAGAGAACTCTGCATAAAAAGATGGAGTGTATCCTCAAGAGATGGTTTCCTTGATTGTGCAGGCATTTGTTGATATTGTGGAAACTGCTGAGGTTGCATAGGAGGATTTCCAGATGGTCCTCCTTGTTGTGGTCCCTTTGCCCAAGAAAAATTTGGATGTCTAGCCCACCCTGGGTTGTATGTGTTCGAGTAAGGATCATTCCCAGGTTTTTGAAAAGTATTCATAGCATGTACTTGTTCAGAGAGAAGTTCTGGGGATGCTGCACCAGATGGACAAGACTGCATAGGATGGGCAGGACTAGAGCATATGCCACAAGCCTCGGCTTGAGTTGTTTGTGGAGGTCCATTATGCAACATCAGAGCATCAACCTTCTTTGTCAGGCCATCAATCTTGGCATGGAGATCTGGCGTGACTCCTATCTCATATATACCACCTCTCTTTTGTGGTTGGGAACTTCTGTCATCTCTATTTGAATAGTCCCATTGCTGGGAATTTTCACACAAGGTTTCAAAGAAGTTCCATGCTTCAACATCACTTTTGGTCATGAATGACCCTCCACTGGTGGCATCAACCATGCGACGGTTTTGGGGTGTCAAACCGTCATAAAAGTATTGAACCTGTTGCCACTTTTCAAAGCCATGGTGTGGACATTTAAGAAGTAAGTCCTTCCATCTTTCCCAACATTCATGAAAGTGCTCTCCCTCTTTTTGTGTGAAATTAGTGATTTCTCTACGGAGAGCATTTGTTTTGTGAACAGGGAAGAACTTGTTTAAGAACTTCCTAGACAATTGGTCCCATGTAGTGATAGACCCAACTCCTAGAGAATTCAACCATGCTTTCGCCTTATCCTTCAAAGAAAAAGGAAAAAGGCGCAAACGGATCGAATCGTCTGAAAAGTTTTGAAACCTAAAGGTAGAGCAAATGTCTAGGAATTCTTTCACATGATGATATGGGTCCTCCTTGTCTAACCCATAAAAAGAAGGCAACAACTGTATGACCCCAGTCTTAAGTTCAAAGTGTGCTGCCGTGGTGGTGGGCAACACTATGCATGAAGGCGCATTGAATTGGACAGGAGCTGAATAATCTCTAAGAGCTTTAGTTCCATTCTCTTCTGCCATTTCAAATAGGATGTTTCTAAATCTTTTACGAAAAGTTCTTTCTATTTCAGGATCAAAAGGTGCTAGTTCTATATTCAGAGATCTACGTCCTAGCATAAACTATGTTATTGCAATGTAAGAAAGGAAACTAAACTAAAAAGCAACCTAAGAGAAATAAAACTAGAACTAGAAACTATGAGATTCTAAAACAAGTTAAAACTATGTCACCAAAAGAGATGGGAAGAAAGAACCCAGGAAAGGAGATGATTGATGTCAGAAGATTTAAGAAGCTCCTCCTTCACTTAGTAGCTTCCTTCCCTAATTCCTGTAAATAAAAACAAAAACAAATAAGTTTCCTAAAATAATGATAGAAAAATCCTAAGCAACGGTTAATTTCTAAAAAAAAAAAGTTTCTAAAACTAGAAAATAGAAAGTTACCAAATCCAAAGTTAGAAAGTAGAAAATTCCTAAAAATTGAAAACCTAAATCTCAAAATAGAAAGTAGAGAGGACTGGAGAATTTAGAAAGATGTTACCAATTGGAGATCTATGTTAGAATCCTGCAAAAGAAAACAAACAAGTTAGTTTCTAAAACAGAAAATCTAAAATTAGAAACTTCCTAAAGAACAAAAAAGAAGAGTTAGTTTCTAAAAAGGAAAGAAATCCTAGAATTAGAAAGTTACTAAAAATAAAAAGCTAAGTAGTTTCTAAAAAAAAAAATTTCTAAAAAGTAGAAATAGAAGTTACTTAGAAGAATCTAATCTAAAATAGAAACTAAAAAAAAAATTCCTAAAAATAAAATCCTAATTCTAAAAATAGAAATTAGAAAAAATAAGAAATTTAGAAAGGGATTACCAAATTAGAATTTATTTCAGGACCCTACAAAATAGGAAACAGGTTAGTTTCTAAACAAAAACTCTAATCTAAAATTAGTAAAATCCTAGACTATGAATTATGATAAGAGAGAATCTTAAATCCAATTTGGATCGAAACAGTCCCCGGCAACGGCGCCAAAAACTTGTTCACTCCCCAAGTATAGGGTTGTGATGTAGTAATAACTCGGTAAGATCGAGGTCGAATCCACAGGGACTGGTCGTCACAATTCAAATTTACGATTCTCCTTAACTAATTCAACAAATAAAGGATCAAATTGCTAACAAAAATTTATGGAAAATAACTATTAAGAATAGGGAAGAAAATTTAATCAGAGAAGAGCACTAGGACTTTCGAATCCACCCCTAACTATCCTAACCCTTGTCTTGTCTGTTGATTCACCTTGATCTAGATTGATACCACTTAAATAGAGAAAGTACAATCTGTGTCCTTAATCGGGCATACAGACTGTCTAATTCCTTTAAGCAATGCCATGAACAACATATCCCATATCCTTGGTCGGGTATATGGAATGTACATTCATTAAAGCACCCTGTTCTTCCTCTATAGGAAACTTGTTCTTGATCAGACCCAAGCACCTGTAATAAGCATCCAAACAACATCCATCTATATACTTTGATCAAGTTCATAGATGGAGAAGTATGGAATTTAAACCCATAAAGCTCACTTAGAGAAAAAAACAAATTAATTGATATTCAAAGTAAATCAACCAATACAAGAGCTGATCAAATTAGGGGCTTCATCTCAGCCCTAGCTGAGAGATTAGTGACCCATAAAATCCATGAAAAAATATTCAATAAAATTCATAAAATCAAAACACCAAACCAATCGATCTCTCTCTCCTCCTCTCTTTCTTCTCTTTCTTCTCTTTCTTCTCTTCCTGGCTCTGGATCTCGAATTCTCTGGATCTGAATGCCTTTCTCATGTCCAAGACTCTTCTTTTATAGCTGATGGAGTGGCTGGAGTGGTGAAAATCGGATTTGGGAAGCTGTCGCACGCGCAGCGAAAGCTTTTTCGCAGCTAAGTTCGGGGCCTCGAAATACCACACTTTCCTCGTTCAAATTCCAACAAACACCGTCCCTTAGGACTTTCTTGGGTCCTCTACATGATGGATGGTTCAGATCTGCCATATGATCAAAGATGGTGGCCCAAATCGCCTGGAAAACCGGATTTCCAAATTGTGCGAAACTTTTCGCACCCTTTTGCTGTCGTGATCGGTGAGCCCCACAGAGGTGTTTTCTGGAAAATCCACCCCGTCCATTAGATTCAGGACGAAATTTCAGTCAGGAATGGGTGGTTTTGAAGGTCCATTTGCACGGCCCACAGAGAGAAATCATAAAAAACTCAGTTTTTAACGTCCTGGGGCAGTCCACTTTTGGCCTCTGTACCGCACACGTGTGTACGCATGGGAGTGGAATCTCAGCATGGTTTTGTAGTTCTCATGGCCCTCTACAAGATGGACGGATCGGATCGTCCAGACAGGTGACGGGTGGGGCCCACTGACGTCCGTAAAAACGGCCAGCGGCCGTTCCTCGCTGACGCGAAACGCGGAAGTGGTTTCGCTGCGGAAGTGGTGGGGTCCACTGTGATGTTTTTCAGAAAATCCACTCCGTCCATTGGATGGAGGGGAAATTTCGGTCGGGAATATGCATCTTCCGCCTACTGTTGATGAGGTCCACCTGACTTTCTGCCCGCCCGTTCGTTTGTGTTTGAACGGTTGGAACACCATCTCTGCTATAGTCTAAGATTCTGCCATCTAGGCAGTGGTAATGGGTGCCCCAGGAAGTGAATGAACGGTTTGATTGTCATTTGGACACTAGGTGGGGCCCACAACTCGTCCGAAATCAGACGGTGTGGTACGCTGTTGAGAAAAAACGGAACTTTCCGTTTTGTGGAAGATGACGCGGTCAGCGATGTGACCGGTGAGGCGGTTCTGTTGGTGCGCGCGTGCACATGTGCACGCAGTGTACACACATGCTGCACAAAGGGGGCCCACTGTAATGTTTTTCAGGAATCCATTCCGACCATAATTTTTCCAGGCGATTTTAAAATGCGGGAATAAAATTGAGGCAGTTCCAGATATCAGGTGGGCCCAGAATCGGAGATTAATGGGCTGATTTGTCTGTTGGACACTTCCCGAGTGATCCAAGGGCTGAAATTTGAAATATGTACGGTTAATTAATGTCCTAATCCCATGTATGAAGTTTCGAGTTGATCGGATGGCGGGAAATATGTGATCTTGCATTTTTCACCAATTTCAGGCCTCTTTATCGTGCTTTCCTCAGATCCCAGGCGTGTATATTCTTCACCATTGGTTTTCTGGAGTACATCTCGTGCTCTGGTAATTTTGGAGCGTCAAATCTATGCTTTTATCATCATTTTGCTATACACGCTCCTAATTTCCTCCTGTAACAAAAACACGAGTAAAATCTGGCATTAAATATTATCATGTATGTAAAATCAAGTAAGTAATTACTGGGGTCTGATATGCAATATTCGACCCTGATCATGTGTGCAATGAAAAGTAAATTCCGAGATTTTCTTTCAAATAAACACTTAGTAATTCTGCTTCCTAGGATTTGGAAATCCCATCTCACCCTTTTCCAACACCAGGCTCATTTCACAAAGCCCTATACCAATAATTTTAATCCCACCCACCCTCCTACCAACCAGTTAATCCCACTCCTGAGGTTAGGATTAGTATCCAGTCCATTATTTAATACAACTGAAGACAATGGCCAAATGGTGTTTGAAGTGATAAAGTCCCTTGATATACATTAACCCACAACACTCTGATAGCTTAAGCTTTAGAGTAAATGGTTTGTTTGACAAATTAGCCCTCGAGTTTTGACCTAGAGCAGTGCTTCAAAGACCTGACCGTATAGGAAATCCAACCAATTAAAAAAAAAAAAAAAAAAAAAAAAAAACGTGAACTTAGAACCCCCTTGTGGTTGGTTTGACCATGTGTGACATGCTCGGGCATAGTTAAATTCAACTTTAGGCAACTCAATTCCAATTAGACAACTTTGACCCTAAGTAATAAAACCCTTCCTTGTATTAAAAATGAAGTGAAATCATCTAACGTATAAGCATCGACTTTGGACTCACCTATGGATCCCGCTACTCCTCCATTAAGACTAGGCTACTGGTTAGGCTAAGGAAAGTACAAGACTAATTAATTATACTAAGCCAATTGAATAATAGACTTAGTTATTCGGCTTAACCGACTCAGACCCACTACACAATTTTCTTTCCGTGTTGGCCAGACCATTTACAATTAAGAGTTTATAATTTGTCCTTGAAAAGTGTTAGGAGTATATTGCTGATAGAGGCTTTGTCTTTTAGGCCTAAGGAATTGCCCAAATGGGCAACAGACAGTTAGGGATTAGGTCCCAAATCGCATGCCATGTTGGCATCCATATTGTGTTTATGAACGTAAAAAGATAGCTTGCCTATTAAGCTAGACATAATTAAATAGGATAAGTCTGGACCGCGACATAACCCCTTGGTAGAATTAGGCATCTTGCCTCAAACTCACACCTGCCCCGACATCAACCACCTACCCATCATTTTTAGCTCCTCTCAATCCCCATAGGATAAATGCCATCGTACACATCGTCGATGAAAGGCAGACCAATGTATTTCCATTTCATGTCAAGGATAGGTTATAAATTACACCTTGTTCCGACCTACAGATCAGGACATAGCTCTTGAGCCTTGAGGGTGAAACTAAATTTTAAGGGGGGTAGAACATGTATGAGCCCAATCTAGTTAGGTCACCTGATACGCCTCTTTGATCTGGGTGGCGCAGCGGAAACGCGGTGGACCCTACCCCACTGGCCCAGGATCGAAATGGTGCTCATTGAATGCGAACATTATTGAAGCCGTAGCCTGTCCTACTATGAGAAACCGTTTTAGGATGATCTAGTAAGATTTGATCCACCTTTTCCTTTGACATAGATAATAACGAGGACTCTCTTAGACGAAGACCTAAAGGGTAACCTTAGACATGGACAATTTGACCTTCCTATGATGGACATTCCCTACGTTTCTAGAGTGATCGGACTACGGAGTTACTGAAATATACAACTGTGAAACATTCGCGGCTTGACCCAATTCTCAATCCTGGGCGACTACCAATGGACTCACTGCTTGACCGAGCAGAAGACCAGGATCCACCAGGATACGGAAGTGATACGATGAGCCTTCTACCCTGGTCAGGTAGATGATCGATGTATCGGGATCGAGCCCACTATTATCTTCTCTCCGTGTTGGTCAAATAATGGAAACCGCTATCTTACTCTAAATTGTTGGGAATTGTCGTCGAGACTCCAAATAGGTAAAGAAATAAATTGTAGCAAACCATCAGGATATGAGCAATGGATAAACAATTAAGTTTTAAGGGGGGTATACTAAAATGAACCAGCTGGTATTTACCTTACCACGCGTAGAAACTCGAAATCAATAAGTCATTAGGCAAAGAAATAATAGAAATCTTCCCTTATTACCCTTAGCCAATTTCGGGGACGAAATTTTGTTTAAGGGGGTAGATTGTAACATCCCGGATTTTTGCCAACCTGGGATTAGATGTCCTTGGGCAATGGGTTGATCCTAAGACCTTACTTTGTCAAAACTCAATCCCACAGTCTAAAATTGCTCTTTTAAACCATTTCTTCACAAATCCCACCCTTCACTACCTTATGCTTTCAATTTTTCAAAGCACTTTCACCCTAGACACTAACTTAAACTAGCTAAGTAGTAAAACTTGGATCACTTTATATACAAACTACAAAGGCCTAAGTACCATCTCAACCAGAAAACAATTAGGATTAAATCCTTTAGAAATTTAACAAAGTTAACTAAGTGCAAAACTCGATTAGCCATGAAATCCGTTGGGATCGCTTTAAATACGATCTGCAAGACCCAAAACTTGCAAAATCTATGACTCTAGGTTACCCTAAAGTTTAGAACCAAACTCATTTCCCGGCTGCTCTCGGGATGAAACGAAACTTCGTATTAGGTCTAGACCGCACATCGGGAGTCCGATTAACACGAAGCTAAGGAACTAGGACCGCCCTCTGGGCTTGACAATCATCTCAAAAATCAGATGATTCCGATGTCCCACGACCATTCGTTTCGATCCGGAGCGAGGGAGTGTGAAAAACACTATTCCCATCCTAATAAAAATATCTGGAATAGTGATCTGGCATCATTCGGTTTGCGCGTCAGTATTAAGCAACCTGACCGTCAGAATCAGACCAAATTACACCCTCGGATTAAGAAAAATTTCAGGAACATTTACATGTACTTGGAATTTCGGATCGTGGCCACTGACCGTTGAACTGAAAGTGGTCCGCCACGTGCGATCTGGGAATCCGATCGAGTCGAAAACGTAATCCCACGTAGATCCATGTGTGGTGAGCTTAAGTCTGATGTTTGGCTCAAGGAGGGCCACCAGAACCTCTCTTTTGAGCTGGAAAAGTGACGAATTACCTATATTAGCAGTAACCCTTGAACAAGAGTCTATTTCAGTGAGTTTTGAGACTATATAAGGACCTTAAACCCTCTCTCATGGCAGCCATACGAATTTGGAATTGAGAGAGGGAAAAAAGAGAGAAAGTGAGGGAGAAGTGGGAGAATCTCCCTGCCGTCGTTCCCTACCACCACACGGGCTGCACCGCCCTTTCCAAACATTTTCCCGGCGTTTCCGGCGTCGTTTCTAGGTAAGAAACCCTAACCCTAATCTGTTTTGGGGTTTAGACTGTTGTAGGTTGTGAAATAGCTAACCTATTTCGTTCTCTAGGTTGCCAAACTGCCGAATACGGAAGCTTAGCGAAATATCAACTCCGTTACGATTCTACGACAAAAAGTGCGGACTTTAGGTGCATAGGTTAGGGTTTTCAACGCTTTCAATGTCAGATAATGATAGATTCATGATCTGCATGCAATTGCACATGTACAAAGTGCTTTCCGTTTCCTGTTTCGATTAACGTTGTAGAATATGGAATTTCACATACTCTAGGTATACGTAGAAATACCGTATACGTATTTTTTTTGGAGAAATGTTTGACATGTTTATTTAATGTATGATTATACTATATATGGATAAAATACTAGTTTGGCGAAAGGAATCGCCGTAATACATGTTCACTTGTAAATGCTACGTATGTTGAAATTGCGTATTCTAGAAAATACTGTATACGTATAAATTGGAATGTATTATCATGATTATTTGCTGTAGTAATATATGTATACATAGATAAATACTTGCTTGGCTAAAGGATAGCCCTAATACATGTTTTGTAACATGCACCATGTATGTTGTAATAATGTATTTTAAGTGTTTGTGAAATGGCTGAATGAGTATAGAATTCTCATTCGTGCTCGCCATGACTAATTGTCATGGATTCATGATTGATGTATTGGCGATACCCCCTTTGACGAAAGGATTTGCCCTAAGTCACGCCACGGCCAATATACACTATATATGCTAAAATGTGTGGCCCAAGTGTTTGTGGAAATGACTGAATGAATATGGAACTTGGATTCCTGCCTGCCATGACTATCCGTCGTGGGTGTACGCGCGTGTTATGATTGGGGCAACTCCCTAGTGAAAGGATTTGGCCTAATGCCTATGTGATCGACATATGTCATGTATGTTGATGTATGTTTGTTTAAGTGTTTCTTGAAATCTGAATGAGTAGTAGTTAGCAAATGTAATGTATAAGGGTGTTGAGATATGATTCTCAACCTCTTTTAACTATGTGTATGATCTCCTTGATAGTTGTGTGATTAGGAATTGAACATGTGTAAACTCATGCTTGTGTTGTGATTCATAACATGCTCAACTGCTTTATGATTTTAACTATGTAATGCATATGTTTAAATTTATATTTACGTTGTATGATCCGTCATGGGTGATGGGGGAGCGGAGCAACGAGTGCGTGCAACAGCCTGGCAGCCCTAAACGGATAATACCAGACTTTGATTATATGATTGAATCCTAATCCATTACTGCTTTATCTATCTGCAATTGATTGTGTTTGGGGCTATGATTATGGCCCAGGCAATCGGTAACAGGATTGAACTCGTGGGTGAGATTCATTTGCCACGTGGGATGGGTGTGTCGACGAACTCGAGTCGTGCGTTGCCTGTCGGCAGTGGCTAGGCCACACGAAGTTGTTTATGCACTTCATGTCGTGCAGCTCAACGGGCGATCGTGCTAGTCGAGCTCGTCAAGTAACCCGATCTGCCTTATGCATATTCACCCTGTTTGGACGCTACTGCTTGAACCTAGGGTACCAAACTTACCAGTGAAACCCCTTTTACCATGGTACCTCGATCCGCTAAGACGCATGAGCCGGGCATGGTGGTATGGGACACCGTGGTCGAGAGTCTGTCGGCCTACGCTGGGGCCATGTGCCTCTCCGTAGTGACCATTGCGCAACCAAACTCGTGAGCCGAATACGGTGGTATGGGACACTGTATTCGAGCTGTCGATACTTACGGCGAGAGCCGAGTACGGTGAGACCTGTGCTCGTGCTGACGGGCGACGAGTCCTCCGTAGTATCTTCGAGTATACTCCAAGGGTCTGTGATTGGCGACGAGTCTTTCACAGCAACTAGAGTATGAGTGGAGCCGAGTACGGTGAGACCTGTACTCGAGCTGACGGCTAGTGATTGAGCCGAGTACGGTGAGACCTGTACTCGAGCTGACGGCCAGCAATTGAGCCGCATACGGTGAGATCTGTATCCGCGCTGACGGGTGACGAGCCCTTTGTGATGCCTTCACTACGCTTCTCAAACCATAATATCGTATGAGAAACTAAGATTGACGACCCTAGAATGGATCATGTTTGGGAATGATACAAGGGAGGTACCTTAGTTTCCCAATACTGCTGTTTGAAATGGACTAATAAAAACTTGGTAATCATGAGCATCATCGCACCGCATGTGCTTTGTAGATGTGGCGCACTGAGGGAGTAAGCATTCGCGAACGTAAGATGATGTCGCTTGAGGGTGGTTTGGCAAGGGCATACAGCATCATGTCATTTCATTTTCGCACTTAACAAGAGTAGTTAGAAATGTTTGATTTGTACTGCTTTATCATTACTGCTTGATTGAATTGATAACATGTTAACCTATGCTTTACTGTTCCACTGAGTTGATCACTCACTCCCACGTTACGGGACGGTGTTCCGAACACCCACTAGATTTGTTGAGTTTCAGGTGATGGCAATGCTTATGAAGCAGAGCCGGACTTCTTTGATGTGGAGGAGTTCTCCTACATGTAACTTTCTGACAGGCCAATGAAGACCTGGTATTGTATTGACGGGGTTATGGTTCTTGGGATAGAAGGCATTACACTTCCTCACATTTGGTAAATTTTAGAACTGCACTTGTATTTATTTAACCTGGTAATGTTATCACACTCTGGAGACTCATCATAAGTTATATATTTTATCTATCTATCACAGTCTTCCGCTTGCAAACTTAACTGTCTCTGGAGTATGATATGCTGTTTTGGCTTAATCTCACTCATGTTCAATGCACGAATACAGTCAACATTCAATCATCATTCATTTTGTTGCATAAGTGATGTTCTGGAACTCGGGAGTTGAGTTTATGCTCGACCCCCGATTTTCAGGGCGTTACACCCATTCCTTGCCACATCAAACGTAATCATTAATTGCAAGAATGGAGTCATGAGTTTGTCTTTTGGAAATATGACATTGGAGTTGAATTTCTTTTTCAATACAGGCAAACAGTTAGAGGATGATGACAACTCCCACGATATTAACTTGATTGACTCTTTTGTGGAAGATAGAATCACTTTTGCCTTATCCTCTGACCCTTTAGAGATGTGTCTGGCCCACTCTCATGATTTTGATGATGATATGATTAGGGAGATGAAGACCATGCTAAATACTGTGCCGGTACTTGAAGTTAACCAGTGGAGGCCACGATTTGAAGAATTGCCCCAAACTGATGTAAGCCTCTACTGTCTAACCTCAAGGCACGAAAGCTTGAACTAAAACCTTTGCCCTATGATTTGAAATATGTATATTTAGGTCAAGATGAGACATACCCAGTGATGATTTCTTCCCACCTTGAGCAGAAGCCGGAGAGTATGCTCATCTCTACTCTTATTGAGCACAAGGGAGCCCTTGGATGGTCGATTGCAGACCTCAAGGGAATTGACCCTTCGATTCATACTCACTGCATTTATCTAGAGGATAACACGAAGACCTCCCAGCAACCACAATGTAGATTAAATCCAAATATGAAGGAAGTGGTTAGGGCCGAGTTTCTTAAGCTTTTGGATATGGGTATCATATACCCGATATCCGATAGTCAATGGGTGAGTCCAACTCAGGTGGTTCCTAAGAAGTCCGGAATCACCATCGTAGCTAATGCCAATAATGAACTTGTGCCAACTAGAGTTACTACTGGTTAGAGAATGTGCATTGATCACAGGAAGTTGAATACTGTCACGAGGAAGGATCACTTCCCTTTACCCTTCATTGATCAAATCTTGGAAAGGCTAGCTGGTCACTCGTACTATTGTTTCCTTGACGGGTATTCGGGCTATAACCAGATAGAGATAGCCCCTAAAGATCAGGAAAAGACCACATTCACATGTCCCTTTGGCACCTTTGCTTACCGAAGGATGCCATTTGGACTATGTAATGCCCCACCACTTTTTAGCGATGCATAATGAGTATTTTTTTCCAACATGGTGGGGCAATATTTAGAAGTCTTCATGGACGACTTCTCTGTCTTTGGTCCATCCTTTAGCGATTGTTTGGAGAATCTTAAATGTGTGATGAAACGATGTGAGGAAAAGAATTTTGTACTGAATTGGGAGAAGTGTCGTTTCATGGTTCGTAAGGAAATTGTCCTTGGACACATCATCTCGTCCAAGGGAATTGAGGTAGATAAGGCTAAGATTGGTCTTATCTCTAACTTACCTCCACCCAAGAACATACAAGATGTGCGATCCTTCTTAAGACACACCGGTTTTTACAGGAGATTCATAAAGGACTTTAGTCACCTCTCTCATCCTTTATGCAATCTACTTCAAAAGGATGCACCATACGAGTTGATTGAGCAATGCTAGGAAGCTTTTACTAAGCTCAAGGGCATGTTAACCACTGCACCTATCATGCAGCCACTTGACTAGAGTCTGCCTTTTGAACTTATGTGCGACGCGTCTGATTATGCTCTTGGGGTGGTTTTAGGCTAGAGAAAAGAAAAGAAACCCTACGTTTTTCATTATGCAAGTAGTACTCTAAATCCTGCTCAAGTGAACTACTCTAATACGGAAAAGGAACTCTTAGCCGTAGTGTTCGCTTTGGACAAATTTAGGTCTTACTTAATCAAATTCAAGATCGTCATTTACACAGATCATGCAGCGCTTAAGTATTTTCTTTCTAAGAATGATGCTAAGCCCCGCCTGATAAGATGGATCCTCCTACTCCAAAAAATTGAATTGGAAATAAAAGATAAAAAGGGAGTAGAGAACGTAATGGCTGACCATATTTCCTGCCTTGATCTCTCTGATTCCCTTGAGATGACACATATAAATGATATATTCCCCAACGAACAATTGTTCAAAGTCTCCCATTCACCTTGGTTTGCAGATATCGCTAATTATCTTGCTATAGGTTTCACGTCAACACATTGGACTGCAAGATAAGAAAAAATTCTCCACCAAGGTACGCAATTCTTCTGGGATGATCCGTATTTGTTTAAATATTGCCCATACCAAATCTTGAGGAGATGTGTGCCAGACAATGAATACCAAAGTGTCATCTCCTTCTGTTATTCTTAGAGGCCTGTGGCAGTCACTTTTTTACCAAAAAGACCACGGCCAAAATCCTGCAGTGCGACTTTTACTGGCCCACTATGTTCAAGGACACTCACGAGTTTTGCAAAGCTTGTGAGTGTTGTCAGAAATTGGGAGCATTGTTTCGTCAAAACATGATGCCTTTGAAATCCATTCTAATCATTGAAGCATTTGATTGCTGGGGCATCGATTTCATGGGACCATTCTCCTAATCTTTTAGAAATTTATATATTTTGCTTGCTATAGACTATGTCACTAAATGGGTCGAAGTGATTCCGTGCCGAAACAATGACCATCAAACGGTCGTTAAATTCTTAAAAGAGAACATCCTTTCCCGGTTCGAAACGCCTCGAGCCATCATTAGTGATGGGGGTTCACATTTTTATAATAGGCCATTCGCGAACTTAATGAAGAAATATGACATCTCTCACAAGGTGAGCACTCCATACCATCCACAAACAAGTGGGCAAGCTAAGATTTTCAATAGAGAGATAAAACACATTTTGAAGAAAATGGTTAACCCTGATCTAAAGGATTGGTCAATCCGATTGACCGATGCTTTATGGGCTTACTGTACTGCATTTAAAACCCCTATTGGAATGTCTTCCTTTAGATTTGTCTATGGGAAGGCTTGCCACTTACCTGTGGAGTTGGAACATAGGGCTTACTGGGCGATTAAAAATCTAAACTTCAATTTCGACAACATTGGCTCACTGCGCAAACTCCAGTTAAATGAACTTGAAGAAATCCAAAATGACGCATATGAGAATTCGAGAATTTATAAGGACAGAATGAAGGTGTTTCATGACCAACATATTCTTAGAAAATCATTCACACCAGGTCAGAAGGTCCTTTTGTACAATTCTCGATTACATCTCTTTTTAGGAAAACTCTGATCCCTTTGGACCGACCCTTTCACTGTTACAATGTCTATCCTCATAGGGCCGTCAAGATTCAGAATCTAAACAATGACGATAACTTCAAAGTGAATGGACATCATTTAAAGCCATTTGTTGAAAATTTTGATTCAAAGGTCATGTCCATACGTTTGAATGATCCTGTTTACTGGGATTGACCTCCTAGTCTGATGAAGGTGTAGTTAGGTTTACTATTTTCCGCTGTTTAGGATAGTTTGCTTTCCGCCATTTTAGGATAGTTTGCTTTCCGTTGTTTTAGGATAGTTTTACTGTCTATCATTCTTTTGTTAACTATTGAGTAAAAACGAATTCCCCCAAATCGAATGCATTTGTTTCTTATCGAAATAATAGTTTACTCTCTTTTGAATCAAACTTGAAAGATCTGAAATTAAGGGAATTGAAAAAGCTATATAAATTAAATTATAAATACCGTTCAATAGCTTGTTAATAACTTGAGCTTCTCTCTCTTTTACAGAAGGATTCTAATAATTAACTTGTGTAATTAAGAATGATAGAGGAACTCAATTTATAGGCAAAGAAGTTGGAACTTCGGCTAGCTCGAGTCAGGCTTCCACTATCTTAAGTTCAGCATATTCGGTTCAATGGACTTCGGATCGCGCGTGATAAGATTTATCCAAAATTTGGCTGGCCTAAGGTCAACTTCGGCTGGCCGAATAGCCTAATTCGGCTAGCCAAAATTTCCCTTCGGTTGGCCGAATTCCCCTGAATTCCAAAAGGTGTTGTTGTTCGAATTTGACCCAAACTTTCTCGGGCTAGTCGAATTTGCAACAAAAATTTGTTGTTGCTTCGGGCTTAAAGTTGGGCTGACCAAACCAAAAGTTAGGCTAGCTGAATTCCAGGCAAAATAAACATAAAGGCCCAAAACAACACATTTTTGAAAGTATCTAGTCCTAAGGTCTTTCTAGGGTTTTATACCACCTGAGATATATCAAATATTTGTTCTTCTTTGACTTGAACTAAGACTCAGACTTCATCTTGACTTTGAGTTTGATATTTTGATGAATGTTAGTCGATCTTGAGCTTGATCTTCTCTTGAGTATGGACCGGTCTTGAGCTTAATCTCCTCTTGATTTTGAGCTTGAGCTTCTCTTGAACATAGACCTATCTTAGAGATCTATTGTCAAGTTATTTTGGCTTTATGAAATTTGACAACTAAAGTGTGCTTAAAATTTTAACACTTACATTCTCCCCCTTTGTTAATTTCGTGACAAAACAATTATCATTACAGATATGTAATCACTGAAGTCTTGTAAAGGATCTTCTTATAATCTTCAGCTTACTATTCGACGAAGAAGCTCAACTGGAACTGCCCCTCAAGTAGCACTCTCCCTATGAAAACATATAGCATTCCATATATATATATATATATATATATATAGCATTCATGTCGTTCATTTCTCATTCATTAGATTCAATTCAATTCTCCCCCATAGTAAAAATAACATTGATTAGCATTGATCACAATCATTTTACTCTCCCCCCCTTTTGTCACAAAATGACAAAGGAAGGTGAGTTTAAGTATTAAGCATATGAGTGTCCAATGCTAAGGAACATGTAGAAGGAGAATAGTATTAAGCATATGAAAGTGCTAATAACAGCAATTCCTAAAGGAAATAATATGAAGGTGAGTTTAAGTGTCAGTGAAAACATAAGTATCAAGACATAAATTAAAGTTAAGTTACAAACCCATAATAAGTTTTAAAAAGAAAGAAAATTTGGCTTAATCCAACCCAGAGGAAGAAGGATCAAGCAGCAATGGATCATGTTGGCTCAAACTCCTGGTGATATGATGGAAGTACTTCTTGTTAGTGCACTCATTTTTGCACACTAGTTTACCAATCACGTGAGTCGTCGTGTCCTAAAGTCGGTTGAGCCTTTGGAAAGCAAAGATCGAAGACACAGCGGAGCAAAGGTATCAAGGTGACAAGTACAGGTAAACAAGTGGCCTTGGTGACCCTAACCCTCAGTCCAAAACAACCCTATAACCTTTAGATGATCTTGACCCAAATAGGAAACTCCATTTTGATCATACCTTAAGCCATAAAGTTCATATTTCCTATCTCCTTAGATTTGACCTTAGAGGTTTAAAGTTGCTGAAACATACATTGAAAAATAGCAACCTTCGGTCCGACCGATCATAACGTCGACCTAACTGAACATGGCTATTGCAGGACAAAAACTTAACAGGAAAATCTGTCTCTATTTGGTTGGACTCGGTCTGACCGAATGGCACCTTCAGTCCAACTGAAGTACCTTTTGGTTCAACTAAAACAACCTAAAACTGTCCAGCAAGTTTTGGAGTTAATTCAGTCTGATCGAGATAAAATTCGGTTCGATCGAACATATTTTGGTCCGACCGAAAGACTCCTCGATAGAACTAAAACTTAGTCATTAAAGATCCATTGAGAATTTTTCCCTATAAAAATAACATCCAGATCTTTATGAAAATGATGGATTTTGGCATTTAAGAGACTCTAGTGCATCCCAAGCCTAATCTATAGCCTAAAACTATTTTTCATTGAGACTCATGCCCTCTTCCTCGTGATTCATCACTTAAACAAGCATTTCATGCTTCTATTAAGGAAGAACATGATCTCATGCCTTCTCTAGAGTATTGAGACCAACCTTATAGGTATATTTATAGTCTCTATGATACTCTAGAGTGTTCATTGTTTGAATCCCCTAGGAAAAACAACATCTCATTAGTAATAGATGATTCAACCCACTCCCATCACCTTGGTCATCTTGAAAGAAGCATCAAATACAAGGAGATTGATCGTGGAGCTAAAGCCTTGGCAAAGCAGTAGCAGCATGATCGGGGGAGCGTTGGGGAGCTGATTGAAGCACGGGAGAGCGGAGATCAAACAACTCAAGAGGAGCTATAAAAATGGACTCAATCCGACAAGTGTCATTATTAGGAGTCCATAGGTTAGCGTCCTTGTATAAGATTGAGGCTAAGAGTTTGCTATCCTCAAACTCGACCAGGTTTTGAGTAGGACCTTGGCCTATGTGGCCTAAATTGTTGGGTTTGGGAGTAGGACCCTTGCTCTTGTGTAGAGCCTAAATCTTAGGTTCGGGAGTAGGACCTTGGTCCGTGTGACCTAAACTATTAGGTTCGGGAGTAGGACCTTTGCTCTTATGTAGGGCATAAAATGTAGAGTCCTTGTGTAGGGTTGTAAAGGTTTGAGGTGAACCTAGTTTAAAACCTTCAATAGTGAAATCCAGTTGTTGAGGCATAAAAATCGATCAAGAGATGGGTTGAGAATCCTTGAAAAATTTATAGGCATAACATAAGTGGGTTGTGCGGTGCACAACAAAAATCAGTATGGGAGTTAGGTTATGCGGCGCACAATAGAAACCAGTATGGGAGATAGGTGGTGCGGCGCACAGCAGAAGTAACTGTGGAAGTTGGGTTGTGCGGTATACAAAGGAGGTGGTTTGAGGAATGTCGATTATGGGCACACAATAAGTTTGACCGCACAATGGGCATGTCGCACAAGGGGTTTGCTGAGAAGATCTCACACGTGTGGGAGGCTATAAATACCTCATTATCCTCTAGATGAAGAAGAGAACGATATTGGACCAGAGAGTGGGAGACTTAGACTTCAACAAGTTCAGGTATCAGAGAGATCGGTTGTGCGGCACACAACTCATGGGGGCGAACAATTGATGTGGGCACACAATCTGTGAGGTTCACAACAGACGTAGCAACACAAGTGACTCGGTTGCATGAAAGTGCACTGTATGGATGATCAGTTCAAGCTCTAGTCTGAGTTGAAAGATCAATGTATCTTCTCAGGAACATGAGGACAATCAGTGTAAGATTCGTATCCTAGTTCGTACCATTCCATAGACTCCCTCTATCCTCCCCGTCGAATTCCAACAACCGGCGACCTATAATCGGCGTTTGCGCGCGGCCCTAAGTCGCATCCTATAGATCTGAGTTGACTTGACTCGAGACTTGTACCATTGCGACTACGCCGTCCCGCGGTTCCAACGCCGTGTCTTGCGTACCAATGCGATACCCAGGCCAGGAGTTGTGGGCCTGTGTTTATTTAGAGAAAATGCTGTGTGTTACAAATCATGAGAGAATCTCTACCCAATCCATCAATCAATTAATCAATCAAGTGTTAGTCAAGTACACCTCCCATCACAACCCATCCCTCTCTTGCATAAGCCATCCCCAAAGTCAACCCTCATGTCACTCACACCCATCACTCCACCCATCACCCATCATCTCTCTCTTACAACCACCCTCTCTCTCTCTCATTTTCCACCCATTCCCCAAGAAACTCAAAAGAGTGGTCGTCCAAGCATTCCAAGGAGAAAGAACCCAAAGTATGGCCCACTTCCTACACCCTCATCTCCCATCTCCACCCTTTAATCCTCATCTTCCACCATCAATGTTGAAGCCAAGGACCTAAGGAAGCCATAGAACCAAGAAGATTGGCAATTGGTGGGTGTTTTGTAGGATTAGATTTCAATTTTTGTGATAGATCAAGTGGGGCCTACCGATTGATGGTATGGATCCTATTTGGGACCCATCTTGATGTATGTATTGAAATCCTATGAGGGATCATAGTGGCGGAGCTCCCTCCATCACACATCTGTCACGCCCCACACCAGGGAATCAAATTCACAGGAATCCCGATCGCCGAATTCGCTGACGTCATCCTCTGTAGTACCCCATTCTCGGCTCCCAGCGCTCACATGCCAGGTTCCGATTCTGGGATCCTACAAGGAGGATTTTCCAACATACATTTATATCGTAAGAAGCATAACCACAAGTTAACCCAAATCACAAAAACATCATCATCATCACATATCAACTAATATAATTATTTGAGTACAATATTGAAAGAGAAATACATATATCAAAAAAATTAAACCTCCAGAAGACTGTTGCATGCTCCAATATCAATGCTACTGTAACCTAACATCACCTTCACGCATCTATCGTGCATAAGCTTATAGAAAGCTTAGTGGGTGGTGTAAGTGTGTGCACAAGGTAAGTGTCAAGTAAGAAATATCAGAGTAATCAGAGTAAGCAGAAATACTAATAAGCCCATAATCATACAATATCCGAAATACTGGCAAGATCATAAATCACACGATATCAAAGTAATGTGAAAACATGCTGATAGACCTATAAATACCATCAGCCTTATCCAGGCTATGTGATGCAAAAATATAATAAAAATAATATCATATACTGGTGAAGCAATGTAGATCAGCTATGCAAATGAGGAGTCATAGAGAGCCAAATATCAGATGTCGAGGGTACAATGCAAAACATAACAAATCCCAAAATGTCATATGCGTGCGGATGTAATGCAATATGCGATACGAATGAAATGACCAAGCTGGAGTGTGAAGTCAGGATGATAGTACGTAGTATTGTAGGCTACGGGGTCCACCACAAGGGACTTCTATCCAAACCAGTCCCATACCTAAATTTGGATAGTCAGACTCAATGTGGTAAACTCCTGATCTCAGGTTAGTCGTGCGCCCAACCGAAACCTTGGCCATGCGAAGGTACACGTAACAAATAGTTGCGCACCACCAGCTCGGGCGAATAGTGAATGAATGAATGAATGAGTATGCAATTTCTGCTCAATAAGTCCACATATTAGTACGGTTCCTCTATGGGAAAATCACCGGGGTCTATTACACTCCAAACCAGATTGCCGCCCCATCACGCGCAACAAGGTGTGTGGAAAAGACCTCACTATCCGCCTGCAATATTGGGCCCGACTTGTCGATAGCGGACTTATTCCTCGACCTGGTCAGACTCAGCCTAGCATTGCCCCCTCCTCTCGTGCAAGTAAGGTCGCACCCCCTTTCAACTGACCACGACATAGTGGGAGACGTGGCCTAACGGTATGCGACCCTCATGAGCTCATGCATCCACTCGGTCTAGACGTTGGAGCAACCTCTGGAACCAAGAGGGTTTAGAGACTTTCACTCAGGGATATCTATAGCACCCCATGTAGAACAGATTTTCGGTGTCCCATCTGGCCTTCCACGAAATACCTGTGAAGGCTACGACCCTAATGTAGCTAGGGCGTACAGTAATCACCACACACAATGCAAGATGCATGAGTCATACAATCCAGTCATGCATCAATCCTTCACATACCGTGTACTCATGTGAGACAATCTCACCTATCAGGGAGTCTCAGAACAACATGCCCAATGGCATATGCAATGGTCAACACATCTCATAACAAACATGCAGATGATGCGTATGGGCATGTATCGTGATGTTATGCTGTCACATACTCATAGTCGGTATCAATAACCGGCACTGCCAATCTGTATCGACAATTGGCCTCGACAATGTGGACATTTAACCAACATTGCCCCCAATGAGTGGCCTACATAGAGCCTAACATATAGTGGACCCATGGCCTCACAATGGGCGTGATATAACACCATGGGCATCACTCAAGAGCCGAATACACATCACAATGGGCCTCAACTACGGGTCGCATATACATCACATAAGTCTTGACAATCGGCCTTGGCACTCGAAATCGGCCTCGACAATCGAAATCAGCCTATACAATCGGCCTCGACAATTGAAATCGATCGATAATCAGAATCGGCCAATCGGTCACATCAATCGGAATCGACAATCGGCCATGACAATCGAGATCGATCGATAATTAGAGTCGACAAATCGGTCACGTCAATCGAAATCGGTAATCAACCACAACAATCGGGATCGATAGATAATCAGAGTCGACAAATCGGTCACGACAATCGGATCGATCGATAATCAGAATTGGCAAATCGGTCATGACAATCGGAGTCGGTAATCGGTCACGACAATCGAAATCGATCGATAATCAGAATTGGTAAATTGGTCACGTCAATCGGAATCGGCAATCAGCCACAACAATCGAGATTGATCGATAATCAAAGTCGGCAAATCGGTCAAGATAATCGGATCGAACGATAATCAGAATCGGCAAATCGGTCACGACAATCGGAGTCGGTAATCGGTCACGACAATCGAAATCGATCGATAATCAAAATCAAAAAATCAGTCACGTCAATCGATCACAACAATCGGAATTGATCAATAATCAGAATCGACAAATCGGTCACGTCAATTAGAATCGGCAATCGGTCACAAGATCGGAATCGATCGATAATCAGAATCGACAAATCGGTCACGTCAATCAAAATCGACAATCGGTCACGACAATCGAGATCAATCGATAATCAGAATAGGTAAATCGGTCACATTAATCGATCACGACAATCGGAATCGATCGATAATCAGAATCGATAAATCAGTCACGTCAATCGGAATCGGCAATCTGTCACGACGATCGGAATCGATCGATAATCGGAGTCGGCAAATTGGTCGCGACGATCGAAATCGATCAATAATCAAAATTGGCAAATCGGTCACGTCAATCGGAATCGACAATCGGTCACGACGATCAGAATCGATCGATAATCAGAATCGGTAAATTGGTCACGTCAATCAGAATAGGCAATCGGTCACGACAATTGGAATCGATTGATAATCAGAATCGATAAATCGGTCACGTCAATCGGAATAGGCAATCTGTCACAACGATCAGAATCGATCGATAATCAGAATCGGCAAATCGGTTACGACAATCGGAATCGATCGATAATCAAAATCGGCAAATCGATCAATCACACACGGTGAATGGGGCCCACTTATTTGGGTTAACCCACGCAGAAAATGGGCCTAACAAGACCTAAGGGAAGGTCACAATGAGGACATCTAACCATCGTTGCCCATCAATGCATACATCTAACCAACATTGCTCCCAAGGAGTGGCCCACATAAGGGATTCATACGCAACGTAACGGCCACACCTACATCACATCGGGTCTCGCCCATGGGCCTCAAATACATCACAATGGGCCACAACCCAGGGGCCTCGAATACACAATAGGTGGGCCCTACACATGGGTCTCGTATGCATCAAATGGGCCACGTATCTGGGTCTTGAATACATTAAATGGGCCACACGCACGGGCCTTATATACACAACAGGTGGACCTTGCCCCTCGGCCTCAAATACATCACATGGGCCTAATCGTATAGGCCGGAAATACATCACAATGGGCCGCAAGACATGGGCCTAACATATCACATCGGGCCTCATCAAATGGGCCGCATTTGCATTAAGGTGGGCCTTAACGGATGGGCCACCAATACATCAAGGTGGGCCTCTTGGATGGGCCATAGATACGTCAAGGTGGGCCACATATATACATTACGGGCGGGCCTTGCACATTCCAAGTGGGCCCCACCAAATGAACAACTAGCATGAAACACGTACATCACATGGGGACCAAGTGAATGGACGGTGTGAATACACGATACATCACAAGGTGGTTCGGATGGCGAGGGAGAAAACAGATACATTGTGGTGCGCCCTACACTGCCCGTCCAAATGGACGGCGTGGACGTAAATCACATATATCAAGGTGGGATCCCACCTGCCCACACGTGTGGGCCCCACGCGCCCAAACAGACGGGCGGTTTGGATATAACACAACCTCATGATCCAGCCCACCATCGTGGACAGATGGACGGTGCGGATAGGATAAATACGTCGAGGTGGGTACCACAACCCTGTCCACCCTTGGACGGTGTGGGTATGAAATAAATACATCAAGGTAAGGCCCACCATAATGCTATTTCCATCCAACCTGTTCATACGGTCATAAGGCCTAGTTGAGAGGAATAACAAATATCATTTGATCCAAAGCTGTTGTGGTCCTTGAAAGGTTTCAACGATGGACATTCAATCTCCACTGATTTGCAGCATAGCCCACCTGATAGACAGAGTGGATATAGAATAACCACGTCAATGGTGTGGACCACAGCACCTTCCAAGTATTGTCCAGCACCGTCCAGATGGTCTGGACGGTGTGGATAAAAAAAATACATCACTGTGGTGTCCAAGGTTCAGATGGGACCCACAGAACTTGCTAACGTCAATACATCAGCAAATGAGAGGGTTGCATGGGACCCACCGTCCATGGTCTGGACAGTGTGGATCTCATCAGTGGAACACACGTGTGGGGGGTGCACACCCCATCAGAAGGACGGTTTAGATAAAAAAAAAAAAACATACATTAGGGTGAGATCCCATCCACATGGCCACACACGCGACAACGTGCCAACCAGGCACCGTCCAGATGGACGGTGCATATCAAAGTATATATATTAAAGGTGGGTCCCACATGGGGCCCACCTGATGAGATATATAATATATATTATATTATATAATATGAAATATATAATATACAATACAATATTATATATTATATGTAATATATTATATAATATATAATACACATACAAGTAGCCGTCCAGAGAACGGCGTGGATACGAAACACACATCAAGGTGGGGTCCGCACGTCCCACCTGATGGACGGCATGACTACAAATACATCACAGCAGGGCTGCACAACATATGAACGGTGCGGATATCGCACATGTACAGCGGGTGGGGGGCCGCAAATGGACAGACGGTTTGGATCATAACACATATCTCATGATGGGATTACAGAACTTGCTGACGGTACCGCATCATCAGCCGCGTGTTGCTAGGGACCCACCATCCTTACTTGGACGGTGAGGATCCAACACATCATCAAGTGGGTCCACACATGTGGCCCACCACAGCTTTGGATAAAGATGATATTTATATTTTCCATTCATTCAGGTTAATGTGGATGGTGCCAGAGCGCTGGACCATTCGGCCACCTGCTGGACGTGTAGCAGGGTGGGCCCCATGGGTGGTCAGCATGGATAAAATACCTCACAGTGGGCCTGTTGACCCCAGACGGTCCGGATATGCATGTACATCAGGCGGGCCACACATCAAGAGAGAGAGGGAGAGAGAGACGTGAAGGGGAGGGGCCCGCCACTATTGGGCCCTCCCTATCTAATGCATACATCAAGATGGATCCCACTATATGTGGGCCCATAATTCATCAAAATCAACAAGTAAGATCGCCACCTTTGATCTCTTCTTCCTTCTTCCGCCAACACGATCTAGAGCTCCAAGGGGATGATTTCAACGGTCGAGATGTTCTTTGGATGGTGGAGATGGGAGGTAGGAAGTGGGCCACACAAGCTTTCTCCCATGGAAGCTTGGACGTGGGTTGCTTGGAGAATGAGGGAGAGAGAGGTGAGAGAGAGGAATGGGTGAGTGATGGGGTGATGGGTGAAGTGAGTGATGGATGTACTTTGTGTAAGAGAGTGTTGCCTTTAGGGGTTGTTTGGGGATGGGGTGATGTTTACTTGACATGAGGTGTGATTGATGGGATTGATAGGACATGATTTGAAATCTTTCTTGGGTTTATAAATGCACGGTGTTTTTCCTCGAACTGAACGCGGGCCCACATCTCCTGGCCCGAGTATCGCCTCGGCACGCGATACGCAGCATCAGAACCGCGGCGACGGCGCGGTCGCTAGGGTACAAGTCTCTGGTTGAGCCGACTCCGGAATACGAGACATGACTCAAGGTTGCACGCAACTGTCAATAACAGATCGCAGGTCACCGAAATTCGACCGAGAGGACCGCGGAAGTCTACGGAATAATACGGGCTAGGGTACGGGTCTTACACATCTCTCTCTCTCTCCCGTGATTGTATGGCCCACCTATAATCTATTAATTTTTATCCTTGCCGTCCACTAAATGGATGCACCCTCTGACCAACTGAGGCCCACCTTACTGTCCACCTGCAGCCCATTTTGGGCAAACCCTGTTGAAGGGAAAACACAAATGACAACTCGATCATGGAGCTGTGTGGCCCACATGTGTGCCTCCCACTTTGATGTATGTAGGGGATCACACCATCCAGACTGTCTAAGGCCAGCAAGCCCATTGCGATGTATTTACCATGCTGTCTGTCCAGCCGGCAGGCCCTGCTGCCTGTCCGTTTGGACAGGGTTGGGCGAAGGTGAAAAATAAACCAATATCGGCTTAGATCTAAAGCTGGTGGGCCACGCTAACGTGGAACCACCTTGTTATGCATGCTCCACCCACATCGACCATCTGCACGGTGTAAATCTACTGCTATTGTGGGCTACACCATAACGCAGTAGACTGCACGTTCTGCTGTCCGTGAATGAAAGAAAATATAAATATAAACTCCTATCCAAGCTGGTGGGTCACACGTGTGGACCCACCGTGATGTATCCCATCCACGCTGCTCAGGACCATCAGGCCCACCATGATGTTTTTTTTTATAATAAATATATCTAGACTGTCCAGAGAGTCCACCAGGCTTGGACGGTAGGAAATCATATACACCAGCTGGGTTTCCTAGCTAGTGGGCCACTCACGTGGCTCCACCTGATGTAAGTGTTATATCCTCACCGTCCAACAAGGGACGGTGAGACCTACCAAATGTATGTGCTTCATCCATACCGTCTAGTCCAATTGTTTGGGATGTGAACCCACCTTACTACACACGTGTGTATCCACCCCGTCCATCCAAATGGTGTGCGTACTCTCCAATGCTGTGAGACCCACCTGATATGAGCGTTGTATACACGCCGTCCAACCATGTTGTTGAACAGGTGGGCCACACGTGTGGACCCACCTGATGTATGTGTTGCACCCACGTTGTCTAACAGCCGTGGGGCCCACGTGATATGTGTTGTACATCCACATCATCCAGTTCTTTGGGACGGTGTTGGATGCACCATGATGTAAGTGTTTTATCCATGCCATCCAGCCCTTGGACATGGGACTCACCTGTTGTACGTGCAGGCCCACCTGCTGCATGTGAGACGCATTATGATGTATGAGACCCAATGGGAATATATGAGGCCAATGTGATGTACGCGAGGCCCATATGATGGGGCCCAATATGATGTATATGAGGCACTTGTATGAGGCCCATGGTGATGTATGTGAGGCCCATGTGATGAGGCCCATTGTATGTGTGAGGCCCGATTGTGATGTGTGAGGCCCACTTTGATATATGTGTTGCACACACTATCCATCCATTCTTCCTAGGCTATGGGCTGCCTCGTGAGGCCCACCATGATGTGTGTGATGTACATGCATTAACCATCCGTTTTTCTAAATAGTGTAAGGGCTGAGGGCCCCGTTGTGATTCCGATTCCAAACCAGAATGGGCCGCACCTTAGGAACAATAGTGCTTAAACGTCCATCATCGTAAACTTTCGTAGGGCCCATTGTTAAGCCCATTCCCACCGATACCCTAGTGGGCTAACCCAAATTGTTGGGCCCCCTACCAATGATAGTAATACCCATTTTCCTGTGGGGCTGCCTTGTGAGACCCACCTAGTTGTATGTATTGTATACACACGCTCTCCATCCCTTTTTCCAGATTTGTAAAAGGGCCATGGGCCCCATCGTGAGTTAGATCCCAATCTCCTAATGGGTCGCATTGTAGGAACAATGGTGGTTAAAGGTCCACCGTTGCAAATCTTCCTAGAGCCTATTGTTAAACCTATTCTCATCTTCCCTTATTGGGCTATCCCAAATCATTGGGCCCCATTGATGATAGTACTACCCATCTCTCTTATTGGGCTAACCCAAATCGTTGGGCACCCATTGATGCTAGTACCTTCCCACCATGCCCTATAGGGTTGTCCAAACCTTGGAGCCCACATTATGTTTATACCAGACCTTTCATATAAATGCAACCCATTTATATTCATGTTTTGCCTAAGTTTAGCGACCATACCTAAGGTCCACTTATGTAACAGCCCGAATTTTTCCCAACCTGGAATTAGACGTCCTTAGGCGATGGGTCAAGCCTAACACCGGTTTAACTTCTCAAACACTCAATTAAAGCCTCAAATTCCTTTTCAAACCATTTTCTTCACAAATCCCACCCTTCACCACCTTGATCTTTCAATTTTTTCTAAGTACTTTCACCCTAGACACTATCTTAAACTAAGTAGTATAACTTGGATCACTTTATATACAAACTACAAAGGACTAAGTACCACCTCAGACAGAAATCTTATAGGACTAAATCCTTTAGAAATGAGACAAAGTAACTAAGTGCAAAACTAGATTAGCTACGAAATCCGATAGAATCGCTTTAAATACGATCTGCAAGACCCAAAACTTGTAGAATCATTGACGCTAGGTTACCCTAAAATCTCGGATCAAACTCATTACCCGACTGCTCTCGGGAGCACGTTGAAACTCCGTATCAGATCTGGACCGCACATCGGGAGTCCGAATAATACGAGGTTAAGGAATTAGGACCGCCTCGCTGGGCTTGACAACCATCTCGGAAATCAAATCCAGCTAGTGTCCCAGTGCTATTCGTTTGAGCTCGGAGTGAAGAGTGTGAGAAATGTGAAATTAATTCAAAATAAAATATCTCAAATAGTAATCTGGCACCTCTCGCTTGCGGATTAGTTTTAAGCAACTAGACTATCAGAATCAGACCAAATTACACCCTCGGATCAGGAGAAATTTCATACACATATCCATGTACTTGGAATCTCCGATCGAGATCCGCTGACCATTGAACTGAAACTGGTCCGCCACGCGTGATCTGGAATCCCGACTGAAATGAAAACTTAACTAAACGTAGATCCGGTGTCGGTGAGCTTAAGTCCGACCTTTGGCTCAAGGAGGCCCGCCAGAAGTCCTTCGTTGAGCTGAAACTGACCCGCTTTGGTTATAACCTAAGTATACTTTGACCTGGAGTCTATTTCGGTTAGTTTTTAGGCTATATAAGGACCTTAAACCCTCTCTCATTGTAGCCATACGAATTTGAGAGAAACCTTAGAGAGAGGAGAGAGAAAGTGTGGGAGATGTGGGAGATTCTCCCTACCACTCTTCCCTGCTGCTATCCATGCTCAACCACTCCGTTCTAATCGCTTTCCCAGCGATTCCAGCTTCATTTCTAGGTAAGAAACCCTAACCCTAATCTGTTTTGGGGTTGTATAGGTTGTAGGTTATGAAATAGCTAACCTATTTCGATCTATAGGTTACCAAACAACCGTATACAGAAGCTTAGCACTTCTATCGACTCCGTTACGATTCTACGACAAAAGGTGCGGACTTTAGGTGTATAGGTTATGGTTTTCAACGCTTTCAATGTCAGATAATGATAGATTCATGATCTGCATGTTATTGCACATGTACAAAGTGCTGTCTATTTTCTGTTTCGATTAAAGATGAAAAATATGGAATTCTACATACTCTAGGTATTTGTAGAAAGTACCGTATACGTACAAATTTTGAAAATGTGTTTGACATGATTAATTGTTGTATGAATATATTATATGTGGATAAATTACTTGTTTGGCGAAAGGACTCGCCCTATACATGTTTTGCTTATATACACTATGTATGTTGAAATTGTGTATTCTAGAAAGTACCGTATACGTATAAATTTTAGAGATGTATTTTCCATGATTATTTGTTGTATGAATATATTATACATGGATAAAATACTTGCTTGGCGAAGGGATAGCCCTAATACATGTTTTGCTAACATACACCATGTATGTTGTAATAGTGTATTCTAAGTGTTTGTGAAAATGACTGAATGAGTATAGAATTCTCATTCGTGTTCGCCATGACTAATTGTCATGGATATATGATTGTTGCATTGGCGATACCCCTTTGACGAAAGGATTTGCCCTAAATCACGCCACGGCCAATATACACTATATATGCTAAAATGTGTGGCCCAAGTGTTTGTGGAAATGACTGAATGAATATGGAACTTGGATTCCTGCTTGCCATGACTATCCGTCGTGGGTGCTCGCGTGTTATGATTGGGGTAACTCCCTAATGAAAGGATTTGGCCTAATGCCTATATGATCAACATATGTCATGTATGTTGATGTATGTCTTTTAAAGTGTTTGTTGAAATGTCTGAATGAGTAGTAGTTATCAAATTGTAATGTATAAGGGTGTTGAGATATGATTCTCAACTTCTTTTAACTATGTGTATGTTTTCCTTGGATAGTTGTGTGATTAGGAATTGAATATGTACAAACTCATGCTTGTGTTGTGCTTCATAACATGCTCAACTGATTGTATGATTTTATCTATGTAATGCATATGTTTAAGTTCATGTTTACGTTGTATGATCCGTCATGGGTGATGGGGGAGTGGTGTAACGATTCCGTGCAATAGCCCTGGCAGCCCTAAACGGATAATATCAGACTTTGATTGTATGATTTGAAATCTTGATCCATTACTGCTTTAACTGTTCTGTAATTGATTGTGTTTGGGGCTATGATTATAGTCCAGGCAATCGGTAACGAGATTGAATTCGTGGCTGAGATTCATTTGTCACGTGAGATGTGTTCGATGAACCCGAGTCGTACTTCGGTTGGCGATAGTGGTTGGCCACACGAAGTGCTTATACGCTTCATATCGTTCAACTTGTTGTACGCTCGAGCTAGCCGAGCTCGTCAAGTAACCCGATCTGTCTAATGTATGTTCACCATGTTTGGTCACCACTGCTTGAACCTAGGGTACCAAACTTACCAATGAAATCCCTTTTAACCATGGTACCTCGATCCACTAAGACTCATGAGCCGGGCATGGTGGTATGGGACACCATGGTCGAGCTGTCGGCCTACGCTGGGGCCATGTGCCTCCCCGTAATGACCAGTGAGCAACCAGACTCGTGAGCTGATTATGGTGGTATGGGACACTATATTCGTGCTGTCGGCCTACATTGATAAGGTGATGGGAGAGTGGTGCAACGATTCCGTGTAACAGCCCTGGCGGCCCTTTGTAGTGACCTCGAGCATACTCTGAATTGTGGTGAGGCGACGAGTTTTACCGCAGTATATAGGGTATGAACTAGGCCTGTATCTGTATAGTGATGAACCGTTAAAAGGGTGATGGGGGAGTGGTGTAACGATTCGGTGTAACAGCCCTGGCAGCCCTTGCAGTGACCTGGAAATACATCATCGTATGAGATTTTCTAGGACTGACGACCCTAGAATGGATCATGTTTGGGAATGATATAAGGGAGGTACCTTAGTTTCCCAATACTACTGTTTGAAATGGACTAATAACTACTCGATAATCATGCTCATCATCACACTGCATGTGCCTGGTAGATGTGGAGCCCTGAGGGATGAACGCATTCGCGAACGTAAGATGGTGTCGCATGAGGGTGGTTTGGCAAGGGCATACATCATGTCATTTCATACTTGCATTAAATAAGACTAGTTAGAATTGTTTGATTGTACTGCTTTATCATTACTGCTTGACTGAATTGATAACATGTTAACCTATGCTTTATTGTTCCACTGAGTTGATCACTCACTCCCACGGTACGGGACGGTGTTGTACACACCAACCAGATTTGTTGAGTTTCAGGTGATGGCGATGCTTTGAAGCAGAGCCGGACCACTACTATGATGTTGTGGAGGAGTTCTCCTACATGTAACTCTCTGATAGGTCTATGAAGACCTGGTATTATATTGACGGGGCTATGGTACTTGGGATAGAAGACATTACACTTCCTCACATGTGGTATATTTTAGAACTGTACTTGTAATTATTTAACTTGGTAACATTATCACACTTTGGAGACCCACCACTGTTTTTATATTGTATATATATCTATCACAGTCTTCCGCTTGCAATTTAACTGTCTCTGGAGTATGATATGTTGTTTGGCTTAATCTCACTCATGTTCAATGCACTAATATCGACAACATTTAATCATCATTATCTATATTGCATAAGTGATGTTCTGGAACTCGAGAGTTGAGTTACAACTCGACCCTCGATTTTTCGGGATGTTACAACTTAGGAGTTGAGTGGGCTACCCAATCCGTTAGAAGGACACATAGTCCTAAATGTATGAACTCCACCAAGCCCACTTTGTGTATGTATTGGGTCCCATATGGAAGCCTAGTTTATTTATGATAAGAGATTGAGAAAGCCCAATTATTCACCCGGTTAGCTCACCCTGTGAACTCACCTTATTATATACTCGCTTCACTCCCCCATGAGAAATGTATCCTACCCTTGTACCCCATTTGCTAGGACCTTGTAACATATACATATCTTCCACACCGTCCATCTCCTCGTTGAGACAAGTGTGAGGTCCATCCCTGACATTATTACATCATCATTCCTTGCCGTAGACAGAAGGATACGTGGTATCAAATTTGGTATATCCACTATATAGAGCCTATCTTGATGTATAGGCAAGATCCGCCATCCTTCTAGTGGACCCCGTCTTGAGATATATGGTATATCAGCACCTTGGAAGGCTAATGTTAGTATAACGAGGGACATGCCGCATGGACTCCTATAGTTAAAGAAGGAGCATGTTGTTTAGTTTATATCTTAGTATGTAACATGCCGGTAAAGGTTAATTATGGATTATTGTTGTCTGCCTTATCAAATAATCATGCCTATGTACTTTATTACATCATGATACATGCCCATACGCATCATATGTATGCTTGTTATGAGGAGTGACTGATCATAGCATGTGTCGTTGGGCTGGTTTATTATGGGACTCCTTGTGAGATGGAGTGGCCCCACATGAGCGCGCAGTACGCGTAGGTTTGATGCATGACTAATAGTATGACTCATGCATCTCGTATTTTTGTGATATGATCACTGTACGCCCTAGCGACATCAGGGCCATGGCTCCATAGGTATATCGTGGATGGCTAGTTGGGATACCAGAAATGTTTGGTTCTAGTATATGGACATCTAATATGTCCATGGGTGAAGGTCCCTAAACCCCTTAGTACCATGGACGCTCCAACGTCTAGACCGAGTGGAAATACATGAGCGCATGAGGGCTGTATAACAGTAGGCCGTGTCTCCCACTATGTCGTAGTCGATTGGAAGGGGGTGTGGCCTTAGCCACCCGAGGGAGTAGGAAATGTTAGGCTGAGTCTGACTAGCTCATAAATGGGTCTGCTATCGACGAGCCGGGCCAATATTGGTAGGCAGATAGTGAGGTCTCTTCCACTTACCCAGTTGTGCACTTGATGGGGCGTTAGGTGGCGTAGAGTGTACTAGACCCTATTGGTGATCCTAGAGAAGTTCGGTACTGATATGTGGACCTACTAAACAGGAGTTGGATACTCAGCATTTTACTCATTCACTCATTCATTCACTATCCACTCGGGCTGGTGGTGCGCAACTAAGTTGTTATGTGTACCCTCGTAATGACTATATTTTGGTTAGATACCCGACTAACCTTAGATCAGGAGTTTCCCACATTGTGTCCAACTATCCAAATCAGGTATGGGCCAGTTGGGATAGAAGTCCCTTGTGATGAACTCCACAGCTTGCGATACTACGTATTATCATCCTGGCTTCACATTTTCGCTTGGTCATGTCATTCGCACCGCATATTACATTGCATCGTCAACATATAGCATTTGGTTTACTATGCTTCTGTATTGCATATCCTGAATAAGGTTGATGGTATTATAGGCTCGCCAGGATCTGCATATTACATTACATCCGCGGTATATGGCATTTGGGTTACTATGTTTCTACATTTATATGGCTTAGATGAGGTTGATGGTAATCGTGGTTCGTCAGGAATTGTATATTGCATTGCATCCTCGACATCTGATAATTGGCTCTCTATGACTCCGCATTAACATAGCCGATCTGCATTGCATACTCTAATATTGTATGACTTATGGATTTTCCAGTATTTCCACTTACTCTGATATTTGTGTGCTCGTACTTATCTTGCGCACACACTTACACCACCTTCTAAGCTTTCTATAAGCTTATGGATGACCGTTGCGTGCAGGTGAGGTTAGATCGTAGTAGTATTGAGTCAGGAGCTTATGGTAGATCGCTTTGAAAATTTTGTTATTTATGTATTTCCCTTTCAGCATTATACTCGAATGTTTATATTAGTAGATATGTGGTGTTGATATTGTCATTTGTGACTTGGTTATGCTTGTGGTTATGCTCCTTTATAAAAAAAATTCACACTGAAAATCCTCCTTGTAGGATCTCAGGATCGGAATCTGGCGTATGGCCGCTGGAAGCTGAGAATGGGGTACTACGGAGGTAGTCGGTGCCGGATTCGGCAATCCAGAATTCTGTGAGCCCGGTTTCTGAGTTTGGGGCATGATAGAAATTAGTATCAGAGCATAACTTGGGAATACATGAGGATAACATAACATATCTGCTGATAGCTACCCTTCACTATGTGATTATTGCGAACTTAGAATGATTAGATCCCAGAGTTCAAATAACTTAAAAACTTCCTGATATAGCTCCCTATTGCGTGTGTATTCGAGAGTGCTCAAGGCTAATAAGCCCTTGTTCCTTCAGGACATGGCGCCTGAGAGAGTGAGCCGAGCGGTCCTTGCATCCGAGACCAGTTCGGCCTCGACCGTATTGGTGAGCGCGGATTAGTTTTAGTAGGTGTTGTAGGCGATGATCGCGATTCTTCAGGGGCAGGGTAGGCGACCCGCGGATACACCTGCCTAGACTGAGCAGGAGCACACGAGCTCCCTTCTACGCGACTTCAGGCAGCTCGAACCCCCGCGTTTCTAGGGAGAACCCAACCCGATGACAGCAGAGCAATGGAGGTCTGAGGTGGAGAAGATCTTTGATACCATGAGGTGCACGACCCGACGGCGAGTCCCGTTGGCTGTCTTTTTACTTCAGGACGAGTGTACCACCTCGAGTTTTCAGGACCCGAGTATACGACCCGTTTCCCAAAAACTCGAGTGTTAACTTATAAAGAACCAAAGTCCACATATTTTTTTCTTTCATCAGAGTAAGCAGATGAGCGTAGAATGGACAAATCATACGAAATGGAAAATTTCATTTACAATTAGAATATACAAGAAGCTGCCATTAATGACTTATATAAACCATTGCCCCCACTCTTACAATTACAAAATGAAATAAAGTAATTTACAACAATCTTGGGATGTGAAATCTGTAGCAACCCTGTGAACAACATCGACTTGCTCTACACCTGCATCAACTGTTACGGTTTGATAGCGTCAATGGCTATCGCAGTGAGGAGCACCCTCTAAGATTGCACACTCATCATTTATAATCCAATACAGCTCGCAAGTCATGAAAATGGATATATTAAACAGGACAATTCATAATCATGATCATACACTCAAAAATCAAGCCAGTCAACAGAATCTCATCATAAGCAAACATAATCGCAATCGCAATATAAGGATATATGTTTAGGTAATTAAAAAATCAACCATATGACTTTTTATTACACTCGAAAATCATATTGTACGTGAACACCGCAAGATGGCTAGGAAATCGCTAAGCGAACACCCACTCCACCCGAAAATCATGGTACAAGTGAAATCCATAAGGTGAATAGAAAATCAACCTTTAAACCTCTACTTCACTCGGGAATCATATCATACGTGAACACCGCAAGATGGCTAGGAACTCGCTAAGCGAACACTCGCTTCACCCGGAAATCATGGTACGATTGAACACCGCAAGATGAAGAGAGAACAATATACTGACGTCTACTTCACCCAAAAATCATATCGTACGTGAACACCGCAAGATGGCTAGGAAATCGCTAAGTGAACACCCGCTCCACCCGAAAATCATGATACCACTGAACACCGCAAGATGAAGAGACAAACAACACACAAACTCTAGACCACCTGGAAATCATATCGTACGTGAACACCGCAAGATGGCTAGGAAATCGCTATGCGAACACCCGCTCCACCCAAAATCATCGTACAACACCGCAAGATGGCTAGAAAACCAACATATAAACTCTAAACCACCCGAAAATCGTGTCGTACGTGAACACTGCAAGATGGCTAGGAAATCGCCAAGCGAACACCCGCTCCACTCGGAAATCACAATACGACCGAACACGGTCCCTGAATGGCATGGGATATGGGTCAGCCTTGACTCAGTGAGTTGACTCGGTTTGAAACTGAGTTGACTCAATTTACTTTTCTATCTTCATCTTCTTCTTTTCTCTCTTTCCTCTCACCATTATTCTATTTCTTTTCTCTCCTCATTCTCTGCTGGATTTCCAGCAACATTTAGACCAAACCCAAGCCCCAAACGAGTCGGCAACTCGATTTGAGTTAGCGGGTCATGACGTATGAGGACTTTAACTGACGATTTGTCACCTACCATCACCAGCATGGGGTTGCCGAGATAGCCAGCTTAACGGTCGTACATTTGGCTGCTACTGGGAACACCCAGCAAAACCGTCAACCTAGCCTAACTCGGGCCAAATTTAGCTCGGTTCGTACTACTGCGCACAAGGCAGTCACCCACTCTCTCTTTCTCCCTATTCTTTTTCTGTTTTTCCTACTTCTCTGGAGGCCCAACAAAAAAGGCCCTAGCTCGAATCAAACTCGGTGAAGCTCACCGAGTTAGCATGGCCATGGCCAGCCAGCAGCACGACTACACCTCTGTGAGTGGCGTTTCAAACTTGACGCAACTCTGCTGTTGCTCTCTCTATCTCTTCTTCTCTTTCCTTCCTGCTTTCTTGTCTTCCTTTATTTCGTCTACTGTAGGCCCATAGGGAGATCTTTGGACGGTTGGATCCGTCCCAACTTAAATCGACTCAGTGCGGTTGGGTCGAGGAAGATGATCTGACGTTAAGGGCAGATCCTGACTGGATCGGTATTCCTCCAATTCGAAGTTTTTGGAGGGCTCGGACGTGACCTAGGAAGCTTGAAGAAAAGAGAAATGGAGCTCCATGGGGGTTTAAGTGGTGGGTTCAGACGTTGGGAGAAACGGACTCTTTTCTCTCATATTCTCTTTCCTTTCTAAAAACCTAGCTAGGACGGCTAGGATCACTTTAAAATGGACGGTCAAGATGGAGAAAGAGGGATTCACACAGATTGCCAAGCTGGCATGAAGACAGGTTTCTATTTTTGGAAATGTTGTGCTTTGTAGGGCCTTTTTACGGCAAGGGTTGTGCGCACGCTGGTGCATTTGAACGTGTGAGACAAGCTGGGTTTTGGTGGGACCCTAGCCCTGGTCACGATGGATGGTTCAGATCAAGCATGTGGCCACAGGTGGTGGGCCACCGACCAAAATAGACGGACGTCTGTCTGCCCGCTGGCTAAACGCAGAGAGAGAGAGAGAGAGAGAGAGAGAGAGAGAGAGAGAGAGAATCTCTCTATTTACAGAGAGTTCGGGTCAGCGGTTGCTTGACCGAGCTCCTGGTCTGCTGTAACACGAGTGCACCACCCTGGTGCACATGCAACGCATGTGTGGGGTCCACCACGATATTTATGGGAAATCCACTCCGTCCATTATGTTTTGTGGCTTAATTGGGCCATCTTGACCGGAGATATGACAAATCCAATTCTTAGGTGGGCCGTATTAATTGAATAAGAATTTTTAAGTGTCTCTTGAGACGATCCGATGGTTGGATCTTCTCGAGATCGAACGTCAACGGTTAAAAGGGTCCTATTGTCTGTTTATATGTCTCTTATAATATATTGCTAACCATATACTAATATTAATATTAATTTTATTACTATTTCCACTTATTACTATTGTATATTACTTATGATTATAATGTGATTAACGTTTCATATACATATACAAATATAATATTAACATTAACGTACTCTTATATACATGTTATTGATCACATATTTATTAATATATAATTCCTAATATACAATATCATATTACACATATGTATGGATTGAAAATTGTATAATGTCTCCTTTAAAATCACATTGTTAAATAATATACCATCTTATTTAAATATCTAATAATTTTTTTGTATAAATGTTTAATACTATGTTGATATTTATATTTCAATTATATATTGTAAAATTATTATCCACTATATTTAGTTGATATAATATTATTTTCATAATATTATACATACATTAAATATATTCGTATCCCTCTATTACAATTCATTTTCATACATTTCTATGTGTTAAATAGGTTATCGAAATACATTTGTAATTTTTTTTAATCTATGTTTGTGTAACGTTTATAATATAATAAATAAAGAAAATATACTTACTAAATATTATTGGAGCACCAACGGACAGATGGGTCCACATAAGGATGGGGACTGTTTTAATGATCAGATTTAAACTAGGATGAACGTGAATGTTTACTTAAGCATGGCTTGTAATTATGCTAAGTTTGGTTATACGGTAACACCTGAGTACTAGAAAATACGGGGTGTTACAATGAGGCCGAGCATTGGTGGGCATCGGTTGCCCGAGCGGTAGGAGTTGAGTTTGTATGGACGTGGGAGGACTTTGCGGACCGGTTCAACCGGAAGTTCTTCCCAGAGCACATCTGTCCACAGTGCGCACTTGAGTTTGAGACTCTTGTGCAGGGAGACATGTCGGTGTTTCAGTATGAGGCTCGATTCGTCGTGTTATCGAGATTCGTACCATACCTGGTAGCGGACTGATATACGAGGCAGAGTGGGTCGATTCGCAGAGGGTCAGCGATTAGAGCAGAGATCGGAAGAGGAAGGCTCCCTCTGGTAGCTCCCAGCAACATCAACAACTGCAGAGGCACAAGAACCGTCCATCCTTTCGAGCACTGGCAACACCTCCAACACCACCACGGAGACTGTTCTCAGGTATTTGCTTCAGATGCGGTGGGATGGGGCATTGTAGGCACGAGTATCCCCGTCTCAGCAGCAGCCCCCTAGTAGCAGCAGCGACAGCAATACCTACCACCGAGACTGCATCAGTAGCAGCAACAACGACAACAGAGTGGACATACACCTCCCCAACAGGCCCAGGACATTTTGTACAGCCTAGTAGGACCCTCAGTCATCAGGAGGAGTCGTCGATGATTCATGTAACCAAGCTTTAGGACCGTCTTGTTAGATTAGCCATTGATGGGACTGTGAGGCTACATAGTATCTCAGTTTTGATCGTTTATGATGGGGATCCAAGGTTTAGTAGGGGTCATCATATTATAGATGAGGCGCCTTGGGAGCACGAGGTTGAGTTTCATGAGCGCTATCCCCATCTCTTCGATGTTTGATTGTATTTAGTGTTTCTGATTATATATATAGCGATATGGTTTCTCTTCCCTCTTGAGCTCTATTAAGTTACGTTATAGTGTAAATTTTGAGGACGAAATTTTTATTAGGAGGGGAGAGCTATAAGACCCGTATCCTAGTTCGTACCATTCTGTAGACTCCCACGATCCTCCCCTTCGAATTCTGGTAACCTGCGACCTGTAATCGGCATTTGCTCGTGACCCTAAGTCGCATCCTGTAGATCTGAGTCGACTCGACCCCGAGACTTGTACCATTACGACCGTGCTGTCACTGTGGTTCCAACGCTGCGTCTTGCACACAAATGTGAAACCTAGGCCAGGAGTTGTGGGCCTGCGTTTATTTCTAGGAAACACTGCGCATTGCGAATCCCCATAGAATCTCTACCCAATCCATCAATCAATCAATCAAGTGTCGTCAAGTACACATCTCATCACAACCCATCCCTCTCTTACACAAGCCATCTCCAAAGTCAACCCTCATGTCACTCACACCCATCACCCATCACATCTCTCTTAGAACCACCCTCTCTCTCTTTCTCTCTCATTCTCTACCCATTCCCCAAGCAACCCAAAAGAGTGGCCGTCTAAGCATTCCAAGGAGAAAGAACCCAAAGTGTGGCCCACTTTCTACCCCCTCATCTCCCATCTCCACCCTTCAATCCTCATCTTTCACCATCAAAGTTGAAGCCAAGGACCTAAGGAAGCCATAAAACTAAGAAGATTAGCAATCAGTGGGTGTTTTGTAGGATTAGATTTCAATTTTTGTGATGAACTAAGTGGGGCCTATCGATTGATGGTATGGATCCTATTTGGAACCCATCTAGATGTATGTATTGAAATCCTAGGAGGGCTTATAGTGGAGGAGCTCCCTCCATCGCACATCTCTCTCTCCCCCTCTCTCCCTCCCCTGATTGTATGGCCCACCTATAATCTATGTATTTTTATCCATGCCGTCCACAAAATGGGATGCACCCGCTTACCAACCGGGCCCACCTTATTGTCCACCTGCTGCGCTTTTTGGGCAAGACCCTGTTGAAGGGAAACCACAAATGATAGCTCGATCATGGAGCTGTGAGGCCCACCTGCGTGGCCCCCACTTGATGTATGTATGGTGATCTCACCATCCAAACCGTCTAGGGCCAGCAGGCCCATTGCGATGTATTTATGCATGCTGTTTGTCCAGCGGGCAGGCCCTGCTGCCTGTCCATTTGGACAGGCCTGGGCGAAGGTGAAAAATAAACCAATATCGGCTTAGTTCTAAAGCTGGTGGGCACGCTGACGTGGACCCACCTTGTTATGCATTCTCCACCCACACCGACCATCTGCACGGTGTAGATCTACTGCTGTTGTGGGCTGCACCATAGCAGCAGCAGACTGCACATGTTGTTGCCCGTGAATGAAAGAAAATACAAATATCAGCTCTTATCCTAGCTGGTGGGCCACACGTGTGGACCCACCGTGATATATTCCATCCACTTTGCCTAGGGCCATCATGCCCATAATGATGTTTTTTTTTTTTTAAAAAAATAAAAATATATCCAGACCGTCCCGAGAGTCCATCAGACTTGGACGGTAGGAAATCACATACACCAGCTGGGTTTCCTAGCTGGTGGGCCACCCACATGGGTCCACCTGATGTAAGGGTTACATCCTCACCGTCCAGCAAGGGACGGTGAGACCTACCTGATGTATGTGCTTCATCCATACCGTCCAATCCAGTTGTTTGGGACGTGGACCCACCTCACTGCACACGTGTGTATCCACACTGTCCATCCAAATGGTGTGAATCCACACCGTCCATCCATATGAGGTAGATTCAAATCTCAAGTGGGGCGTACCGCTGGACAGCACGCTGTGGGACCCACCTGATATGAGCATTGTATTCACGCCATCCAACCATGTTGCTGGACTGGTGGGCCACACGTGTGGACCCACCCGATGTATGTGTTGCACCCACGTTGTCCAGTAGCTGTGGGGCCCACGTGATATACGTGTTGTACATCCACACCGTTTTGTTGTTTGGTACGGTGCAGGATGCACCATGATATAAGTGTTTTATCCATGCTATCTAGTCCTTGGACGTGGGACTCACCTCCTGTACGTGCAGGCCCACCTGCTGCATTTGAGGCCCACTTGCTGATGTGAGGCTGTAACATCTCGGAAAAATCCGTACAAAGACCTAAGTACCACCTCAGGCAGAAATCCATAAGGACCGTATCCTGTAGAAATTTAGGTGAAAATTAATTAAGTGCTAAATTAAATTTAACGGTGGATTTAGCTCGAACCACCATTTACACAAATGGCAAGACCCAAAACCATCAAAATTGTTAGCTCAACACTACTTAAGAACCTAAGAAAAATCCAAAACCCTGTTACTCTCGAGAGCACATTGAAACTCCGTATCGGACCTGGACCGTACGTCGGAAGTCCGATGACCATGAAATTATAGGGATATGTCCGTCTTATTGGGCTTGAAAACCTTCGTGGGAATCGAGCACAAATAATCCAGAAATGCACAACTTGAGCCCTGAGTAAAGTGTGTGAGAAACGCAAATATCTTTAGAAAATGAACCAGATCCTAAGTGAATTGGGTCATTCGCTCACAGGCGAAATTGAAGATTTCTGACCAAACTTCACTAAGGGGAAAAGGAAATTTTGTTGCTCATATCCGTATACTTATGGCCCTGATCATGCAAGTACGACCGTTGATCTGACATGGGTCTTCCACGGTCGATCGACCTATCCAAACGCGCCGAATTCACATCCCGGCATAGATCCATTGTCAGGGAACTTATACTACGATGTAGGTGAGTAATGGACCTCCAGATGAGCCATGTTTGCCTGAAACAGGCACCCTTTTGGTTATAACCTAAGTATACCATGGCCTTGGGGCCATTTACATCACATCTGGCCCTATATATAGCCCTTAAACCACCCCATTCCCATTCCATACGAATTTCTCTAACCCTAGGAGTGAGAAGAGAGAAAAGAAGAGAAAAGAGTGTGGAGAGAATAGAAAGAGTGCGAGATCGTTGCTGGGATTCATTCCCACAACTCGACACCTTAATTCACCTCCCCACTTCACTACAAAATCATTTACGGTTACGATTTGGGTAAGAAATACCAACCCTAATCTTGATTTAGAAACCCAAATAGAGTAATCGACAAAATAGCTAACTTATTTCATTGTTTAGGTGCTCGTCGTTTCGTTTTCGGGAACGTTGTGTTTAAACCAAGCTCAAATCGAGTATTCTGACGAAAGGTGTGGACTATAAACGTTTAGGTTATGGTTTTCAAGGATTTCAATGTCAGCTAATGATTTATGTCTGACTTGATTGCTACCATATCGTCTTAGACACGTCGATTTCGACGTGTGATACATGTATGAACTATGTTGAATAAATATGCATCCTATGTGTTTGTTGAAATGTTTGAATAAACATGTAAACATGATTTGTGCATGCTATGACTACTAATCTAGGATTCATAATTGTCTTATGTATGCTTACCTCTCTGTGTAAAGATTTAATAAAATACTTGTTGTAACTAATCTAGTCTATGTATTCGATAAAGTATAGCCTAAGTGTTTGATAAATTGTCTGAATGAGAACATGTTGATGATTTGTATTTATTAGGAGTATTAAGATAGGATTCTTATTTACCTCGCTCATATGTATTGTTTCCTTTATGTAATCATATTTGCCGTTACGAAACTTAGGGATAAAAATGCAAGTGTTTGGTAACATATTCAATGTGTTCGATGAAATGCTCAAATGAGGATTTGATTTGGATTGTTCGTCAAATGTTGATAAGATTATCACATGTATCTACCTATTGCATCTGAGTAAGATTGGGGCTACAACGTAGCCCAGGCGATCGGTAACAGTTCAGGTACAGGTGGCCGAATTAATCTCGCCACATTTGGGTAACTTGATGAATCCGGGTCGCACGATGATTGTCGATAGTGGTTAGGCTACAAGGGGTGCTTATGCACTCCATGTCAATTAAGTCAACGTGTGCTCGTACCAATCGAACTTGCCAAACAAACCGATTAGCCTGTTGTGTGTTTACCATGTATGAACATCATTGCTTGTATCTAAGGTACCACTTACCAATGTAAAAGCCCGTTTCTACCATGGTACCACGATCCGCCAAGACTCGTGAGCCGGGCATAGTGGTATGGGACACCTTGGTCGAGCTGTCGGCCTACGCTAGGGTGACGAGCCTCCCCGTAGTGTCCAGTGAGCAACCCAAACTCATGAGTCAGGCATCGTGGTATGGGACACCGTGTTCGAGTTGTCGTCCTACACTAAGGTGACAAGCTTTCCCGTAGTGACCGCGAGTATAAACTTTTGAATTTGCCTATCAACTGTTATTTCATTAGGGGTGATGCCCTACAACTTGCCTATCGTATGTGGTTAACTAGGATTGACAACCCTAGATGGATCCTTCGCTTGGGTTAATGATATAAAGGGAAGTACCCTAGCTTCCCGAACCCGCTGTATGAATAAGCTTAATTAAGTACTTGGCTAACACGACCATGTACTGCATTACATGTGCTTTGGTGAGGAAGTTGCACTTTAGAGAGGTTGTCATGCGTGAACTTGGTTGTCGGAATCGCTTGTGAGGGAGCTTTGTACGAGGGCATGCATCATTATTGCACTCCATTCCTGTATTAACAAGAGAAGTTAAGAAGTGATTGTTGTATTGCTTTATCATTACTGCTTGATTGACTTGATAACATGTTAACCTTTGCCTTATAGTATCACTGAGTTTATCACTCACTCCCACCCTGGGATAGTGTTTTAAAATACCAACCAAACTATGGTTTAGGTGCAGGTGACGGCAAAGTCTACGCGACAGAGCTGGATCTCATGGATGAAGAGGAGGAGTTCTCATATGTTTAGCTATCAGGTGGGTCTACGTAGACCTTGTACTGATTAGACGAGATTATAGGGTCACATGGGTTAGTTGGACACTTACATTTTGATATAATGCCTATTTTGAAACAATATATGTACACATTCAGCCCAGTTACATAATCATACTCTAGAGGTTGTAAAACATTTACCTGTTCAGATATATATGTTTCAGTCTTCCACTTGCTTAATTAAATTATATCTAGAGTATGATATGTTGTTTTAGTATAATCCCACTCATGTTTAATGCATTGATATGGACAACACTTAAACATCATTATCCATGTTGCATAAGTGATGTGCTGGATCTCAGGAGTTGAGCTTTGCTCGACCCTCGAAATTTGGGGCGTTACAGAGGCTCATTATGATGTATGAGGCCCATTGGGAATATATGAGGCCCATATGATGAGGTCATTGTGATGAATGTGAGGCCCATATGATGAGGCCAATATGACGTACGCGAGGTACTTGTATGCGGCCATGGTGATGTATGTGAGGCCCATGTGATGTGAAAGGACCATGTGATGAGGCCCATTGTATGTGTGAGGCCCAATTGTGATGCGTGAGGCCCACTTTGATGTATGTATTGCACACACTATCCATCCATTCTTCCTAGGCTATGGGCTGCCTTGTGAGGCCCACCATGATGTGTGTGTTGTACACGCATTAACTATCCATTTTAATAGATAGTGTAAGGGTCAAGGGCCCCATTGTGATTCCGATTCCAAACCCGAATGGGCCGCACCTTGGGAACAATAGTGGTTAAACGTCCACTATCTTAAACTTTCCTAGGGCCTATTATTAAGCCTATTCCCACCGATACCCTAGTGGGCTAACCCAAACTGTTGTGTCCCCCACCAATGATAGTAATACCCATTTTCCTGTGGGACTGCCTTATGAGACCTACCTAGCTGTATGTATTGTATACACACGTGGTCGTGGGCCCCATCGTGAGTTAGATCCCAATCCCCTAATGGGCCGCATTAAAGGAATAATGGTGGTTAAAGGTCCACCATTGTAAATATTCCTAGGGCCTATTATTAAACCTATTCCCATCTTCCCTTATTGGGCCCTCCCAAATCATTGGGCCCCATTGATGTTAGTACTACCCATCTCTCTTATTGGGCTAACCCAAACCGTTGGGCTCCCATTGATGCTAGTACCTTCCCATCATGCCCTATAGGGTTGTCCAAACCTTGGAGCCCACATTATGTTCATTCCAAACCTTTCGTAGAAATGCGACCCATCTAGATTCATGTTTTGCCTAAGTTTAGCGACCATACCCAAGGTCCACTTAGGAATTGAGCTAGCTACCTAATCCATTAGAAGAACACATAGTCCTAGATGTATGAACTACACCAAGCCCAGTTTGTGTATGTATCGGGTCCCATATAGAAGCCCAGTTTATTCATGATAAGAGATTGAGAAAGCCCAATTGTTCACCTGGTAGCTCACCCTATGAAATCACCTTATTGTATACCCGCTTCACTCCCCCACGAGAAATGTATCCTACCCTTGTACCCCATTTGCTAGGACCTCATGACATGTACATATCTTCCACACCGTCCATCTCCGCATTGAGACAAGTGTAGGTCCATCCCTGACATTATTACATCATCATTCCTTGCCGTAGACGGAAGGATACGTGGTATCAGATTTGGAATATCCACTATATAGAGCCTATCTCGATGTATAGGCAAGATCCGTTGTCCTTCTAGTGGACCCCGTCTTGAGATATATGGTATATCAGTACCTTGAAAGGCTAATGTTATTATAACGCGGGACATGCTGCATGGAGTCTTATAGTTGAAGAAGGAGCATGTTGTTTAGTTTATACTCTTAGTATGTGACATGCCGACAAAGGTCAATTGTGGATTATTATTGTCTGCATTATCAGATAATCATGCCTATGTACTTTATTACATCATGATACATGCCCATACGCATCATATTTATGCTTGTTATGAGGAATAACTGATCATAACATGTGTCGCTGGGCTGATTTATTATGGGACTCCTTGTGAGACGGAGTGGCCCCACATGAGTGCGTAGTACGCACAAGTTTGATGCATGACTGATAGTATGATCACTATACGCCCTAGTGACATCAGGGCCATCGCCTCCAAAGGTATATCGTGGATGGCCAGTTAGGACACCGAAAATGTTTGGTTCTAGCATATGGGCATCTAATATGTTCGTGGGTGGAAGTCTCTAAACCCCTTGGTACCATGGACGCTCCAACGTCTAGACCGAGTGAAAATACATGAGTGCATGAGGGCCTTATACCAGTAAGTCGCATATCCCACTATGTCATGGTCGGTTGGAAGGGGCTGTGGCCTTACCCGCCCAAGGGAGTAGGCAATGTGAGGTTGAGTCTGACTAGCTCATAAATGGGTCTGCTATCGATGAGCAGGGACGATATTGGTAGGTGAATAGTGAGGTCTCTTCCACTTATCCAATTGTGCACTTGATGGGGCGGCAGGTGGCGTAGAGTGTACTAGACCCCGGTGGTGATCTTAGAGATGTTCGGTATTGATATGTGGACTTACTGAACAGGAGTTGCATACTCAACATTTTACTCATTCACTCATTCGTTCACTATCCACTCGGGCTGGTGGTGCGCAACTAATTTGTTATGTATACCCTTATAATGGCCATATTTCGGTTGGGTACACGACTAACCTGAGATCAGGAGTTTCCCACATTGTGTCCAGTTATCCAAATCAAGTATGGGCTAGTTTAGATAGAAGTCCCTTGTGATGAACCCCACAGCTTGCGATACTACGTATTATCATCCCGACTTCACATTTCCACTTGGTCATTTCATTCGCACCGCATATTGCATTGCATCCTTAACATATAACATTTTACTCATTCACTCATTCATTCACTATCCACTCGGGCTGGTGGTGCGCAACTAATTTGTTATGTGTACCCTCATAATGGTCATATTTCGGTTGGGTACACGACTAACCTGAGATCAGGAGTTTCTCACATTGTGTCCAGCTATCCAAATCAAGTATGGGCTAGTTTGGATAGAAGTCCCTTGTGATGAACCCCACAGCTTGCGATACTACGTATTATCATCCCGACTTCACATTTCCACTTGGTCATTTCATTCACACCGTATATTGCATTGCATCCTCAACATATAGCATTTGGTTTACTATGCTTCTGTATTGCATATCCTGAATAAGGTTGATGGTATTATCGACTCGCCAAGATCTACATATTGCATTACATCCGTGGTATATGGCATTTGGGTTACTATGTTTATGCATTTATATGGCTTAGATGAGGTTGATGGTAATCGTTGTTCGTCAGGAATTATATATTCATCGTATCCTCGGCATCTGATATTTGGCTCTCTATGACTCTACACTAGCATAGCCGATTTGCATTGCATACTCTAATATTGTATGACTTATGGATTTGCCCGTATTTTCGCTTACTCTAATATTTATGTGTTCGGCACTTATCTTGCGCACACACTTACACCACCCTCTAAGCTTTCTATATGCTTATGCAGGACCGTTGTATGCAGGTGAGGTTAAATTGCAACAGCATTGAGGCAGGAGCTTGTGGTAGATCGCTTTGGAGATTTTGTTATTTATGTATTTCCCTTTCAACATTGTACTTGAATTGTTATATTAGTGGATATGTGATGTTAATATTGTCGTTTGTGACTTGGTTATGCTTGTGGTTATGCTCCTTTACAAAAAAACTTTCACACTGAAAATCCTCCTTGTAGGATCCTAGGATCCCAATCTGGCGTATGGGCGTTAGAAGCCAAGAATGGTGTAGAATGGAGGCTGTCGGCGCTGGATTTGGCGATCTAGAATTCTGTGAGTCAGGTTTCTGATTTTGGGGCACGACAATCAAAATGAGCGATATTCCAACACAGCAATGTCTCCATAATTGAGGATCATAATGCGATCTGAGATAGTATGGAAATTAATATTAAAACACTTACTATTTACGTTATATGAATAATTTACCTAGGAATCAAAGGAGATAAAGGATGTAAATGAATTTAGTATAAATAAAGTACCATAATTATTCTCTTCATTCTTTTTATGTTATTATTAAATAATCCTCCCAAAATCAAATGCATTTGTTTCTTGTCAAAACAAAATGGCGACTCTGCTGGGGATTTCTTATTATTCAGTGATAACTTAGAGAATATCCGAAGAACTTTCACCACTGTTTGGCATCGTAAAGGTGCCAAAATGGTGACTCTCAACGGGAATGCCCTCTCTTTTATCTCCAAAGTAAAGTACATTATTATTTTAATACTAATTTACATTTTTTTATGATTCAGGAAAAGAAGAGATTACAAACAAACTCTCGTAACAGATAATGGAAACCACCTCGAACAAGATGGTCTCTCGTTTTACATTAACTAGGTTCGTTATAGAATACGCTAACGAACAAACTTCGCGCCATAAAGAAGAATTCATGTCAATTACATGCAAAGAATCTCAAGCAACGACTGCAGTCGTAACAGACTCACTAATAGCACAGGAGGACGGGAACGATTGGGTTGTTGTCTCACATCGAAAATTAAGAGCCCAAAACAGCCAGACTGCCACCGATGCGAAGAATCGGGGGGCCAGTGACACGAAATGTAGCCAGAAAGAACCCTGAACTCTTCCTTCATTAACATTATGTGATTTCCCAACCTTACCCGTTGCAAGAACTCAATGGACAAGAAAACAAAAGGGTAAGTCACCACTGGCAAGTCCGACAACCCCCGTCTCGCTTCAAAATGTATCACAATCGACTGAGTGTCATAGAAGTACAGGAAAATTGGATGCGACTCCTTTTTCGGTAAGCCCCTTCTTATCAATATATTCCTATTCCACTCCAACGACAACTTTGTCTGGTAATGGAGAGGCTGCTTGCTGTATGTATGGCCAGGACAAATGAAGGCCCGCCGCTGACTACAGAGGATCGTATGGCTGAGATGGCACAAGCACAGAGGACGCTGATGGAGGAATGCAAAAACCTCTGGGAGGCCTTGGAAACTCTCGCACACATTGTAGCTCAGATGGTAGCTCCTCCAATGATAGGTACCACGAACGGACGAGAACAACTTGAAGGCTCTCAGCCGCCAAGGGCAGGATCACTCGGATCCACTCCTGCAGTAAGGGAAATAACTCAAGAGGATGTGCAACAGGTTGTTGAAGAGGCTGGGAGAACAGAAAGAGAACGTGAGAATATTGGAAGATTCAGATATCGAACATCGTATCCGAGAGAGGTGGAAGATATTCCTTTTCCGGCCAATTTCAAGCATCCCGATTTTCAAAATTTTAATGGAGACGGATCATCAGAGGAACACTTGATGCATTTCATCACTGGCATGGGACGTTTCTCTACGGTGCAACAATACTACCTTCGGCACTTCGGATCCTCTTTGACAGGTAAGGCATTTCGATGGTATTCCAGTTTAGCTCTAGGATCGATGCAGACTTGGGAGCAGATGCAAGATGCATTCATGTCAAACTTCTTCTCGTCAGAGAGTGACTTTAGCATCATAGAATTAGCCTCGGTACGATAGAGAGAAGGTGAATCCATAGAGAAATTCATAGACAGATGGAAGATGTTAGGAGCTTCTTGCAGACAATTGCGAGAGGAGAAAGAACAGATGAAGATGTGTTTGAACTCTATAGAGACAGGAATTGCATTCGGTCTCACCAACGCTGACATCAGAACTTTTTGTGATTTAGGTACAAAAGCTCATGCTTTGAAACTGATGACCAGAAAAATGCCAGCATTTCACTATGAAACTGCCAGAAGGGGACCCAATAGGTTGATTACAAACATAGTCGATCATGAAAAGAAATGTCATGACATGAGGGAAATAAGAGGAAAAAATACCGAAAGGAAAGAAGAATCAAATCGGCCTAGAGGCAGATTCAGTGATAAAAGGCCCAGGCAGCTTAACTCTCACGAGGGGTTTGCATTCGAAAAAGAAGATGTAGTCCCTATGATGAATCAATTGCTGAAGGCTGGCACAATAGAATTACCTCCATCCAAATGCCCTGAACAAGCATAAAAAACAAGGGAAAGAGATTTCTGTCACTATCACCATTTGATAGGGCACCCAACAGAAAATTGTTACATGCTGAAATGCATAATACAAAGAATGATAAACAAAGGCGAGATAATAATCGAAAAAGAATAAGAAAGAGATGCAAAAGTGACAGTGAATGTATTAACTATCCGAGAAGATATTAACGAAAGAGCAGGGAGAGAGCACCGTAAGATGACAGGCAAAGCTGCAGTAATCACCTTATAATCGGGAAAGAGAGTGACAAGTCCCCCCAAACAGAAAGCTGAAACGGCAAGATCAGAGGTTACTCAGAATTACTTGACAAAATAAAAAGGAAGAAAAGAACGAAACAAGGAAAGTGACTTATGACGTAATAAGTCATCTAAAAGGCATACCAGATCGATTAAGCGTCTACGATGCGTTGAGGTTGTCAGAAGACTCCCGACAAAGGTTGATCCAAGCCTTGTCCAACAGTGATGTTAGAGGGGCACTACTCATGGAAATGGAAAGTAGGGAGCCCAAAGAGCAGGGGAATTGCATGCCAGTAATTTCCTTTTTCGATGATGATTTGACCTGTGGTAAGGAGCACAATAGGACACTAATGATCGCAGGTCATATTTGCGGCAAAAAAGTCAAGCGAATAATGCTAGATAATGGGTCTGTAGTGAATCTATTACCATTAACAATGTTGAATAAGTTGGGATACCGTCATTCTAATTTACTCCCTAGTGAAATGATGATACAGGACTTTATCCAAGATGGGCAGCGTGCACTTGGTAAGATCGCAGTAACACTGGAAATAGGAGAGTTAACCACAAACGTTGTTTGCCATGTCATTAATGCATTGACAACATATAACCTCCTTTTGGCAAGACCGTGGATGCATCAGTACAGCATTATACTTTCCACCCTACATCAGTGTTTTAAATACTATAAAGATGGGATATAACATAAAGTAGTGGCTGACGAAAGACTGTATACAGAAGCCGAAGTCTTCTTCGCTGATGCTAGTTACTATGATGGATTTGCCAGTAAAGAAGAAAAGGAGAATGATGAAAACAAAGCCCCAAGAAATCCTTATATGAAGGTGATAAGAAAAGAGACTGCAAAGGCAGAATCGTCTGGGATGACGGATACGAGAAAGAAATTTTACTTTGTACCCAAGCGCCTAAGACAACCAAGACAGCCGCCGTTAACACTATTATCGCCCAAACAGTTAGAGATCTTACAATCAAACTACACGGTACTATTACGGTATGCCAAAAGAAGCAAGCAATTTCTAGTCATTCCGAAAAGATTTCATGTCAAACCTAGCATAAGATACCCAAAACCGATTAAATTTTACACTCCTTTAGAAGTGAAAATAGAAGAAAGGGCCGATAACGACACAGGCTATGAAAGGTTGACATCCAAAGATCTCAAGTGGTATAGTCCAGCTAGTTGGAAAATCATGAAAAGTATGGGTTTTGATAGTGAAGAACCGACTGGCCTAAATTATGGGAAAGGAATTCAGATTCCCATAGGGGTCAACCAGAGAAAGCGAGAGAAATTTCGAGGATTGGGGGTAGAATCTTCGATGAATATGATTACAGTCTAGTCGACAAGAGAAACAGACTCTAAAATAATCAAACAACCTGAAACAGCTCCGAAGCAGATAGAAGGCGGGGGGCAACCCACAATTGACAGTTTGTGAGAAATAAATCTGGGAATAGAAGAAGAGCCACAAAATACATTCCTAAGCGCCAGTCTCCTCAAACAAGAAGCTGATCAATATATCCAACTCTTGAAAGAGAACAAGGATGTATTCACTCAGACGTATGTGGAAATGAAGGCGTGGAACCATCAGTAGCGATGCATCGGTTGAACATTACTAAAGACAAAAGGTCGATTAAGCAAGCACAAAGAAGATTCCATCCGGACCTAATTCCTCTGATAGAAGAAGAAAAAAATAAATTGATAAAGGTCGGGTTTATCAGAGAGGTCAAGTACCCTAAATGGATATCAAATGTCGTCCCAGTAAAGAAGAAAAATTGACAGATCAGGGTATATGTTGATTTTAGGGACCTGAATGAGGCTTGCCTAAAAGACGATTTCCCACTGCCAATAACTGAGTTGTTAATCGGCAGTACGATGAAATATCTTGTTATGTCCTTCACGGATCGTTACGCCGGCTGTAACCAGATAAGAATAGCTCCTGAAGACGAAGAAGCTATGGCGTTTAGAACTTCATTGCGGATTTATTGCTATAAAGTTATGTTGTTTAGTCTTAAGAACGCCAGAGCAACATATCAAACAGTGATGCATAATATATTCCAGGACATGATGTATAAGCATGTTGAATGTTACGTAGACGATTTGGTAGTCAGATCAAATGATCATGAAAAACATCGTGAGCATTTAACTTTAGTATTCCGTCGACTCAGAAAGAAACACCTGAAGATGAATTTAGCCAGCGCCTTTGGAGTGTCATCAGGAAAATTCCTCGGCTTTGTCATTAGGCACAGGGGAATCGAGATTGATCTGGGTAAAGTTAAGGCTATCCAAGATATGCAGCCTCCGAAAACATTGAAAGAATTGAAAAGCCTGCAAGGAAAATTAGCATACATTCGTTGTTTTATTTCGAACATAGCAAGAAAATGTTAGCCATTTTCTCATCTAATGAAGAAAGGAGCAGACTTTGTGTGGGATAAGTCTTGTCAGAATGCATTTGATTCAATAAAAGAATTGTTGAAACAACCTCTAGTATTGGTAGCTCCTGAAGAAAACATGCTTGGCACTAATATTTGCGATGCAGAAACTGAGACATTACTACCTCTCCCATGATATAATTTTGATCTCATGAGCGGATCCCATAAAATTCTTAATGATAAGGCTGATGTTAATAGGAAGATTGGCCAAATGAATGTTGTTGCTTTCAGAATATACAATCACTTACGATCTGGTGAAAGCAGTTAAAAGGCAGACAGTGGCATATTTCTTGGCAGTTCATCCCGTAGCGGACAGTGAAACCATCAGCAACGATTTTCCCGATGAACAAGATATGATGATTGAGTCATAAAACCCATGGCAAATGTATTTCGATGACGCTTCCTGAACATCAAGAGCGGGTGCAGGAGTGATATTTATTACTCCTCAGGGTGACTTGTTGCTTTATTCTTTAACATTGGGTACTGCATGCATGAATAATGAAGCAAAATATAAGGCTCTCATCATCAGGATGGAGATAGCTCAAGAAATGAAGATAAAAATGCTGCAGATCTTTGGGGACTCCAAGTTGATCATAAATCAACTGATAACTGAGTTTGAAATAAGAAAACAAGAGCTCCTACTATATTATTGAAGAGCGCAACAGTTGCTAGAGTAGTTCTATCATGTCAAAATGAAGCACGTACCAAGATGCGAGAATGCAAGGGTGGACGCTTTAGCTAGTTTGGCAGCAGCTTTATCCTAGCCAAACCACAGTCCGCTTCAGGTAACAATAGAAGAAAGAAGATTTTTGCCGTTATCAGAGATCATTAATGAATCCACTGAAGTGCTTCCTATATCATGTCTAGAGGTGACAACAGACAATTGGCGCCAACCTTTTATGGATTACCTCAAATATGATATTCTACTAGAAGATTCAGTACAAAACAACAGATCAAGCAGAGATCGAAAAGATTCAACATGTGTAGCGAGATATTATATAGAAGGTCTTATAATGAAATGCTGTTGCGATGTCTGGATAAACAAGAAGCAAGTCAAATGTTGCGAGAGGCTCATTCCAGAGAATGCATAGCACATTAAGCCGGCCGAAATCTATTCCATCGGGTGCATCGAATGTGATATTAATGGCCCACAATGTTCAAGGACGCCATAGAATATGCAAAGCGATGTCATGAATGTCAGATCCATGGAGATGTCATACATATGCCTCTTAAAGAGCTTCATCAGTCAGTCACTTTCTAGCCTTTCGCTGCCTGGGGACTCGATGTTATTGGTCCCATAAACCCGCCTTCGTTTAAGGGAAAGCAATACGTATTGACAATAATAGATTATTTCTCCAAATGGACAGAAGCAGTGGCACTCCGAAATGTCAAGGAGAAGGACGTCGTGAATTTCATCCGACATGCGATAATATATCACCATGGCATCCCAAAAAGAATCGTCACTGATAATGGTACTCCTTTAAAAAACAAGGGTATGGAAAAGCTGTGTCAAAAGTTTGGAATTCATCACTCGTTTTTGACACCCTACTATCCACCGGCTAATGTATTAGCGAAGACATTCAACAAGACAATTGTAAAAATACTGAAGAAAATCGTGACTGGGATGAAAAGCTACAAGAAGCTCTATGGGCCTACTTGTCACGCCCCAAACTCGGAAAACGGCTCACAAAATTCCCGATCGCCGAATCCGGCACCGACAACCTCTGTAGTACCCCATTCTCGGATCCCGACACTCATGTGCCAAATTCCGATCCTGGGATCCTACAAGGAGGATTTTGGGTGTGAATTTTTTTGTAATGGAACATAACCACAAGTATAACCAAGTCACAAAACAACATTACCACATATCCACTAATATAAACATTTGAATACAATGCTGAAAGGGAAATACATATGTATCAAAATCAAAGCTCTAGAAGTCCACTGCACACTCCAAGTTCAACGCTGCTACGACCTAACGCTACCTGCACGCATCTATCTTGTATAAGCTTATAGAAAACTTAGAGGGTGGTGAAAGTATGTGTAAGGTAAATGCCAAGTATACAATAAAGCCCATAAATCATACATCATCAGAATAAACGAAAATACTAGCAAGATCATGAATCATACGATATCAGAGTAAGCAGAAATATACTGGTAAGTCCATGAGTCATATAATATCAGAGTACGCAATACAGATCATAATGAGCGAAAATATCATATACTGCGGATGCAATGCAATATGCAGATCCTGCAAAGTCCGTCTAAGCCATATAAGTGCAGAAACATAGCAATCCAAAATGCCATATGTCGTGGATGAAATGCAATATGCGATGCGAATGAAATGACCAAGGTGGAGTGAAGTCGGGATGATAGTACGTAGTATCGTAGGCTATGGGGTCCATCACAAGGAAATTCTATCCAAACCAGTCTCATACCTAAATTTGGATAGTCAAACACAATGTGATAAACTCCTGATCTCAAGTTAGTCATGCGCCCCAACCGAAATCCTGGTCATTGCGAAGGTACACGTAACAAATAGTTGTGCACCACTGGCCCGAGTGGATAGTGAATGGATGAGTATGCAACTCTTGCTCAGTAGCCTGCCATCACAGTAGTCTGCCAACCACTGGTAACTCACCCAGTATGGTAGCTAGCCTAGGCCTCAGCCCCGCCCACATCAACGTTGGCCCACGTGCGCCCGCCACATGTCAACAGTGACAGGGTGTCATAATATCATGTTAGTCCTCATATCAAGTCCACATATCAGTACTGTACATCTCTGAGATCATCACCGGAGTCTAGTACACTCCACACTGACTGCCTCCTCCCTAGTCGCACAACCTAGAGAGTGGAAGAGACCACACTATCTGCATGACGAGTAGTTTTCCAATACTTACCCGGCTCATCGATAGCGAACTCATTTGTGAGCTGGTCAAACTCAGCCTAGCTTACAGCTTCCTCACTCGGGCGAATAAGGCCACACCCCCTCCCAACTGACCACGACACAGTGGGAGACGCGACCTACTAGTATTCGGCACTCAGGCGCTCATGAATCCACTCGGTCTCGATGTTGGGGCGTCTCCTGGCCTCGGAGGTTAAGGGACTTTCACCCACGAACATCCAAAGTGCCCATATGCTCGAACCAAATATTTTCGGTGTCCCATCTGGCCATCCACGACATGCCTGTGGAGGTCACAGCCCTGATGTCGCTAGGGCGTATAGTAATCACAATCACACAATGCAAGATGCATGAGTCATGCAGTCTAATCATGTATCAATCCTGTGCATACCGTGCGCTCATGTGAGATAACTCCACCTATCAGGGAGTCTCATAAACCCTCTGTACTATTGCATATGCAAGAGTCAATCACATCTCACAATAAACATACGGATGATGCGTATGGGCATATATCAGGATGTTATGCTGTCATATACTCATAATCGGTATCAATAACTGGCATCAACAATCGGCCTCAACAATGTGGACATTTAACCAACATTGCCCACCCAAAGAATGACCCACATAGAACCTAACATATAGTGGACCCATGGCTTCACATAAGGACCTAATATACAACACCATGGGCCTCACTCAAGAGCTTAATACACATCACGATGGGCCTCTCACATGGGTCTAATATACATCACAACGGACTCCATCGCCTGGCGCTCAAATGCATCACAATGGACCTCATCACATAGACCTCATATTCATCACATTAGGCCTTAAACACGGGCTGCATATACATCACATAAGTCTCAACAATCGGCCTTGACAATCGAAATCGGCCTCAACAATCGGAATCGACACTCGGAATCGGCCTTGACAATCGGAATCGGCCTATATAGTGAATATACCCAACCTAGTAACACATATTTCCACCTATGGCAAGGGGAATAATGATGATGTATTAATGTCAAGGATGAGCTTCACACTCGTCCAAAGAAGGTAAATGGACGGTGTGGTTGATACATACATAACACGAAGTCCTAGCAATCAATTCAAAGGTAGGGCACAACACATGAGGTGAGTCAAGCGGCTATACAACAAGTGAGCTTTCCTTTCACGTGGGGTCTAATATGAATACAAGGCAGGCCTCGGTAGGGTCCATTCATCTAGGACTATGTGTCCCTACAAACAGGTCGAGTAGTTCACCCATCATCTAAGCGGGCCTCGGTTTGGGTCATTAAGCTTGGGTAAACTCATGCATTTAGGTGGATCACATTTACTATGGAAGGCCTGATACGAATCACAAGGAGGGATCCAAAGCTTGTGGTAGTTCTATAGGGTATGGTAGAAAGCATCATTATCAATGGGGCCTAATGTTTTGGAGTAGCCTGACAATACATATGATGCGTAAGTATTATGAAGTTATACTAGGCATATTCCACGATGATGTTGTACTCTCCTCATAAGGATGGGCCTAGATGTCCTCCTTATATCAAGACTGGGCCTAAGAACAAGGAATGGGCTTCCTCGCCCACTCCATCACGTAGTAAACTAGACTTCCTAAGGGGCTCAAATAGCACAAGATGGGCTTGATGACTTGGACAATTCTACAAGACACGATGTTAAGGTGGGCAGCCCAAAGCCTAGAAAATGGGCGAACAGTACACACAATATGGCGGGCCGCACAAGGCAGTCCCGCAGTCCAGACATGGATGGACTGTATGCATATAAAATATCCATCAAGGTGGTCTTCATGGTTTGGACAATCCTATAAGGCATGGTGGGAGTACCATCAATACTGGGAGCCCAACAATTTGGGTTAGTCCATTAAAGTTAGATGGGTCATACTAATAACAGTGGGGGCCCAACGATTTGGGCTAGCCCACTAAAGGAGATGAGAATGGACCTAACAGCGGGCCCTAAGGAGGATTACAATGTGGACATTTAACCATCATTGCTCTTACAATGTGGACATTTAACCACCATTGATCCCAAGGTGCGGCCCATTTGGGATTGGATCTACTCACAATGGGGCCCATACAAGACTTCCTTTATTTTTATTTTATTCTACTATGTGGGGCCCACTAATAGATAATCCATTCCGTCTATTATATCGACCAGCTCTCTATGGACTAAAGGAGTCTAATGATGGATAGGTCCACCACTTATACACACAACAGTAGGTATTAGAAAGTTCCAACAGTGAGACTTTGTTTCCCTCGGTGCGGTCCACTTAGAACTAAGATTTGTTTCATTTTTCGACTCATAGCCTAAAACTACATGGGGAAGGTGGTGGACGACATGGATTAAACAAATACATCAGGGTGGGGTCCATGGTTGGGACGCCCCCACCCCACATCCGCATGGTTGATGTGAGGGGGTGCTCCCACTACCACCATCAGTTGTGGTGTGGTCCACATGATGGTTGGATCGAGTTGATTTTTGGGCTCTACGGCTAAAATGTGCCAAAAAATGGACGTATGGTGTGGATCTAAGAAATACATCAATATGGGTCCCATGAGTGAAAACTCACTCCAAACCTCCTATGCAAAAAGTAAGAAATGACGTGGGTAACCCAACCCCTTAGCATATGTGGTATGGTGCACCTGGGATTCGGATTAGCTTCATTTTTTGGCTCAACGCCTAAAATGAGCTAGGAAGTTGGATGAACGGCGTGGATTTAATTTATACATCAAGGTGGGGCCTACATGAGCAGTCCACATAAGGTTTAAATCAAACTAATATATATATATATATATATATATATATATATATATATATATATATATATATATATATTCTTTGTTAGCTTGTCAGTACCCCACACTGACAGTTCACACTTCATTGTGTAGTCACGTCCAGCGTCCCCGAACACTAGACGGTTTGCATACAACACATTTAAGGTGGGCCCCACCTACAGACGAGTTACTCAGGTGAGCCACCAAATGGCTGGATGACATGGATAAGACATACATCGAGGTGGGGTACATCTGGGTGGGCCACACGGCCACATCGTCACACACAACCAAAGTGAAAGAGAGAGAGAGAGAGAGACCGAGTGATGGAGAGACCTCAACACTACGGGCCCTCCCTTCCATACATCATAACTTATATCAAGTGGGTCCCATTACATGTGGGCCCACCGATCAAAATCAACGGTGGAGATCCTTTCTCCACCAAAATGCAAGGTCTAGATGACCCTATTCATGCAAGGAAAATAAACATCATGATGGGGTCCATGGAAAATGGCCCCATCATGGAATGATCATGAGAATCAAGGTGGGCCATCAGCCACATCTAGGGTCCAAAGTGAGATTCATACCATCAATCGGTAGGCCTCACTTGGCCCATCATCAAAAGAATGAAATCTAAGCCTATAGAAGCACCCACCGTTCGATCTTCTTGGTCCGATGGAATGCCGATCTCATTGTGTCTCACTTTGATGGAAGGTGATGAGAGATGAAGGGCTAGGATGATAGATCTTGGAATATGAAGTAGGCCACACATAATATCTCACTTTTCTCTCTTTGGAAATGCTCGGACGTCCAACATTTTTTTGTCTCCTTTGTTGCTTGGAAAATGTGAAGAGAAAGAGAGAGAGAAAAGGTGGTTATAAGAGAGGTGATGGATGTGAGGTGATGGTTGTACTTGACTTGAGAGTTGACTTGGTAGGTTGCTTGACTTGGGGAGAAAGAAAGCATGGGTTGTGTACTTTGATGGATTGATTGATGGGACATGTTGTAGAGATTCTCTTGGATTTAGCAAATGAACGGTGTCTTTCTCGAACTGAATGTGAGCCCATATCTCCTGGCCTGGGTATCGCCTTGGTGCGCGAGACGCAGCGTTGGAACCGCAGTGACGGTGCGTTTGTAATGGTACAAGTCTCAGAGTAAGCCGACTCAGATCTACGGGATATGACTTAGGCTCACGCGCAAATGCCGATGACAGATCGCGGGTTGCTGGAATTCGACCGGGAGGATCGCAAGAGTCTATGGAATAGTATGGACTAGGATACAGGCCTTACACTACTGGACTACTCACAGATTCGCGATGAGAGCAATACCGTATTTATTGGTTTATGGTGTTAAAATTGTCATCCCGATCAAAACACAGGTCGCATCACTCAGAGTTGCAGTACACCAGTCGATAACGGATGATGAAAACGTAAGAATAAGATTAGAGGAATTGGATCTGCTAGATGAAAAATGATTGGCAGCCCAATAGCGATTGCAATTGTACCAAGTAAGAATCTCTGCCGCCTTCAACAAGAAAGTCACGTATCATTCCTTCAAGAAAGGCGACATAATGCTAATGTTAAAAAGGCCGATAGTAGTTACCCACAGAACAGGGGGGAAGTTCGACCCCAAATGGGATGGACCGTACATAATAACTGAAGTATACATTAATGGGGCGTACAGGGTTATGGATTAAGATGGAAGAGGTGTTAGCATACCAGTCAATGCTCGCTTCATCAAAATATATCATCCCTGAAGATGGATACAGTTTTGATCCAGAAGATTATCAATACAATCCTTCTATATCAAAAGGGGGCAAGAATAAGCAAAATGATGAAATAACCTCAAAAGGCAATGCCATGTATTCTTCTATACACGAATGAATAAAAGGAAAATTCTCAAGCATATTCAAGCATATCAATCTTATCGCCGATCATTAACAAGTTGTCAAGCATCGATTACAATTATCGCCATAATATCATTTACAACAGTAATGAAATAAGCCTAAAAAGGCCAATTATACATCTACTACTCTCGATAAAATATTTAAAATTTTGCGGGCAACAGTGAGAAGCCAGTGGCCCTAAAAAGGCCATAAAGGCCATTACATGCTTAGACCCACGTGGGCAGCGGATGAAGCTAATCACTCGTAAAAGTCATAAACGGCCAAGGGTAGAAGGGGCTAATCATGCACGAGACCAATGCCATCTGTATAGCTTTTGACAGAGTCATGGGGATAGGTGAGAGAAAATGCCCTCCTATGAATGGGTCCAACCTTGCAGATGAAGAAAAACTAGGCTGCAGTGTGCGCTCTTTGGCCATTGTCGATAGATAGGCCAACCATGCATAAGACCTCCCAGATTCCTAGCTTGAGTTCAGTAGTAACTCATGAGGACAGGGTCTTCAAAACAAAATACCCCCTCATTGATGGACTGACAACCTTAGATTTAATACCCTAAGGTAGCCTTGCACGCCCCGTGAACACTAGAGAGTTACTGCGCCCAACCCTGTGCGTAAATCCCACTAGTTCGCGGCCCCAGTAGCTTCACTGGGCCCCTCTGATGGATCGCGGTTTGTGAACTCCCCGGCTATAATAAGTCCAGTGAACTCCAAAGAGTTACAGAGATCATTCACATAAGACCCGACTCCAACTACTTATCTAAAAAACTGTGGTTGCTCCACTACTCAATAGCTTAATGTAACGCCCTGAAAATTGGGGGTCGAGCATAAACTCAACTCCCGAGTTCCAACGCATCACTTATGCAACATAATGAATGATGATTGAATGTTATCTGTATTAGTGCATTGAACATGAGTGAGATTAAGCCAAAACAGCATATCATACTCCAAAGACAAGTGAGATAGCAAGCGAAAGACTGTGTTAGATATATAAACTATATAAACTGTGGTGAGTCTCCAGAGTGTGATAATGTTACCAGGTTAACTAATTACAAGTACAATTTCAAAATATACCAAATGAGAAAGTGTAATGTGTTCTCTGTCCCAAAACCCTATAGTCTCGTCGATCAGAACATGGTCTACATAGACCTGCCTGATAGCTGCATAGAGGAGAAACTCTCCTCAACATCCTAAAAGTCCGGCACCGCTTCGTAAGCATCGTCATCACCTAAAACTCAATCATGGTCTGGTTGGTGTGTACAACACCGTCCCGTAACGTGGAAGTGAGTAGCTAACTCAGTGGAACAATAAAACATAGGTTAACATGTTATCAAAACAGTCAAGCAGTAATGATAAAGCAGTACAATCAACATTCTTAAGTACTGTAATTAATGCAAGGATGAGATGCGATTATGATGCATGCCCTCACCAACATACTCCCTCATGCGGCACAATCTTACGTCCGAGACATGCTAGCACCCTCAGTGCTCCACATCTTCCAGGCACATCCAATGCGATGATTAGCATGATTACCAAGTTGTTATTAGTCCATTTCAAACAACAGTATTGGGTAACTAAGGTACCTTCCTTATATCATTCCCAAACAATGATCCATTCTAGGGTCGTCAGTCCTAGATACTCTTATACGATAGTGTGGTTCTAGGGCGCTGCAAAGGCTGCTAGGGCTGTTACATGCAATCGTTACACCACTCCCCCATCACCTTTTTAACGGTTCATCACTAAATTGATACAGGCCTAGTTCATACTCTATTCACTGCGGCAAAACTCGTCGCCTCACCGCAAATTCAGAGTATGCTCGAGGTCACTACAAGGGGCTGTCAGGGCTGTTACACGCAATCATTGCACCACTCCCCCATCACCTTATCAATGTAGGCCGACAGCACGAATATAGTGTCCCATACCACCATAATCGGCTCACGAGTCTGGTTGCTCAATGTCACTACGGGGAGGCTCGTGGCCCCAACGTAGGCCGACAGCTCGACCACGGTATCCCATACCACCATGCCCGGCTCATGAGTCTTAGCGGATCGTGGTACCATGGTTAACGGGATTCCACTGGTAAGTTTGGTACCCTAGGTTCAAGCAGTCGCGTCCAAACATGGTGAACATACATAAGACAGATCAGGTTACTTGACGAGCTTGGCTAGCTCGAGCGCACGACAAGTTGAACGACATGAAGTGCATAAGCACTTCGCGTGTCCAACCACTATCGTCAACCGAAGTACGACTCGGGTTCGTCGAACACATCTCTCGTGGCGAATGAATCTCAGCCACGAATTCAATCCCGTTACCGATTGCCTGGACTATACAATAGCCCCGATCACATTCAATTACGGAACAGTTAAAGCAGTAATGGATCAAGATTTCAAATCATACAATCAAATATCCAATATTGTCCGCTTAGGGCTGTTGCACGGAATCGTTACACCACTCCCCCATCACCCTTCACGGCACTTATGGAATACAACTTAAACATGAATTTAAACATATGCATTACACAGATAAAATCATACAATCAGATGAGCATATTATGAAGTACAACATAAGCATGAGTTTGTACATATTCAATTCCTAATCACACAGATATCTAAAGAAATCATACACATAATTAAAGGAGTTGAGAATCATATCTCAACACCCTTATACATTACAATATTTCTAACTACTACTCATTCAGACATTTCAACAAACACTTTAGACTACATACATCAACATACACGACGTATGTTGATCACATAGGTATTAGGCCAAATCCTTTCACTAGGGAGTTGCCCCAATTATAACACGCGTGCACCCACAACGGATAGTCATGGCAAGCAGGAATCCAAGTTCCATATTCATTCAGTCATTTCCACAAATACTTGAGCTACACATTTTTAACATATATAGCATATAGTGGTCGTGGCGTGATTTAGGGCAAGTCCTTTCGCTAGGGAGTTGTCGCATACATACAAGCATATAATCACGAAAAATAATCATGTTAAGCACAAATCCGTATTTTATACGTACATGGTATTCTCTACAAATACAAGGAATACAGTATATTCAACATAGTTAACGTATAATTGAAAAATGAAACGGACAGCACTTTGTACATGTGCAATTGCATGCAGATCATGAATCTATCATTATCTGACATTGAAAGTGTTGAAAACCATAACCTGTATACCTAAAGTCCGCACTTTTTGTCGTAGAATCGTAACGAATTTGGTAGCAGTGCTAAGTCTTCTTCCACGACAGTACAACGACCTAAAACACAAGTAGTGTTAGCTATTTCGGTAATTGAATCGATTGAAACCCTAAATCAGATTAGGGTTGGGGTTTTCTTACCTAGAAATGAAGCCAGAATCGCTAAGAAAGCGATTAGAAAGGGGTGGTTAAGCATGTATAGCAGCAGGGTCGAGTGGCAGGGAGATCCTCCCACAACTCTCACACTTTCTCTCTCTTTTCTCTCTTCTCTCTCCTAGGTTTTCTCAAATTCGTATGGAATGAGAGAGTGAGGGTTTAAGGTCCTTATATAGGTCCAGAACTCACCAAATGAGACTTCAAGTCAAGGTATACTTAGGTTATGTCCAAAACGAGTCTGTTCCGTCTCAACGGAGCACTTCTAGCAGCCCCCCTTGAGCCAAAGGTCGGACTTAAGCTCACTAACACTGGATCTAGGTTTAGTTAAGTTTTCGTTTTGGTTGGCTTCCTAGAGCACGCGTGGCGGACTACTTTCAGTTCAACAGTCAGTGAAACTCGATCGGAGATTTCAAGTACACTGACACGTAAGGGCAAATATCCCTGATCCAAGGGTGTAATCTGGTCAGATTCCGACGGTCAGAATCCTTATAACTGATCCGCAAGCGACACGTGCCAGATTACTTAAATTTATATTTTATTTTTAATTAATTTCACATTTCTCACACTCTTCACTCCGGGCTCAAGCGAATAGCCCCAGGACACTAGCTGGATTTGATTTCCGAGATGGTTGTCAAGCCCAGCAAGGTGGTCCTAACCGTTTAACTTTATGTTAATCGGACTTTCGATGTGCGGTCCAGATCTGAAACGGAGTTTCGTAATGCTGCCGAGAGCAGCCGGGTAATGAGATTGATCCTAGCTTTTAAGGTAACCTAGAGTCAATGATTCTACAAGTTTTGGGTCTTGCAGATCGTATTTAAAGTGATTAGTGTGGATTTCGTATGAACTCTAGTTTAACACTAGTCACTCCTCGTCCAATTTCTAAAGGATTTAATCCTGAGTGACACCTACTCGAGGTGGGACTCGGGTCTTTGTACGGAATGAACAACATCACCTAGACTTTAAGATTTGTGTCTAAAATGAAAGCACTTAGACGAGTTTGGCGAAGAAGATAGTGAAAGGTGAGATTTGTGAAGGAAAGGTGAGGTTTTCGAGAGAATGGTTTGAAGAAGGGATTTAAGACCTTTGAATTTAGTGTTTGAGAAGTTAATCAGATATAGGATTGACCCATTGCCTAAGGACGTCTAATTCCAGGTTGGTAAAAATCTGGGGTGTTACAATCTACCCCCCTTAAAACAAAATTTCGTCCCCGAAATTGGCTAAAGGCAATAAGTAAGGATGCTATTATTTCATTTGCCTAAGACTTATCGATTTCAAGTCTCTATGCATGGTGGTAGGGTGTATCTTGTGCATACTATTCTAGTACATTTTAGGCTACTCCCCTTAAAAATTTATTTCTTTATCTCTTACTTATATCCTGATGGTTTGCTACAATGGATTTCTTTATCTATTTGGAGTCTTGACGACGATTCCCAACAAGTTAGAGTAAGCTAACTGTTTTCAATGTTTGACCAACACAGAGAGACGGTTATAGTGGGCTTGATCCCGATACATCGATCATCTACCTAGCCAGGGTAGAAAGCTCATCGTATCCCTTCCTAGTCCTGATGGCTTCTGGTCTTCTGCTCGGCCAAGCAGTGAGTCCATTGGTAGTCGCCCAGGATTGAGAATTGGGTCAAGCCGCGAATGATTCGCAGTTGTATATTTCAGTAACTCCGTAGTCCGATCACTCTAAAACCTTAGGGAATGTCCATCATTGAAAGGCTCAAGTTTCCAATTTATAAGGATGCCCTTAAGGTCTTGGTCGAAGAAAATTCTCATCTCATTCTCTGTCCGAGATAGGGTATCTCATCCTATTTAGTGACCTATCTTTACATATAGTCTGGATCAACTCCATTCGATCCTGGGCCAGTGGGGCAAGGGTCCACCACGTCTCTGCTGCGCCACCCAGATCAAGGAGGTGTAGTAGCCGACCTAACTAGATTGAGCTCATAATGTTCTACCCCCCTTAAAAATTATTTTCACCCTCAAGGCTCAAGATCTATGTCCTTATCCGTATGTTGGAACAAGGTGTAATTTAGGACCTATCCTTGACATGAAATGGGAAATACATTGGTTTGCCTTTCATCGACGATGTGTACTATGGCATTGATACCTATGGTCATAGAAGGGAGCTAAAGATGATGGGTATTGTGGTTGATTTCAGGGGCAGGTGTGAGTTTGAGGCAAGATGCCTAATTCTACTAAAGGAAGACTTTTATCACGGTCCAGACTTATCCTATTTAATCATGTCTAGCTTAACAGGCAGATTATCTTTCTACGTTCATAAGCACAATATGTATGCCGACATGGCATGCGATTTGGGACCTAATTCCTAACTGTTTGTTGCCCATTTGGGCAATTCCTTAGGCCTAAAAGACAAAGTCTCTATCGGCTATATACTCCTAATACTTCTCAATAATGAAATAATAAACTTTGGGTGTAAGTGGTAGGGCCAACACGGAAGGAAAGTTGTGTAGTGGGTCTGAGTCGGATACATGGACCTTTTGCCTAGCTAGGACAGAAAATTGTCTATCAGTTCTTAATCCTAGTTGATCACGACCTTCTGCTTGATCAGAGCATAGAGTTCATTGGTAACTACCAGGATTGAGACTTTAATTCAAACCGTGAATACCTCGCTTATATATATTGTTTCTCTACTCCGTGTTCCCGATTGTAATAAGTCTTTGGGAAGGCAATTCTAAGGGATGTATTGATTGGACCTAACATTAAATCCAAGGGATATATAGGTTTTCTCTAATCGTGAATAGTTTCTACGTCAAACAAGCTCCCTAAGAGTTACTAAGGAAGCCTAAAGTATTAAGGGGATTCAACGGAAGAATGAGCTTCCACTCAATCCAGATCAAGCCGACTAACTAAGTCTATTGGTCTCTAACATTCCTTAGTGTAACTAGTAGCTAGTCTTAATTTAGGAGTAGCGATACTCCAATAGGTGTAATCCAAAGTCCAAACTCATACGCTAGATGATTTCATATAATTTCTAATACAAGGAAGGGTTTTATCTCTTAGGGTCAAAGGTTGTCTAATTGGGATTGAGTTGTCTGCACTTGAATATAACTACGCTCGAGCATTTCACATATGCTCATACCAACTAAGAGGTCCTAGGGTTCCCGTTATCAATTTATTGGATTTTCCATACTTTTAAGTCTTTCGAAATCTAGGATTACCATCCTGGGTCCAAAACTCCATGGGCCTATTTGGCCAGTGGTCTTAAGTTGTATTAAATGGGGCTGCATGTTAATCCTACCTTGAGATATGGAGTGGCATGTTTGGTAGGAGGGTGGCTGGGGATTAAAATTAATGGTATAGGCTTTAGAAAATGAGCCTTGTGTTGGAAAGTGTGAGATGGGATTTTCAAACCCCAAGATGATGAATTTCTAAGTGTACTTGGAAAGGAAAATTTTTGGGATTTACTTTTAATTGCATACATCCAAACATGGTATTGGAAAACATGGGATACACCCAATCCCAAGGACAATACCTAACACATGCATTTATTGTTACTTTTACAATTCCATCCACCTAATTTCACTTAATGTAGTTGGCCGAACGGCCCTAAACGTCCCAACATTTGGAGGTTGTGAAAGTCATGGGACACAAAAAATGTCGATTGTTGTGCCCATATGGGTGTGAAATGGTGAGGCCAAAAGGAGTAAGAGATGGGTTTAGAGAAGTAATGGTGAAGGGGTAGAAGGAGTTCGCAATGGTCAAGTACAACTCTGGTCCATGACAGAAGATGCATGTGAGCTAATACAACCAAAGCTACAAATACTTAAAACATACTACTAACTACTACACCCATCAACATGAAAACATAAACACCCTAAGACAGTAACCCATGCAAACTACAAGACAACAGCATAGATAGCTAAACATCCGAGAAGATGGCCGTACCAAGCTTGGATAAAGCCATGGAAAAGTGAATGAAAAGTGATGGAGAGAGGGAGAAAAGGGCTGGAGGTTTGGTTCTCCACGGATTGGAGTCTCAACAGATGTTGTAGAGGCCCATATGACAGTGACTGAAGATGAAAAATGGAAAGGTAGGATGGGTTAGGGAGCTTACACATTTTTGAGCTCCAAATGGGGCATGTAAGAGCTCAAATGAAAGAGAGTGGAGAGGGTAGGGGGTAGGTACGGCGATAAACGTTGGAAGTGAATGGGTTGTGACCGAAAATGAAGGAATGGGTGATTGGAGGAGAGGTTTGAGAGAGAAAGTTAAAATTTTGAGGGAAAGGGAGAGCTTGGAGGGGTGATTTGTGAAAGAGGTATGCCATAGGGGGGTTTTAGTCGACGGCCCATACACCAGGGGGTTCCCTAACCCCCCAAACTCGATCGGCCCGCACGGCCCGCCCGGCCGGGCCTGAAATCCGGTGAGGATTGCCATTTGGACGATGTCCTCGTGACCCCTAGGCCCCAAAAATGTGTGGGTCCCACCGTGGGTCCCCCCGGAGGTGCTCCGTTTGGCCCCCGACTCTGTTTTGACCCGTATCAGGGCTAAATTGTAAACTAGAATGATTTTATGTGACATGTAGCATATGATTTTGGGGTAGGAGGCACTAATCTATCCAACTAACCCATTTCTTTCACAAGATTCCATAATTTGAATGGTCAAAAGTTCAATTTCTACATATATTTACTATTTATAGTAAATATTTGTTTAAGTATTATTCTCCATCATTTATACATTAGGATTTATGTCTAGTATGAAAGGACTTATAAAAAGTTGAAGAATGAGGTGGTGAAAGGAGAGAATTTGAAGGAATTGGATAAAATGGGTTTTAGGCTTTGAGATGAAGTGTAAGGTGTTGTGGTTGACCCACAACCTAAGGACATTCGTTTCTAGGGAATGACTCAAACCCGTCGACTGACGGTCTAGAAGTGATTCGGGATCGTTTTGCGTGATCATGGGTGTGTACGGGCCCAATCTCAGCGGTCGATTTCGGTCAGTTTCGCCGTTCGACGAATTTGAAAAATTTAAGTCGGTTTCAACGTTTCGTCGCCCCCTCCTAAGTTAGAGTGCGTCAGAGTGCGTCGTGTGACCATAACCCAGGTCCGGTTTAATCTAAATCAGCTCTGATACCATCTTGTAACGCCCTGAAAATTGGGGGTCGAGCATAAACTCAACTCCCGAGTTCCAACGCATCACTTATGCAACATAATGAATGATGATTGAATGTTATCTGTATTAGTGCATTGAACATGAGTGAGATTAAGCCAAAACAGCATATCATACTCCAGAGACAAGTGAGATAGCAAGCGGAAGACTGTGTTAGATATATAAACTATATAAACTTTGGTGAGTCTCCAGAGTGTGATAATGTTACCAGGTTAACTAATTACAAGTACAATTTCAAAATATACCAAATGAAAAAGTGTAATGTGTTCTCTGTCCCAAAACCCTATAGTCTCGTCGATCAGAACGTGGTCTACATAGACCTGCCTGATAGCTGCATAGAGGAGAAACTCTCCTCGACATCCTAAAAGTTCGGCTCCGCTTCGTAAGCATTATCATCACCTGAAACTCAATCATGGTCTGGTTGGTGTGTACAACACCGTCCCGTAACGTGGAAGTGAGTAGCTAACTCAGTGGAACAATAAAGCATAGGTTAACATGTTATCAAAACAGTCAAGCAGTAATGATAAAGCAGTACAATCAACATTCCTAAGTACTGTAATTAATGCAAGGATGAGATGCGATTATGATGCATGCCCTCACCAACATACTCCCTCGTACGACACCATCTTACGTCCGTGGCATGCTGGCAACCTCAGTGCTCTACATCTTCCAGGCACATGCAATGCGATGATGAGCATGATTACCGAGTTGTTATTAGTCCATTTCAAACAGCAATATTGGGAAACTAAGGTACCTCCTTATATCATTCCCAAACAATGATCCATTCTAGGGTTGTCAGTCCTAGATACTCTTATACGATAGTGTGGTTCTAGGGCGCTGCAAAGGCTGTTAGGGCTATTACATGCAATCGTTACACCACTCCCCCATCACCTTTTTAACGGTTCATCACTAAATTGATACAGGCCTAGTTCATACTCTATTCACCACGGCAAAACTCGTCGCCTCACCGCAAATTCAGAGTATGCTCGAGGTCACTACAAAGGGTTGTCAGGGCTGTTACACGCAATCGTTACACCACTCCCCCATCACCTTTTTAATGGTTCATCACTAAATTGATACAGGCCTAGTTCATACTCTATTCACCGCGGCAAAACTCGTCACCTCACCGCAAATTCAGAGTATGCTCGAGGTCACTACAAAGGGCTGTCAGGGCTGTTACACGCAATCGTTGCACCACTCCCCCATCACCTTATCAATGTAGGCCGACAACACGAATATAGTGTCCCATACCACCATAATCGACTCACGAGTCTGGTTGCTCAATGGTCACTACGGGGAGGCTCGTGGCCCCAGCGTAGGCCGACAGCTCGACCATGGTGTCCCATACCACCATGCCCGGCTCATGAGTCTTAGCGGATCATGGTACCATGGTTAACGGGATTCTACTGGTAAGTTTGGTACCCTAGGTTCTAGCAGTCGCGTCCAAACATGGTGAATATACATAAGACAGATCGGGTTACTTGACGAGCTCGGCTAGTTCGAGCGCACGACAAGTTGAATGACATGAAGTGCATAAGCACTTCGCGTGGCCTACCACTATCGCCAACCGAAGTACGACTCGGGTTCGTCGAACACATCTCTCGTGGTGAATGAATCTCAGCCACGAATTCAATCCCGTTACCGATTGCCTGGATTGTTCAATAGCCCCAATCACATTCAATTACGAAACAGTTAAAACAGTAATGGATCAAGATTTCAAATCATAAATCAAATATTTAATATTGTCCGCTTAGGGCTGCCAGGGCTGTTGCACGGAATTGTTACACCACTCCCCCATCACCCTTCACGGCACTTATGGAATACAACTAAAACATGAATTTAAACATATGCATTACACAGATAAAATCATACAATCAGATGAGCATGTTATGAAGTACAACATAAGCATGAGTTTGTACATATTCAATTCCTAATCACACAGATATCTAAAGAAATCATACACATAGTTAAAGGAGTTGAGAATCATATCTCAACACCCTTATACATTACAATTTTTCTAACTACTACTCATTCAGACATTTCAACAAACACTTTAGACTACATACATCAACATACACGACGTATGTTAATCACATAGGTATTAGGCCAAATCCTTTCACTAGGGAGTTGCCCCAATTATAACACGCGTGCACCCACGACGGATAGTCATGGCAAGCAGGAATCCAAGTTCCATATTCATTCAGTCATTTCCACAAATACTTGAGCTACACATTTTTAACATATATAGCATATAGTGGCCGTGGCGTGATTTAGTGCAAGTCCTATCGCTAGGGAGTTGTCGCATACATACAAGCATATAGTCATGAAAAATAATCATGTTAAGCACAAATCATATTAATACGTATATGGTATTCTCTACAAATATGAGGAATACAGTATATTCAACATAGTTAACGTATAATCAAAAAATGAAACAGACAGCACTTGTACATGTGCAATTGCATGCGGATCATGAATCTATCATTATCTGACATTGAAAGCGTTGAAAACCATAACCTATACACCTAAAGTCTGCACCTTTTGTCGTAGAATCGTAACGAATTTGGTAGGAGTGCTAAGTCTTCTTCTACGACAGTACAACCACCTAAAGCACAAGTAGTGTTAGCTATTTCGCTAATTGCATCGATTGAAACCCTAAATCAGATTAGGGTTGGAGTTTTCTTACCTGAAAATGAAGCCGGAATCGCCGAGAAAGCAATTAGAAAGGGGTGGTTAAGCGTGTATAGCGGCAGGGTAGAGTGGCAGGGAGATCCTCCCACAACTCTCACACATTCTCTCTCTTTTCTCTCCTCTCTCCTAGGTTTTCTCAAATTCGTATGGAATGAGAGAGTGAGGGTTTAAGGTCCTTATATAGGTCAAGAACTCACCAAATTAGACTTCAAGTCAAGGTATACTTAGGTTATGTCCAAAACGAGTCTGTTCCGTCTCAACGGAGAACTTCTGCCGGCCCCCCTTGAGCCAAAGGTCGGACTTAAGCTCACTAACACTGGATCTAGGTTTAGTTAAGTTTTCGTTTCGGTGGCTTCCCAGATCACGCGTGGCGGACCAGTTTCAGTTCAACGGTCAGTGAAACTCGATCGGAGATTTCAAGTACACTGACACGTAAGGGCAAATATCCCTGATTCGAGGGTGTAATCTGGTCAGATTTAGACGGTCGGAATCCTTATAACTGATCTGCAAGCGACACGTGTCAGATTACTTAAATTTATATTTTATTTTTAATTAATTTCACATTTTCCACACTCTTCACTCCGGGCTCAAGCGAATAGCCCCAAGACACTATCTGGATTTGATTTATAGATGGTTGTCAAGTACAGCAAGGCGGTCCTAACCGTTTAACTTTGCATTAATCGGACTTTCGATGTGCAGTCCAGATCTGATACGGAGTTTCGTAATGCTCCCGAGAGCAGTCGGGTAATGAGATTGATACTAGCTTTTAGGGTAACCTAGCGTCAATGATTCTACAAGTTTTGGGTCTTGCAGATCGTATTTAAAGTGATTAGTGTAGATTTCGTATGAACTCTAGTTTAACACTAGTCACTCCTCGTCCAATTTCTAAAGGATTTAATCCTGAGTGACACCTACTCGAGGTGGGACTCAGGTCTTTGTACGTACGGAATGAACAACATCACCTAGACTTTAAGATTTGTGTCTAAAATGAAAGCACTTAGATGAGTTTGGCGAAGAAGATAGTGAAAGGTGAGATTTGTGAAGGAAAGGTGAGGTTTTCGAGAGAATGGTTTGAAGAAGGGATTTAAGACCTTTGAATTTAGTATTTGAGAAGTTAATCAGATGTTAGGATTGACCCATTGCCTAAGGACGTCTAATTCCAGGTTGGCAAAAATCCGGGGTGTTACACTTAAACTGTGTGTAAGACTAATTTCAAAACCAAAATTAGCCCCGCCCATCAAAATAAATACTACATAGGGGATACGTTGCACTAATAATTATGATAGATTGTCAAATATTACATAATAGATTTATGTGAATTGGCAAAGCAAATGTTATATCAATATGTACCCGAAATCAGTGATAGCATTTCTGAAAACATGTCTGTTTCAAACAATATATTGAAATTCATTTGAATATTGCAAGGCAAGAGAAACAAAGGAATTACATATGAAAATGTTGGAGCATAAAAAGAAGGAAGAAGATTAAAGGGATAAAAGATTAAGAGAAATGAAGAAAGAAGAAAGAAAGAAGGAAACTTAATGACATAGTAAGTGGTTGCGCGGTAGCTGGTGGCACGGATCGCGCAAATGACTTGATGAGTTGAAGTCATAAAGAGTTGGTTACGTGGGTCGGGCAAACAACTTAACATGTTGCGTGGGTCGTACAAATGAGATCAGGAACAGTCTGTTATGGGTGGTTAGATCTGATGCAAGGTGGGCCCCATGGTGCAAAGATCGAGGCTTCGCACGTGTGGAGGCCTATAAATATCCCACTCCTCTCATTTGGGGATTGGAAGAATTTTGGAAGGTTTAAGCTCCAGAGGAAGTTGAAGGTAGGAGAGGAATAGAAGTTAGTTGCGCGGGTCGCGCAACTAGGCTGTTATATAGCCAATGATGGAAAGGGCCGAAATGCTGACGAAATTGTTAAATTCAATCTTCATCACTTCAAGCTCTCCTTTTTGCGTAAGGGACAAGCTCAAAAGGAGAAGATCAGATGATCAAACCGCACAACATTCCTCTTAAAGAGATGATCAAAGCACAAGTCGAAATGCAGCCAAATTTGATATTTAGATTAGACATTCGAACATTGTCAATTTTTGTATTCTAGATGATCTATCTTAGAATCAAGGGATATTAGAGGATGTAAATGAATTCAGTATTAGTAATACAACAATTGTTCTCTATACATTTCTTTCTTTTATGTTCAAATGAGATAATTCCCCTAAATCGAATGCATTTGTTTCTTGTTCAAAACAGAAAGTGGCATGTTTTACAATTCCTCTGACATGCCTAATGCTGGTACATATCTCTGTAGATCTTCTCTTAACTGAACTTGTGTTATAGCTTAGGTTTCTTTAGCTTCAAGTATGATCTTGGCCTGATCAGGGACACCAACTAGTTCTTGCTCCAAGGAGGTAGCCATTTCTTTATCTTTCATCAGCTCAGTCCTCTCAATTTCAGTACTATGAACATTAACTTTAATTTCTTCCTTAATCTTGCAAATGTGCAATTCTTCTTCTTGCTTCTTCCCCTTGAGAAGAGCTATCTTCTTTAGCAGGAAAGCAATGTGGTTATCAATAACCACCTTGTTGTTGTTAGAAGCTTTTAATCTATCATAAAGAGATTGATCCTCAGCATTGTAACCAGATATTAAGACATCAGTTTGAGAAATTTTCTCCTTAAGAGACATAAGTTCTCGTTGGTGATCTAAGATTTCTGGAGAAATAACAGTGCTTCGTGCTAATTCCAAGTTGTTTATAAAATTATAGAATTGTAACAAGGCATCGTGCAAAGGAAGAACATTAATATGAGCAAGCTTGCCTGAATGGTCAAGGACAGCTAGAGCACTGTCCAAGAAGGGCCATTGAGTGGGATCCTTGAAAGCATTCACGATAACAGAGATAGCATTTTTTAAGAAGACAAACATAAGGGGCGATACTTTCTCTAAAGAAATTCTGTCAAAGATCGTAGCCACTGAGTTCGAACCCGCAGAGCCTCTCGGAGTTAGTGCAACTGTAGCTGGAAGGGAAAAGGAAGACATAATTAGAAACGTCAAAATTGAATATATAAGCATTTAAAAATATAAGAGAGAGAAGAGAAAGCATACCTTCTCTGGGGGAAATTGCCCGCACAGAAGATGTTCCTGCTGCAGAAGATGTAGGTATGCCTATAACTGCAACAACAGCATTGAGAGAAAGCTCGCGAACTCCAGTACTCAAGTCCAGAGTTGTTGGAGTTGGATTGTCAATAGGATCAGAGAAAAATTCCAAGCTTCGAGCCACTGGTTGGATAGGAGAAGGACGCGTGACATGGGATTTCTCAGCATGGATGGGGACATCGAAAATCGCAGTAACAACTAGCGGAGCTTGTGCAATGTCTTGGTTTACCGCTATGCATTGAGGAGAAAATATATTTTCTGCTTCCACCTGAATGTTTGACGTTGGAATTTCCACTTCCCTTGACGCTGAAACCTCCACCATCGTTGGAAGGGTGGTATGCGCAATTACATCAATAGCCTCTATGATGCAAGGAGAATACGAAGCATTGAAAGAGATAAAAATGTTTGCACCAGGGGAACAACTAGACCCTCCATAATCAAGTTCTTCTTCTTCAAAAGAAGCTGCTCTGACAGGAGAAGAAACATCTGGATGATCTAGTCGAATTTCGAGAGGCAAAAATTCAGCCCTGACTTCACCTTCTTCGCCAATGTCCACCTCAGTATCATCTTCTTGGTTCTCATCCAATAAGACATCTCCTTCATCAGTCGAGCTTATGGAAGAAGATGTTTCGCTGACCGAAGTACTCGCTGAATAATCTGACGAGCTGTCCTCTTTAGAGTGTGCTTGTTTTCCTTTATAAACGATTTTTCAGGAAGAAGACGAGCACCTTGAACGGGAGAAGGAAGTTGCTTTGCCAGAACTTCTGGGGATAGAGATTTGGCTCGTGAACGAGTCATAGGGGAAGTGGTAGTAGCAACTTGACATGCAGCAGGAGAAACTGCAATCGTCATGTGATCTATAATAGGAGGAACTACAGCGGCGGTTTGACCTTCTGTCTCATGAGTGGGAGAAGAGAGAATAGCATCGGGGGTTTCAAATTCATCCACAAGAGTGGCTTGTCTTCCCGCCAGCCTTATAAGATCAAGAGGAGATCCAAAGGCAATCCACCCCTTCAAAGTGTTTGGCGGCTTTATCTCTCTAATAGGTTCTTCTATGGAAATTCTCCTACAAAGTTGCCCTGAAGTAGCTGCATGATCTTTTTCAACAAAATACCCGATCCCTTGTTCCAGTCTATAATTTCTTAGCCTGGGAGGGGGAATCCAAATGGGACGATTGACAGGAAAACAATTACGCACCAGATAATAATGGTGTGACCACTAGAGCATTTAGGCATACGAAGCTTGTACCCAATGGTTGAATCCTAGAAGAATGAAGCGTGAACTGAAGTTCCTGACCAAGAGTTATTTCCATATTAAGGCCCAGTTATACGGACCAACCCCATAACTTCGCATTAGTCAGGTAACTTCCTCTCCTGCTTGAGGAACTATCTGGTCATAGCCAAATTGCCTTGCAAACCTACACGAGTAGTAGGGCTCCCTCCAAAATTCCACTCCCTCTCGCATTGGCAAGCTATAGGATCGAATGCAGATCAGGAAGATTCTTTCGATTGGCTCTAAATCATTATTGTCTTCAACCTCTCTGTCTTCGGCTTCATGGGTCATGTAGAAAGGTAAAAAATTAATGGATTCCATATTCTCAATCTTATCGACGATCCATTCATATGCCTTACCATTTTCCATTTAAGATAATAGCACAAGGGAGGACGCTCGGGGTGGACATAAGCCTTCTCATGGTCATTATAGGTCCATGGAAAGTACACTCCAAGCAAACTCGAGAAATAGTGTCATGGAGTGAAGGAAGATGTAGCCTCAACTGCTAGACTTGAGCAATGCACCGTAATATTCCCAAAAGCTCTATACAGAGAGCATAGGACAGGAGGAGCTAAAGAATATTTCTTTTTACCTTCTGTCATAGCCCCTGCCGCTACAAACAAAGTTGGACAATGGAGTCCGACCATTTCGAGCTGGGTAGGACGACCAGACTTAACCAATATGCCAGGAAAGCAACTAATTCGGTTTCAGGGGTGAAAGTGGTCGAGCCTCTTATTTTTCCGCAAACGGATTCCATCTTCGTGGACTGGCTACCAGAAATGTGAGAAAAACATGAAAATGCATAGAAAAAGAGAAGAGAAGAAATGTTGAAAGTACATACTGCAGGTATCTTAAGAAATGTGCATGCCAATAGAGCGGGGATATTTTATAAGCGTCAGGGAAGTTTGACATTTCACGGAAGGGTTCAATAGTGGAAGCGGAAATCTGAGGTGTTCTGCCAAGAGCGACATAAGCAAATTCCTCGTTTGTGGGAGTATACTCATCTATAAAAGAGTCGATGATGGGAAGGCTAGCCATCCGGTGAAGATCTCACAGAGTAATGCTCACTTCACCGATTGGAAGATGAAAGGAATTTGTGGTAGAAGACCAGTACTTCAAGAAGCCTTTGTAGATCAGAGTGTCTTTGTGGAAGAAATCAAGGTATCTTCTATAGCTACATATATATTCATCACAATAAGGACTCCCTTGTATTTTTGAAGAATTGCCCTGACCCATGAACTATAGAATTGATGTTGGGCTAAGAGGCCGCGTGTCCTGAACTCGTCCTTCCCTCTTAAAGAGTCACGGTTGCGAAAGCGTTGCTAGACTGTCTCGAAAAAATTGGTAAGATACAGAGTGTGGGGATTGTAGCATGGTGTGAGGAAGCATATATATGATATCTGCCCGGTCTTCTGTACTAAACATTTTTCCGTAAGATACCCTTCCAGAATTTTCGGCTCTTTATAACCCAGTTCGCTACATATAAAAGGTGATTCTGCGTCATATGATCAGATGGCTCACTTTGAATCATAAAGAGGTGATGCTGAAGATTCAGAGGAATGAACTTGAACACGTCTGCATGAGATTTGATAATGTTCTCGTATCTTCTCCTGGAAGATTATGTCCCAGACGTTTTGATAACATCTATTATTATGTTCTCGTATCTTCTCCTGGAAGATTTCGTCTTTACTCTTTTGCTTCTTGTTCTTCTAAATAGGGATAGGAGGGGAAGATTTGATAGGAGTAGGGCAAGAATCGTTTGTTCGAAAGTTGGTGGTAGATTTCAATTAGTCTTCCCAGTCGGACTCATGACCTTTTGTGGGCGGTCCTTCAAGTTCCTTCATTAATACGACATTACGGATCGGGTTAGCAAGACGTTGGATTCGGTCAGCAAAGTTGATGATGGGGGGATCATGTACTTTGAAGAGAGAGGAATAATCTCCGGTTGGCCGAGATCTTTTCTTGGGGCGATCTTCTGGTGGTTGGGGATTCGAAGATTCAATAGTGTATTCATCGGGCAAAGAGTATGGTATCTTGGAATAGTCATAATGGAAACAAGCAAAGTTTGAAGTCAGTTGTGTGCAGAAGGGCTGATTGTACACAGGCGGGAGTTGTACGCAAGGCTTAAGTTATGTGCAAGGTTTGGTTGTGCACAAGGTTTGGCTCTATGGAGGTTTAGTTGTGCGCAAGATTGAGTCGTGCTCAAATTCTGATTATGCACAAAATGATGTTGTGCGTAGAAGATGGTTGGACGGAGTTTCGAATGAAAAAAAAATAAGCCCAAGTCCGGTATTTATAAGATCAGTGAGCGCCAGTTGTGCATAGAAAGGCTGTTGTACACAAAAGGGTGGAGTTGTGCGCAAATTTGGATTGTGTGCAGAAATTTTGGTTGAGCATGCAAAGGGAGAATAAATCAGTATTTTGATCCCACATTTCCATTTTAAAGAGAAAAGATAAAACTTAGGATCAAGAGGGCATTTGTTGAGGCATAAAAATCGATCAAGAGATGGGACGAGAATCCTCAAAAATTTTATACAGACATAGCATAATTGGGTTGTGCGGTGCACAACAGAAATCAGTATGGGAGTTAGGTTGTGCGGTGCACAATAGAAACCAGTATGGGAGATAGGTGGTGCGACGCATAACAAAAGTAATTGTGGAAGTTGGGTTGTGCGGTGCACAACTAAAGTTGCCGAGGAAATTATCATTATGTTGCGAACAACGAAGGCTGTTCGAAGAGAAAGGTTGTGCGGTATACGACGGAGTTGGTTTGAGGAATGTCGATTGTGAGGCACACAACAGGTCTGATCGCACAATGGGCATGTGTTCACAAGGGGTTTGCTAAGAAGTGATCATATGTGCGAGAGGCTATAAATACCTCATTATCCCCTAGATGAAGAAGATAACGATATTAGAGCAGAGAGAGGGAGACCTAGACTTCAACAAGATTTAGGTATCAGAGAGATCGGTTGTGCGGTGCAGTGCGGTGCACAACCCATGTGCAGTGCACAACTGATGCGACACACAACTCATGGGGGCGAACAATTGATGTGAGCACACAATCTGTGAGGTTTACAACGGACGTGGCTACACAAGTGACTCGGTTGCATGAAAGTGCACTTCATGGATGATTAGTTCAAGCTCTAGTCTAAGTTGAAAGATCAATGTATCTTCTCATGAACTTGAGGATAATCAGAATGCGAGATATTGCAACACATCAATGTCTGCAAAATTGAAGATCATGATGCGATTTGAGATACTCTAAAAATTAATATTAAAACACTTACTATTTACGTTATATGAATACTTTACTTTGGAATCAAAGGAGATAAAGGATGTAAACGAATTCAGTATAAATAAATATCGTGATTGTTCTCTTCATTCTTTCTTTGTTATTATTGAATAATCCTCCCAAAATCAAATGCATTTGTTTCTTGTCAAAACACCGGTACACTCATGAGTTGAGTGCATCTGCCGAGAGTGGAGTAGGCACATAACTGAACCACTATACATGCTTGTGTTTGGGATTGTCATTTGCGCATCTGTTTAATTATGCTTATGTGTTTGAATGCTTAATTATATATGCATGATTAAATGAATGCCTGAGATTGATAGGTAGCATATTCCATACACACATATTTACTATCCTATAGGTTAGTTGTTTAATTTGCATATCTTAAGTAGCCTATGTGATTGGACCCTTTATTAGGTTTGAAGCCTTTAGAGTTATATTGCCTTGCTTAGTTTAATTACAAATTAGTTTAAGTTAGGCAATTAAGATTTTAAATTGCCATAATTTTTATTTGGTCCTAATCACCCCCTTCTAAGACTTAGTCTATATTCTATAGCTCTGCCATATTCCGCACTTAGACGCATTGCAGCCCATAACCGCGATTTCGCTTTTTCATGTACTTCATTGAAGACTTGTGGGTTTGAACTACTGATTCCTGTGATACATGCACGGCTTCAACTTTCTCCTCCAGTGATTTAAGTCGCTCATTAACCTGAGAGGGCTAGTAGTCGGAATCGGCTAGATCATTTGACTCATCCAACTCATTGAAGATATCTTCCATAGTGGTGTCTGCAGCTGGCTGTGCTTCCTCCTCTTCTTCATTTTTCTAGGAAGATGTTTAAGGTTCATCATATTCAGATTGAAATTATTAAAAGGGAGTTCAGATTCCAATGCCTTAAATGAAGGAATTTGTAGTAATGAAACGCGAGGCAAGTCATAAGATGAGTAAATGGAATCGAACTGTACTAGGGATGCAAGCGAAACTGAATAATGATATAACAAATCAAAGATGGCAAACAGACACTGTAAGTGCTATAATGTTTAAAGCACACTTCACACTTTGTTTGTCAAATTTTGTTTAGTCAAAACATCTTAACGAGCGATCTTTAAGTATGATTCAAGATCAAGGTTCAAAACAAGTTCAAGATCTAGTAGAAGATCAAGCTCAAGATAAAGTTAAAGATCAACATCGAAAGACAACATGAAGTCAAGATCTACTCATGTTCTAGTAAAAGATCAAGCTACTTAGAGAAGTTCAAGTCTCTAATCTACTTTAAGACAATAAAGTTTAGTCCATACAGGTATTATAAACCCTATAAAGACCTTAGGTTTAGGTGATTTCAAAATCTATTTAAAATTGGATTTTTGTGCTTGTATTTGGTTGAGTTTCTACCAGCCTAAGTGATTTTCTCGACCAATCCTAGTACAAACCAAGTGAAATAAAAAATTTTGTTACACCTTCGACCAATCGAGTGATCTGCTCGACCAGTCGAAGGACAATCTTCGACCAGTTTAGGGTTCCTCGGCTCGAAGTCCAGCAACTGAATCAGTTCAGATTTTGGCATCCTCGACCAGTCGAAGACCATGTTCGACCAGTTGAAGACCACCTTCAACCAATTGAGCAAGGCCTTCGGCTAGTCGAAGGTTTGTTAAATCTTATCCCGCTCAAATCTGAAAATCCGTTGGAACAAAATCTGGTGCTTGGGGCAGTCGAAGATTGCCTTAGGCCAATCAAAGAAACAACTTTGCCTATAAATTGAGGTTTTCTCTCAATCCAAATCATTCAATTATCACTACTATAATCCTTCTACAAGAGAGAGAAGCCCCAATTATTGTCAAGCTAATGAATGGTATTTATAAATCATTTTATAGTTTTTTTTGTTTAATTCCCTTAATCTCAAACTTTGTCATTATGATTCTAAAAAAGAGAATGAATACTCTTCTTATTGAGATTTAAGAGAATTAATATAAGTAGCCACTTGGTTTATATTTAATTAAAATCAATAGAACCCTGGACCTTTTTTATTGGATTAAACATTGAATATTTGACATTCAAGAAAAGCGGTTATTCGACTATAGCTTCTTCTACGGTGAAGATAAGTATACATTTGTTTACTTTATGTATTTAATTTTTATGAGATAGCCAGAAAATCTCAATGTTGGTTTTTCTGAGATAACTAGGAAATCTTAGTGAGGGGTTTCTTTATTTGTGATAGCCCGATAAAATCACAATTGTATCAAGTTTTAAGGTGACCCTATGAAAACCTTGTTCTTAGTAAAAGCCAAGATTACGTGGATAGTAATTTTGGGAGTAGAGTAGGTGTGACTGTTTGAGAACATTTGTTGACATACTGAACCACTATAATTCTTGGTGTTTGTGGTGAATGCTTTTATTATTTTTATGGTGAATGGTTGTAATTTCATTTCAGTACAAGTGGTGAATGATTGTAATAATTTATTTTTTTTACTCTTGCTTAGTTTGGAGTTTTGATTTTAATCACATTCATGAAATAAGGTTGTCCTACCTAAACTTGTTTGGGTGAAGGTTGTCCTACGAATCAGTTTGAATTAACGTTTCAATATTAAAGTAATTGAGATCTCTGATTTATTTATTATTCAGTACTTTATTCAATTATTTAGCATAGTTCTATTTACCCCCCCCCCCCCCCCTCCTCCTCTCTCTAGGACTTCTTAAGCTCTCCTTTTCAAGTGGTATTAGAAAGTGTTGCTCTATTTTTTGGGTTAACTCCTTGAATTAAGATCCAGAGTTTTATTATGTCAAATTTTGACAGTTAATCCATTACTAGGCCACCTCCTTTTGATGGCTCTAATTATTCATACTGGAAAGTTAGAATGAGGATTTTTCTAAAATCCTTAGATGAAAGTGTGTGGCAAGCCATTATGACTAAATGGAAACCTCTTATGGCTAAAATAGTAGCTAAGGATGAAACTAAAATTATGAGAGAAACCACATTCTATTTATGGACTGTAAGTTAGAAAAGTGAAAGCAGTACGAATGCTAAAGCCTTAAATGACATAACTTACGCTCTATCGTGTAATGAATTCAAAAGAATTATTGTAATGCCTTGAAAATCGAGGGTCGAGCAAAGCTCAACTCCTGAGTTCCAACGCATCACTTATGCAACATAGATAATGATGATTAAATGGTGTCCATATTAGTGCATTAAATATGAGTGGGATTATACTAAAATAGCATATCATACTCCAGAGATAATTAAATTAAGCAAGCGGAAGACTGAGATAGGTATATAAAATATGAAAGTATTTCTCAATCCCCAGAGTATGCGTATGATACCAGGCTAACTATATACATGTATTGATCCAAAATTTACAAAATATCCAAGTGTAACTGTCCAACTAATCCATGTAACCCTATAATCCCGTCGAAGCAGCACGGGGTCTACATAGACCCGCCTGATAGCTGGACATAAGAGAATTCTTCCTCCTCATCCATGAAGTCCATTTTAGCTGCATAGACTCTGTCATTACCTACATCTACAATAGAGTCTGGTTGGTATTTTAAAACACCATCTCAGGTAGGAATGAGTAGCTAATTCAGTGGAACTATAAAGTAAAGGTTAACATGTTATCAATTCAGTCAAGCAGTAATTATAAAGCAGCACAACAATTATGTCCTAAGTACTCTTGTTAATGTAGGAATGGTATGCTATAATGATGCATGCCCTCGCCTGCACTCCCTCAGCGACACTATCTCATGGTCGCACATGCTACTCCCATCGTGCTCTTCCTCGCCAAAGGAACATGCAATGCGGTGCATGGTCGTGTTAGCTAAGTTCTTGATTAGGTTTATTCATACAATAGATCTGGGAAGCTAAGGTACCTCCTTTTATATCATATACCCAAATAATGATCCATCTAGGGTCATCAATCCTAGTTAACATACGATAGGCAAGTTATAGGGCAACATCACACCTGATTTAAAAGCAGTGGATAGGTAAGTTCAGGTTGCTATAGAGAGGCTCGTCACCTCAGCGTAGGCCTATTTTATACTCGAGGTCACTCCACCAACACCCTACCAACTGGAGCACTATTTTCGAAGGACGTCCAGATCAGAAGGAATACCCCAACCCACATTTGGACCGCAGCCAGGCTGCGCTGGGGTAGGCCTCGTTTATACTCGAAGTCACTATGTGAAGGCTCATCACCTTAGTGTAGGTCGACAACTCGAATATAGTGTCTCATACCACCGTATTCGGTTCATGAGTTTGGGTTGCTCACTGGTCACTACGCGGAGGCTCGTCACCCCAGCGTAGGTAGACAGCTTGACCACGGTGTCCCATACCACTATGCTCAGCTCATGAGTCTTAGCGGATCTTGGTATCATGGTTGAAACGGGTTTGCATCAATAAGTAGTACCTTAGATTCAAGCAATAACGTTCATACATGGTAAACACACAATATGTCAATCGAGTTATTTGACAAGTGCGATTGGTACGAGCGCACGTTGAATTGATCGGCATGGAGCGAGTAAGCACTCCACGTGGCCTAACCACTGTCGATAATCACTGTACAGGTCGGATTCATCGAACGTATCTAATGTGGCGAAACTAGTTCGACCACTCAAATAGGAATTATTACCAATTGCCTGGACTATGTAGTAATCTCAATCATACTCAAATACAGCATGTGAAGACATGTGATAATCATATAGGCACTTAATAAACAATCCAAGTACAACACTCATTTGAGCATTTTATCAACATATTGAACATGCTACCAAACATTTCAATTCATCCGTAAATTGCATAGTTGAAATTAAGATTACATAAAGGAAATTTTACATGTAGATAAGGTAATTGAGAATCCCATTTCAATGCTCTTAATAAATGCAATTCATCAATAACTTCTCATTCAAACATTTTATCAAACACTTAAACTACACCTTACTAATTACATAAACTAAATTAGTTACAACATGCATTATAGCAATTCATTACACAACATCGGTTATAACACATATAACATATATGGATCTTAGATTAGAAATCATGACAAGCACAAATCAGGATTTCACACTCATTCAAACATTTTATCAAACACTTAGGCTACACATTATTACATACATAGACTAAATTAGTTTTGGAATAATTGTGGCAAATTCTTTCACAAGGAGATTGTCATACACACAACAAACATGAATTCTAGGTTAATAGTCAGGGCAAGCACAAATCATGATTTCAAGTTCATTCAAACATTTCAACAAACACATAGAATGCATATTTGTCCAACATAGTTCATACATGTATAATATATGGAAAACATCGTAACTAAGATCACATGGCAGCAATCAAGTCAAACATAAATCATTAGCTAACATTGAAAGCCTTGAAAACCATAACCTAAACGTTTATAGTTCGTACCTTTCGTTGGTACGCTCGTTACGAACTCGGTTCATACACCACGTCTTCGTCTACGGCACAACGACTACCTAAACATTGAAATAGGTTAGTTATTTCACTAGTTTCTCTATTTGGATTCCTAAAATAGATTAGGGTTAGGATTTCTTACCCAAAAAAGGAGTTGGAATTGCTCATGTAGCGACGGTGGGGAGGCGATTCTGTACGTCGAGTAGTGGGAGTGAATCCCAGCAACGGTCTCCCTCCCTCTCTCTCTCTTCTCCCCACTCTTTCCTCCTCCTTTCTCTCTTCTCTCACCTAGGGTTTGAGAAAATCGTATGGAATGAGAGAGGGGTGCGTTAAGGCCCTTATATAGGCCCAAAACTGATGCAAATGGCCCCAGGGCCATGGTATACCAGGTTTGTATCCAAAGGGTGATTGTTTTTTACGATTGGGGCCCAACGGGAGGTCCATTACTCACCTACGGCGTAGGGTAAGTTCCCTGGCAATGGATATATGCCAGGATACAATTTCGGTCCGATCGGATTAGCAGATCGACCGTGGAGGACCAGTTTCAATTCAACGGCTATCGTCACTCGATCAGGGCTACAAGTACACTGACGTGTGTAGGGAAATTTTCCTGATCCAAGGGTGTAGTTAGGTCAAAATCTGACGGTCCGAAACCTTAAATTTGGCCTACAAGTGATCGGCCCAAGTCACTTAAATTTGAGTTCATTTCCTAAAGATATTCACGTTTCTCATACACTTTACTCAGGGCTCTAGTTGTGCGTTTCTGGATACTATTCGGGTTCGATTCCTGCGATGGTTGTCAACCCCAGTAAGGCGGTCATAACCATATAGTTTCGCGGTAATTGGACTTTCGACGCGCGGTCCAAGTCCGATACGAAGTTTCAATGTGCTCCCATGAGCAACTAGGTTTTGAGATTGATCCTAGGTTTTTAGGTAATGTAGAGTTAGTGATTCTACTAGTTTTGGGTCTTGCAGTTCGTATCGAAAGCGGTTCAAGATAATTTACTAATTAATTCAGTTTAGTACTTAATTAATTTTTGTCTAATTTTTACATAATTTGATCCTTAGCAATTTCTGCATGAGGTGGTACTCGGGTCTTTGTACAGATTTTTCCGAGACGTTACAATCTACCCCCCTTAAAAATAATTTCATCCCCAAAATTGCCTGAGGGTAATAAGTAAAGGTGTTATTATTTCATTTGCTTAGTTCTGTTGGTTTTAGGTTTATATACGTGTTAGGGTATGTGATAACTACACTAGCCTAGCTCATAATGGTCTACTCCCCTTAAAAGTTTCTACCTTTGAGGTTTGAAAACAAATGTCCAAATCATTATTATTGTGCTAAGTGTTTGATCATAAAGTTTACCTAAGGGTGATATAATCTACTCTTTATGATTGGGCTAATACGGAAAGATAGTTGTGGTAGGCTTAAATCCGATACGTCAATTGCCCGCCTGACCAGGGCAGACAACTCGTTGTATCCCTTCCTAATCCTAATGGATCCTAGTCTTTTGCTTGGTCAAAGCAGTGAGTCCTTTGGTAATCACTCAGGATTAAGAATTGAGTTAAGCCGTGAATGCCTCGTAGGGGTATGGTTCTGAAATTTCAAAATCTGATCATCCTAAGTATTTAAGGAGTATTATAATTCATTAGGAGGTTCAAGCCTCATGTTTATAAGGTTGTCCTTTGGGTTTTGTTCAACGAGAGTTGTTGTTTAACCTATGTTTAACTTGGTGGATAATAAGTTCTTCCATGGTGCTCATAGTCAAAAGTCTATACTAGAAGGGTTTTACATGCCCCTAAGCAAGAAAATCAAAGATCTCCACCATTGATTGGTGGGTCGTACATGCCCCTAAGAAAGAAAATCAAAGATCTAAAGAAGAAAATATAAGAACTACTCCTAAGAATGGCACCCACCTCAAATTTCTTCCTCCTTCCACCTTTAAGTTCTAGAGGTCCAAGAGAAAGGTTTTAATGGTTGAGATAGGTTCTTAAGGGTTGGATTTGGGGGAAATAAAGCTTGAAATGGCTGGCCATGGAGATTGCTTGGGACGTCCAAGCTCTCTCTAGCAAGGGGATAATTAAAAGGAAAGAGGGAGGGAGGGAGAGATAAGACAGTGGGAGGGATAGGTTAGGCTAGGAATGATTACTTTTGGGAAGAGGTTGGCATGCTCTCACCATTGCAAGGCATGCTTTGTAACAGCCTGGATTTTTCCCAACCTGGAATTAGACGTCCTTAGGTGATGGGTCAATCCTAACACAGGTTTAACTTCTCAAACACTCAATTAAAGCCTCAAATCCCTTTTCAAACCATTTTCTTCACAAATCCCACCCTTCACCACCTTGTTCTTTCAATTTTTATAAGTACTTTCACCCTAGACACTATCTTTAACTAGCTAAGTAGTATAACTTGGATCACTTTATATACAAACTACAAAGGCCCAGGTACCACCTCAGATAAAAATTACTCAGGACTAAATCCTTTAGAAATTAGGCGAGGATTAGCCAGTGTGAAACTAGAGTACCTATGAAATTAGCACCAATCACTTTAAATGTGATGTGCAAGACCCAAAACTTGTAGAATCATTAACGCTAGGTAACCCTAAAATATCGGATCAAACTCATTACCCGACTGCTCTCGGGAGCACGTTAAAACTCCGTATCAGATCTGGACCGCACGTCGGAAGTCTGATTAACACGAAGTTAAGGACTTAGGACTGCCTCGCTGGGCTTGACAACCATCTCAGAAATCAAATCCAGACCGTGTCCCACGGCTGTTCGCTTGAGTCCGGAGCGAGAGAGTGTGAAAACACTTGTTTTCTTTACAAAATAAATATCTTGAATAGTGATCTGGCACGTGTCGCTTGCAAATCAGTTTTAAGCAACCAGACCGTCAGAATCAAACTAAATTACACCCTCGGATCAGGAGAAATTTCATACACATTTACATGTACTCGGAATCTCCGATCGAGATCCGCTGACCGTTGAACTGAAACTGGTCCGACACGCGTGATCTGGAATCCCGACCGAAACGAAAACTTAACTCCACCTAGATCCGGTGTCGGTGAGCTTAAGTCCGACCTTTGGCTCAAGGAGGCCGGGCAGAAGTCCTCCGTTGAGCTGAAACAAGTCCGCTTTGGTTATAACCTAAGTATACTTTGACCTGGAGTCTATTTCGGTGAGTTTTTAGGCTATATAAGGACCTTAAACCCTCTCTCATTGCAGCCATACGAATTTGAGAGAAACCCTAGAGAGAGAAGAGAGAAAAGAGAGAGAAAGTGTGGGAGTAGTGGGAGAATCTCCCTGCTACTCTTCCCTGCCGCTATACGAGCTTCACCACTCCATTCTAATCACTTTTCCAGCGATTCCAGTTCCGTTTCTAGGTAAGAAACCCTAACCCTAATTTGTTTTGGGGTTGTATAGGTTGTAGGTTATGAAATAGCTAACCTATTTCGTTCTATAGGTTACCAAACTGCCGTATACGAAAGCTTAGCAAACCTATCGACTCCGTTATGATTCTACAACAATAGGTGTGGACTTTAGGTGTATAGGTTATGGTTTTCAACGCTTTCAATGTCAGATAATGATAGATTCATGATCTGCATGCAATTACACATGTACAAAGTGTTGTCTGTTTTCCGTTTCAATTAAAGATGAAAAATATGGAATTCTACATACTCTAGGTATTTGATGAAAGTACCATATGTGTACAAATTTTGAAAATGTGTTTGACATGATTAATTGTTGTATGAATATATTATATGTGAATAAATTACTTGTTTGGCGAAAGGACACGCCCTAATACATGTTCCACTTATATACACTATGTATGTTGAAATTGTGTATTCTAGAAAGTACCGTATACGTATAAATTTTGGAGATGTATTTTCTATGATTATTTGCTGTATGAATATATTATACATGGATAAAATACTTGCTTGGCGAAAGGATAGCCCTAATACATGTTTTGCAAACATACACTATGTATGTTGTAATAGTGTATTCTAAGTGTTTGTGAAAATGACTGAATGAGTATAGAATTCTCATTCATGCTCTCCGTGACTAATTGTCATGGATATATGATTGTTGTATTGGCGATACCCCTTTGACGAAAGGATTTTTCCTGAATCACGCCACGGCCACTATACACTATGTATGTTGAAAAGTGTAGCCCAAGTGTTTGTGAAAATGTTCAAATAAATATGGAACTTGGATTCCTACTTTCCATGACTATCCGTCGTGGGTGTATGCGTGTTATGTTTGAGGCAACTCCCTAGTGAAAGGATTTGGCCTAATACCTATGTGATCAACATATGTCATGTATGTTGATGTATGTAGTTTAAGTGTTTGTTGAAATGTCTGAATGAGTAGTAGTTAGTAAATTGTAATGTATAAGGGTGTTGAGATATGATTCTCAACTCCTTTAACTATGTGTATGATTTCATTGGATAGCTATGTGATTAGGAATTGAATATGTACAAACTCATGCTTGTGTTGTGCTTCATAACATGCTCAATTGATTGTATGATTTGATCTATGTGATGCATATGTTTAAATTCATGTTTACTTTGTATGATCCGTCATGGGTGATGGGGGAGTGGAGCAACGAGTGCGTGCAACAGCCCTGGCAGCCCTAAACGGATAATATCAGATTTTGGATTGCATGATTTGAATCTTAATTCATTACTGCTTTAACTATCTGCAATTGAATGTGATTGGGGCTATGATTATAGTCCAGACAATCGGTAACGAAAATGAATGCGTGGCTGAGTTTCATTTGCCACGTGAGATGTGTTCGACGAACCCGAGTCGTACTTCAGTTGGCGATAGTGGTTGGCCACACGAAGTGCTTTTGCGCTTCATATCGTTCAACTTGTTGTGCGCTCGAGCTAGCCGAGCTCGTCAAGTAACCCGATTTGTCTAATGTATGTTCACCATATTTGAACGCTTCTGCTTGAACCTAGGGTACTAAACTTACCAGTGAAATCCCTTTTAACCATGGTACCTTGATCCGCTAAGACTCATGAGCCGGGCATGGTGGTATGGGACACCGTGGTCGAGCTGTCGGCCTACGCTAGGGCCACGTGCCTCCCCATAGTGACCAGTGAGCAACCAGACTCGTGAGCAGATTATGGTGGTATGAAACGCTATATTCGAGCTGTTGACACCTACGGCGAGAGCCGAATACGGTGAGACCTGTATTCGTGCTAACGGGCGATGAGCCCTACGTAGTGTCTTCGAGTATACTCTAAGGTCTGTGATTGGCGACGAGCCCTTCACAGCAACTAGATCATGAGTTGAGCCGAGTATGGTGAGATCTGTATTCGAGCTGACGGCCAGCGATTGAGCCGAGTACGGTGAGACCTGTATTCGAGCTGAAGGCTAGCAATTGTGCCGCATACGGTGAGATCTGTATCCGTGCTGACGGGTGACGAGCCCTTTGTGATGCCTTCGCTATGCCTCTCAAACCATAATATTGTATGAGATTAACTAGGACTGACGACCCTAGAATGGATCATACAAGGGAGGTACCTTAGTTTCCCAATATTGCTGTTTGAAATGGACTAATAACAAACTTGGTAATCATGCTCATCATGCATTGCATGTGCCTGGTAGATGTGGAGCACTGAGGGATGAATGCATTCGCGAACGTAAGATGGTGTCGCATGAGGGTGGTTTGGCAAGGGCATATGTAACGACCCTTAAATTTCCGTACGTTGGCTCGAGTACCACCTCGACCAGAAATCAATTAGGATTAAATCCTTTAGAAATTTAACAAAGTTAACTAAGTGCTAAACTCGATTAGCCATGAAATCCGTTGGATCGCTTTAAATACGATCTGCAAGACCCAAAACTTGCAAAATCAGTGACTCTAGGTTACCCTAAAGTTTAGAACCAAACTCATTACCCGGCTGCTCTCGGGAATGAAATGAAACTTCGTATTAGGTCTAGATCACACATCAGAAGTCCGATTAACACGAAGTTAAGGAACTAGGACTGCCTCACTGGGCTTGACAATCATCTCAAAAATCAGGTCCAGCCGATGTCCCACGGCCATTCATTTGGATCCGGAGCGAGGGAGTGTGAAAAACACTATTCCCTTTACAAAATAAATATCTGGAATAGTGATCTGGCACCATTCGCTTGCGCATCAGTATTAAGCAACCAGACCGTCAGAATCAGACCAAATTACACCCTCGGATTAAGAAAAATTTCAGGAACATTTACATGTACTTGGAATTTCGGATCGTGACCCACTAACCGTTGAACTGAAAGTGGTCCGCCACGTGCGATCTGGGAATCCGATTGAGTCAAAAATGTAATCCCACATAGATCCATGTGTGGTGAGCTTAAGTCTGACGTTTGGCTTAAGGAGGGCCACCAAAACCTCTCTTTTGAGCTGGAAAAGTGACGAAATGCCTATATTAGCAGTAACCCTTGAACCTGAGTCTATTTTGGGGAGGTTTTTGGCTATAAAAGGAGCTTAGAACAGCCCCTCTCACAGCCATACGAATTTGGGATAAAACCCTAAAGAGAGAGAGAGAAAAGAGAGAGAAGAGCTTGGGATTTGTGGGAGAACTTCCTCCTGCTGCTTTCGATCATCGCACGGCCTACACCGCCTCTTTCCAGGCGCTTTCCCGGTGGTATCCATTCCGTTTTAAGGTGAGAAACCCTAACCCTATGTCTGATTTGAAGTATGTAGGCTTTAGGTTGTGGAAAGACTAACCGATTCCGCTCTTTAGCCTAGAAAACGCCCGTATACAGAAGCTCAACAAACCTTGCTGATTCATTGTGATTCCAAGGGCAAAGGTGAGGACTTTAGGTGTATAGGTTACGGTTTTCAATGCTTTCAATGTCAGATAATGATAGATTCATGATCTGCATGCAATTGCACATGTACAAAGTGCTTTCCGTTTCCTGTTTCGATTAACGTTGTAGAATATGGAATTTCACATACTCTAGGTATACGTAGAAATACCGTATATGTATTTTTTTTTTGGAAAAATGTTTGACATGTTTATTTAATGTATGATTATACAATATATGGATAAAATACTAGTTTGGCGAAAGGAATCGCCGTAATATATGTTCGCTTGTAAACACTATGTATGTTGAAATTGTGTATTCTAGAAATACCGCATATGTGTAAATTTTGGAAATGTAATTGTCATGATTATTTGCTGTATGATTATGGTATACACGGATAAAATAACCGCTTGGCGAAAGGATAGCTCTAATACGTATTCTGCTAACATACGTCATGTATGTTGGAATAGCGTACTCTAAGTGTTTGTGTAAATGCTTGTGAGTGTAAATGCTTGAGTGTTAGTGCCTTAGAGAGGTGCCGATATGGAATTCCCGACTACCTTAGAGACATGTAGGATACCCTCCATGTGGTGGTTCGCTATAACCACTCACTTGTGATGTGTATGTAATTGTATCCCTATTTGTATAGTACTCTACAACATGCTTTACAACATGCTTTACTTCATGCCTTACAACATGCTTTACTTCGTGCTTTACAACATGCTTTACTTCACGCTTTATAACATGCCTTATGACATGCCTGTTAACATGCTTGTATTACTTTGTTTATCATGCTTTACTCCACATGTTACGGATGAAGATTGATTGAGTTTGGGACTATGCCCATAGTCCAGACATTCGGTATCAGACTTGAGGTTGTGGCTGAGATTCATGTCGCCACAAGGGGTGTGTCTGACGAATCCGAGTCGTACTCCGGTTGGCGATAGTGGTTGGCCACACGGAGTGCTTTTGCGCTCCATATCGCCCAACTTGTTGTGCGCTCGAGCTAGTCAGGTTCGCCAAGTAACCCGATATGTTGAATGTGTGTTCACCATGTTTGGTCGCTACTGCTTGAACCTAGGGTACCAAACTTACCAGTGGCGACCCCGTTAACTATGGTACCTCGATCCGCTAAGATGCATGAGCCGGGCATGGTGGTATGAGACACCGTGGTCGAGCTGTCGGCCTACGCTGGGGCCATGTGCCTCCCCGTAGTGACCATTGCGCAACCAAACTCGTGAGCCGAATACGGTGGTATGGGACACTGTATTCGAGCTGTCGATACTTACGGCGAGAGCCGAGTACGGTGAGACCTGTGCTCATACTGACGGGCGACGAGTCCTCCGTAGTATCTTCGAGTATACTCCAAGGGTCTGTGATTGGCGATGAGTCTTTCACAGCAACTAGAGTATGAGTTGAGCCGAGTACGGTGAAACCTGTACTCGAGCTGACGGCTAGTGATTGAGCCGAGTACGGTGAGACCTGTACTCGAGCTGACGGCCAGCAATTGAGCCGCATACGGTGAGATCTGTATCCGCACTGACGGGTGACGAGCCCTTTGCGATGCCTTCACTATGCTTCTCGAACCATAATATCGTATGAGAATAACTAGGATTGACGACCCTAGAATGGATCATGTTTGAGAATGATACAAGGGAGGTACCTTAGTTTCCCAATATTGCTGTTTGAAATGGACTAATAATAACTCGGTAATCATGATCATCATCGCACCGCATATGCTTAGTAGATGTGGCGCACTGAGGGAATTAAGCATTCGCGAACGTAAGATGATGTCGCATGAGGGTGGTTTGGCAAGGGCATACAGCATCATGTCATTTCATTCTCGCACTTAATAAGAGTAGTTAGAATTGTTTGATTTGTACTGCTTTATCATTACTGCTTGGTTGAATTGATAACATGTTAACCTATACTTTATTGTTCCACTGAGTTAGCTACTCACTCCCACGTTACGGGACGGTGTTTGCAACACCCACCAGACTCTGTCGCAGGTATAGATGGCGCATCGGTTCAGGAGCCGGAGCCCGACTTCGATGAGGATCAGGATGAATTCTCCTTTATGCAGTACTCTGACGGCTTTGCTTAGGCCGACTGCATCGCGGGGATTCCAGGGCTTATCTACGGAGTTGTATTTTGATTTTTGACTTAGAAACAATACATGTATATTGGTACTCAGTTAGTGTTCATACTCAGGTATTCATGGAAATTTTGTTCTTTACATACTTTAAATATACAATTTCAGTCTTCCGCTGCTTTTATATAATTGAACTGGAGTATGAATTACTGTTTTGGTATAATCGCATTCATGTTTATTGCTCTAACTCAGACAACATTTAACCATCATTGCGTATGTTGCATAAGTGATGCGTTGGAACTCGGGAGTTGAGTTCATACTCGACCCCCGAATTTCAGGGCGTTACAGCATACATCATGACTGCATCCATACTTGCATTAATAAGAGTAGTTAGGACTGTTTGATTGTACTGCTTTATCATTACTGCTTGACTGAATTGATAACATGTTAACTTATGCTTTATTATTCCACTGAGTTGATCACTCACTCCCACGTTACGGGACGGTGTTGTACACACCAACCAGATTTGTTGAGTTTCAGGTGATGGCGATGCTTATGAAGCAGAGCCGGACTATTGTGATGTGGAGGAGGAGTTCTCCTACATGTAGTTCTCTGTTAGGTTTATGAAGACCTGGTATTGTATTGACGGGGCTATGGTACTTGGGATAGAAGCCATTACACTTACACATTTGGTATATTTTAGAACTATACTTGTAATTATTTAACCTGGTAATGTTATCACACTCTGGAGACTCACCACAGTTTTTATATATATTTTATATATCTATCATAGTCTTCCGCTTGCAATTTAACTGTCTCTAGAGTATGATATGCTGTTTTGGCTTAATCTCACTCATGTTCAATACACTAATGCAGACAACATTTAATCATCATTATCTATGTTGCATAAGTGATGTTCTGGAACTCGGGTGTTGAGTTTATGCTCGACCCTCGATTTTTCGGGATGTTACATGCTTGGAGGCTACTAGAGTAGGGTGATGTCACCCCTAGGGTGACGTCATCCTAATGATGGAATTTTTAGGAAAAAGAGTTATCTGGAATGGCTAGGTCCTGAACCATGCGGTCCACGGGTAGAATAGAGCGCATGCCACACCTCACAATTTAAGTGTTGCATTGGCGTACAGACGCGGTGTTGGAACCGCGGCGATAACGCGGTCGCAATGGCATAGGTCTCGGGTTAAGCCAACTCATGTTCACCATATGCAACTAAGGGTCGTTCGCAAATGCTATCTATGGGTCGCGGATCGTCGAAATTTTGACGGGAAGGACTGCGGGATCCTAAGGAACGAAATGGTACTAGGACACATGTCACGCCCCAATCTCGAGAACTGGGCTCACCAAATTTTCGATCACCGAATCCGGTGCTGACAGCCTCCGTAGTACCCCATTCTCCGTTCCCTACGCCCATACGCCAGATTCCGATCCTAGGATCCTACAAGAAGGATTTTCAGTGTAATTTATTATTAGTATATTTTTTTGTAAAAGAAGCATAACCACAAGTGTACCCAAATCACAAGAACAACATCATCACCACATGAAAAGGCCGAGCTAAAGTCTTAGAGGGGGGGGGGGGTGAATAGGACTATACCAAATTAAAAACTTAAACGCGGAATTAAACAAATATAAATAAAGATAACACTTAATCAATCACACAATGTAGAAATGAATAACAACCTCAAACGTACAAGTATTGAGAGGTTGATACAGATGTTGTTCTAAGGACGACCTTACACAAAAAACCAATGACTTATGGTAAGACAACTTGATTCCCAGAAAGGTCTATGTATCAAAATCTCAAATTGATATAGAGGAATAAATAAATAAATAGCAAAGAATTAAACTAAGCTATTACAACATTCCCACACTTGCATAAAAAGATTATAACATTCTTTCACAATTGCACAAAAGGAAATTACAACATCCACACAATGCCACAATCAATCATCCACCACAAACTAGAAATTATAGTGGTTTGCTTGTGTGTACACCAATTGTTTAGAAAAGCAGTCACACAACTACTCCACTCCTAATATCCTCACACAGTGGATATTAGCATTCACTATGCAATAAGTTTTTCAAGGTTCACCTAAAACCTTCACAATTGTGTCTTTCAAGTGGGCTTACACAATTCAAAAAACTCCACACTCTGATTTTTCTAGATCACCTCAGACAAACCAAAAGAAAGAGATTTTTCTAGCACAATCTCAAAGAAACTAAAAGAAAGAGATTTACAAAAATGTAAAATACTTATCTAGATATTCTCCTTTGATGCAGCCCGGTAGAACCAATTCGGAGTATAAGTTCAACGTAGATGTTCAATATCCACACTCACTTATGAAAAGGTTCCAAGTTCTAAATAATTTTTTAGACTAAATGACCTTGGGCTAGCTTGATTTGATTTTGATTCCAAGAAAGGGGAAAACTTCAATTCCTTCTTCAAATAAGATTGGAATATATAATACAAAATCAAATACAAAAAGCTAATTAAAGAGAATATTAAATGAATAACAAACCTTGGACTGGTTGAGGAATTTTTTAGACTGGTCGAGCCAGTACTAAGACTAGTCGAACATAGGCTAAGACTAGTCGAGAAATAGCATATACACTTATAAAGTGACCCAATTAAAGTATACAATCAATATGACCTAACCTACGGTCAATCTAGGGTCATTCATACCTTATAAGCGATGTTTGAACATCGAAACATCTATTGCTTCAGTTGATAGTTGATCTTGACATACATGAAGCTTGACATTTTGAAGTGTGTTGAAGCTTGAATTTGTAACTCTTTGAAGCTTGAATTTAAAATGCTTTGAAGCTTGAGCTTGAGATACTTAACTTGTATTTCATCTTGAGTTTTAAGTATCAAAATAAAGAACTTTTTCTTGACATGGATGAAGCTTTGAAACCTTTAACTATTGAAGCTTGAAAGATCGAACTAACACTTGGTGTTGAACTTGAACTTTAATTTGTATATCTCTTGATCTTGCATTTGAAGTTCTTGAGGTAAAGACCTTTGTTCTTGTACATGAGATGCATGATCTTGAATATGTAGATGAGCTACATAACACACAGATTCCAAGAGGTTTTGACACTACAAAATTTAACAATCATAGGAACTAGAAAACATTACACTTACAACATATCCACTAATATAAACATTAAATTATAGTACTGAAAGGGAAATACATAAATAACAAAATCTCCAAAGTGATCTGCCACAAGCTCCTGCCTCAATGTTGCTGCATCCTAACGTCACCTGCACGCAACAGTCGTGCATAAGCTTACTAAGAAGCTTAGAGGGTGGTACGTGTGTGCGCAATACATGTGCCAAGCACACAAATATTAGAGTAAGCGGAAATACTGACAAGTCCATGAATACTGTCAACCTTAACAAGGCTATGTGATGCAAGACATAGTATGCTAAATGTCATACGCTAAGATGCAATGCAATGTACAAATCCTGACAAGTCCATGAATACCATCAACTTTATCTAGGCCATGTAATGCAGAAACATAGTAAACCAAATGTCATATACAGAGGATGCAATGTAATATGCAAAAGAAATGACAGAGCTGGAGTGTGTGTCGGGATGATAGTACGTGGTATCGCAAGCTGTGGGGTTCATCATAAGGGACTTCTAACCAAATCAGTCACATACCTAAAATTGAATAGCTAGACTCAATGTGGTAAACTCTTGATCTTAAGTTGGTCGAGTGCTCAACTGAAATCCTGGCCATTACGAAGGTACACATAATGATTTGGTTGCGTACCACAGCCCGAGTGGATAGTGAATGAATGAATGAATGAGTCAAGTACTAAGTACGTAACTCCTGCTCAGCAAGTTCGCATATGACTGCCATAGCGCTTCCAATGTGGGACAAGGTTTTGCCTCACTATGTGCACAGTAGCCTACTAGCACAATAGCCTGCTAACTACTGGTAACTCGCCCAGGCCCTTAGGCCCCACCCACACCAACGTCTGCCCACGTGTGCAACAGTGACAAGGCATCACAATATCAATACCGTACATCTCTGGGATATCACCAGGGTCTAGTACACTCCACACTAGCTTCCGCCTCCCTACCGCACAACCCAGTGAGAGGAAAAGACCTCACTACCCACCTGGCTAGTAGTCTACCAATACCTACCCAACTCGTCGATAGCGGATCCATTTACGAGCTGATCAAACTTAGCCTAGCATACAGCCCCCGCACTGGGGTGGATATGGCTACACCCCCTTCACAACCGACCATGACACAATGGGAGACGCCGCTTACTGGTATTTAGCACTCAAGCGTTCATGTATCCACTTGGTCTAAATGTTTGAGCATCCCGGTACGAAGGGGTTTCGAGACTTTCACCCAAGGATATCGAACGTGCCCAAGTGCTAGAAACAAACATTTCCAGTATCTCATCTGGCCATCCATGATATGCTTGTGGAGGCCACAACCCTGATCTCGCTAGGGTGCAAAGTGATCATGTAACACAAAATGTGAGATGCATGAGCGATACCATCTAGTCATGCGTCAACCTATGTGTACCACGCGATCAAGTGGGGAAACTCCGTCTCGCAAGGAGTCCCCTAAATAACTCCGCCCAATGGCAATGCTATGATCAAACATTCCTTACAACAGGCATACAAATTATGCGTATTAACATGTATCATGATGTAATACTAGGCATGCTCTCAGTGTGTCCTACTAGACTAAGTACACTAGCATGATTATCAGATATAGTAGGCGAGGATCGGCCTTAACCGGTATGTCACTTATAAGAATAGGGGTTGAACGATATGCCCCACTAAACATGTAGAAGTCTATATGGAATGGTCCATATTAGACTATTATAACCTATTCAAGGTACTAGCATAACATATATCCTAGGGTGGGGTCCACTAAAAGGACGATGGATCTAACCCATGTATCAAGGTAGTCTCCACACAGTGGATATACCAAATCTGATAACACATATTCTTCCATTTACGGTAAGGGGTGATGATGCACTAATGTTAAGGATGGACCTCACACTTGTCTCAACAAGGAGATGGACGGGTGGATGATATGTACATGTCACGAGGTCCTAGCAAATGGGGTACAAGGGTATGATACATCTCTCATGGGGAGTGAAGTGGGTATATAACAAGGTGAGTTCATAGGGTGAGCTAACCGAGTGAACAATTGAGCTATCTCAATCTCTTATCATGAATAAACTGGGCTTCCTTATGGGGTCCAATACATACACAAAGTGGGCTTGGTGGAGTCCATACATCTAGGACTATGTTCTTCTAACGGATTGGGTAGCCCACTCAACTCCTAAGTGGGCCTTGGGTATGGTCACTAAACTTAGGCAAAACATGAATCTACATGGGTCAAATTTCTATGGAAGGCCCAATATGAACATAATGTGGGCTCCAAGGTTTGGACAATCCTACAGGGCATGGTGGGAAGGTACTAGCACCAATGGGGCCCAACGGTTTGGGTTAGCCCAATAAGAGAAGGTGGTTACCTCTACATAAATAGGGGCTCAATGATTTGGGTTAGCCTAATAAGAAAAGACGGGTAGTACTAACATCAATGGGGCCCAATAATTTAGGATAACTCAATAAGGATGGATAGGGAATGAACTTAACAATGGGCCTTAGGGAGGTTTACAACATGCACATTTAACCACCATTGCTCCTAAGGTGCGATCCATTTGGGATATGGAATCTAACTCACAATGGGGCCCACGGCCCTGACAACAACTGGAGAAGGGATGGACAGCGTGCATATAACACATACATCAGGGTGGGCCTCATGAGACAACCTAAGGGGAAATGGGTATTACTATCTTCAGTGGGGCCCAATGATTTGGGTTAGCCCACTAGGGTATCGATGGAAATGGGCGTAACAATGGGCCTTAGGAAAGTTTACAACGGTGGATATTTAACCACCATTGTCCTAAGGTGTGGCCCATTTAGAACCTATCCTATAATAGGGTCCATGGTCTTTATACTAACTAGGAAAATGGATGGACATCATAAACATATACATCATAGTGGGATCACACATCACAATTGGGCCTCATCACATAGGCCTCATATGCACCGCAATGGGTCTCATCATAAGGGCCTCATTGTCGGTGAAAATTGGGGGTCGAGCAAAGCTCAGCTCCCGAGTTCTAACACATCACTTATGCAACATAGATAATGATGATTATGATGAGTGCATTGAAACATGAATGGGATTAGACCAAAACAACATATCATACTCCAGAGACAGTTAAATTATGCAAGCGGAAGACTATGATAGATATATAAAATTTATAAACTGTTGTAAGTCTCCAGAGTATGAACATATTACCAGGTTAAATATAGACATGTAGACACCAAAAATGAACAAAATGAATATACATGGGTGTTCCAAAAGTGCAAACTAAAGTGTAATGGCGTCTAATCAGCAACCCTGTAATCCCGTCGATCAGAAGATGGTCTACATAGACCCGCCTGATAGCAGCATACAAGAGAAACCCTCCTCCTCATCATAAAAGTTCGGCTCCGCTTCGCAAGCATCGCCATCATCTGAAACTAAGACAGGATCTGGTTGGTGTGTACAACACTGTCCCGTAACGTGGGAGTGAGTGATCAACTCAGTGGAACTACAAAGCAAAGGTTAACATGTTATCAACTCAGTCAAGCAGTAATGATAAGCAGTACAAACAAACATTCCTAGATACTCTTATTAATGCAAGGATGAAATGTATTCATGATGCATGCCCTCGCCTACACTCCCTCGTGCGACACTATCTTACGGTCGCGGCATGCTTTCTTCCCTCTGTGCTCTTCAACTCGGGGCACTTGCAGTGCGATGTTATGAGCATGATTACCAAGTTTTTATTAGTCCTTTTCATACAGCGGGATCGGGAAACTAAGGTACCTCCCTTATATCATTCCCAAACAAGGATCCATTCTAGGGTCGTCAGTCCTAGTAAATCTCATATGATGTTGCGGTTCTAGGTTGCTACAATGGGCTCGTCGCCAAATCAGTATAGGCCTAGTGTATACTCTTATTTCTACGGAAACGCTCATCGCCTCTACGCAAGTTCAGAGTATGCTCGAGGTCACTACAAAGGGCTTGTCACCAAATCAGTGTAGGCTGACAGCTCGAATACAGTGTCCCATACCACCGTATTCGGCTCATGAGTCTAGGTTACTCACTGGTCACTACGGGGAGGCTCGTCACCCCAGCGTAGGCCGATAGCTCGACCACGATGTCTCATACCACCATGTCCGGCTCATGAGTCTTAACGGATCGAGGTACCAAGGTTTAACGGGGTTTCACTGGTGAGTTTGGTACCTTAGGTTCAAACAGAAGTGTCCAAACATGGTGAACATACATCGGGTCAATCGGGTTACTTAACAAGTTAGACTATTATGAGCGCACCTGAAGTTGATCGACATGAAGTGCGTAAACACTCCGCGTGGCCTAACCACTGCCGACAACTCTAGTACGGCTCAGGTTCGTCAAACACGTCCTACGTGGCGAATAAATCTCAGCCACGAACTCAAAGCCAGTTACCGATTGTCTGGACCATAGCATAGCCCCATACATATTCAACCTTAACCAAAAAGCATGTGGAGTAGTCAGAACAGAAGTAACCAAGTAGTCCAATCATATTATTATCAAGCATGTTATAAGATGCAACATAAACAAGAATCCATACACATGCCTTTCACAAGTAAGGCGAAGAAACTAAACAACTTGTATGGAGGAAATCATACACATCCCTAAGGTAGTTGAGAATCCTATCTCAACGTCCATATACAGTACAATGCACCAAATACTTACTCATACAAACATTTTATCAAACACTTATACTGTACCTATCAACCTACATGACATATGTCGATTTTTAACATGTACTTGGACAAATCCTTTCGATAAGGAGTTGTCACATACACAATCATCATGTACTTGCATCCCATAGCCACAGTAGGCACAAATCATGATTTCATATTCATTCAGTCATTTCAAAAAATACTTAGACTACACCCTCCATCATACATATTATATATTAGTTATCATACATATTAGGGCAACTCCTTTCATCAAAGGGTTTTTGTAACATCCCGGATTTTTGCCAACCTATAATTAGACGTCCTTAGACAATGGGTCGCTCCTAACACCTTATTAACTTGTTAGAACTCAATCCCACAATCTAAAATCGCTTTTTAACCCTTTTCCTTTACAAATCTCACCTTTCATTACCTTATCCTTCAAAAGTAACTAAGTGCTAAACTAGATTAGCTATGAAATCCGCTTGATCCACTTTAAATACGATCTGCAAGACCCAAAACTTGTAGAATCATTGACGCTAGGTTACCCTATAATTCTAGATCAATCTCATTACCCAGTTGCTCTCGGAAGTACAATGAAACTTCGTATCGGATCTGGACCGCACGTCGGAAGTCTGATTAACGCGAAGTTAAACGGTTAGGACCGCCTTGCTGGGCTTGACAACCATCTCGGAAATCAAATCCAGATAATGTCCCGGGGCTATTCACTTGAGCCCGGAGTGAAGAGTGTGAGAAACGTGAAATTAATTAGAAATAAAGTCCAATTTTAAGTAATCTGAGACTTGTCGCTTGCGGGCTTGATATAAGTAATTAGACCATCGGAATCTGACCCAAATACACCCTCGGATAAGGAGAAATTTCATACACATGGCAATGTACGTGTGGCCCTGATCGAGTCTTAGTGACTGTTGAACTGAAACTAGTCCGCCACGGGCGATCTGTAAATCCGATCGGACTGAAAACGTAACTCGACCTAAATCTAATGTCTGTGAGCTTAAGTCTGACCTTTGGCTCAAGGGGGCTTCCAGAAGTGCTCCGTTGAGACGGAACAGTCTCCCTTTGACATAACCTAAGTATACCTTGGCCCTGAGTCTAATTTGGTGAGTTCTGGACCTATATAAGGACCTTAAACCCTCACTCTCTCATTCCATACGAATTTGAGAAAACCTAGGAGAGAGAAGAGAGAAAAGAGAGAGAAAGTGTGGGAGAAGTGGGTGAAGGATCCTGGTGCTCTATCCTACCATCATACGTGCTTAACCATCAAGATCTAATCGCCTTTCCGGCGATTCCGACTTCATTTCTAGGTAAGAAAACCTAACCCTAAGTTGTTTTAGAGTTTCCAAGAGTGCAGGTGATGTAATAGCTGACCTATTTCATGATTCAGGTTGCCTAATCACCATAGACGAAGGCTTAGAGATTCTAGCGTATTCGTTACGATTCTACGACAAAAGGTGCGGACTTTAGACGTATAGGTTATGGTTTTCAAAACTTTCAATGTCAGATAATGATAGATTCATGATCTGCATGCAATTGCACATGTACAAAGTGTTGTCCGTTTCATTTTTCAGTTTTACGTTAGCTATGTTGAATATACTGTATTCTTCGTATTTGTAGAAAATACCGTATGCGTATGAAATACGGATTTGTGCTTAACATGATTATTTGTCGTGACTATATGCTTATATGTATGCGACAACTCCCTAGCGAAAGGACTTGCCCTAAATCACGCCACGGCCACTATACGCTATACATGTTAAAATGTGTAGCCCAAGTGTTTGTGGAAATGACTGAATGAATATGGAACTTGGATTCTTGCTTACCATGACTATCCGTCGTGGGTGCATGCGTGTTATAATTGGAACAACTCCCTAGTGAAAGATTTGGCCTAATACCTATATGATCAGCATATGTCATGTATGTTGATGTATGTAGTCTAAAGTGTTTGTTGAAATGTCTGAATGAGTAGTAGTTAGTAAATTGTAATGTATAAGGGTGTTGAGATATGATTCTCAACTACTTTAACTATGTGTATGATTTCTTTAGATATCCGTGTGATTAGGAATTGAACATGTACAAACTCATGCTTATGTTGTACTTCATAACATGCTCAACTGATGGTATGATTTTATCTATGTAATGCATATGTTTAAGTTCATGTTTAAGTTGTATTCCATAAAGGCCATGAAGGGTGATGGGGGAGTGGTGTAACGATTCCATGCAACAGCCTTGACAACCCTAAGCAGACAATATTGAATATTTGATTGTATGATTTGAAATCTTGATCCATTAATGCTTTAACTGTTCTGTAATTGAATGTGATTGGGGCCATTGTATAGTCCAGGCAATCGGTAACGGGATTGAATTCGTGGTTGAGATTCATTCGCCATGTGAGATGTGTTCGACGAACCCAAGTCATACTTCGGTTGGCGATAGTTGTTGGCCACGCGAAGTGCTTATGCACTTCATGTCATTCAACTTGTCGTGCGCTCGAGCTAGCCGAGCTCGTCAAGTGACCCGATCTGTCTAATGTATGTTCACCATGTTTGGACGCTACTGCTTGAACCTAAGGTACCGAACTTACCAGTGCAACCCCGTTAACCTTTGTACCTCAATCCACTAAGACTCATGAGCCGTACATGGTGGTATGGGACACCGTGGTCGAGCTGTTGAATACGCTGGGGTGATGTGCCTCCCCGTAGTGACAGTGAGCAACCCAGACTCTTAAGCCGAATACGATGGTATGGGACACTGTATTCAAGCTGTCGGCCTACACTGGTTTGATGGGTGATGGGGGAGTGGTGTAACGATTCCATGTAACATCCCTGACCATAGCAGGTGTAGTAACCTCAAGCATACTCTGAATATACAGCGAGGCGACGAGCCTTCCCATATTAAATAGAGTATAAACTAGGCCTGTATTGATAAGGTGATGGGGGAGCGATGCAATGAGTGCGTGTAACAGCCCTGGCAGCCCTTTACAGCGACCTGAAACCACATCATCGTATGAGAGTATCTAGGACTGACGACCCTAGAATGGATCATTGTTTGGGAATGATATAAGGGAGGTACCTTAGTTTCCCAATCCTGCTGTTTGAAAAGGACTAATAACAACTTGGTAATCATGTTCATCATCGCACTGCATGTGCCTGGAAGATGTGGAGCACTGAGGGATGAAAGCATGCCGTGGACGTAAGATGGTGTCGTATGAGGGAGTATGTTGGCGAGGGCATACATCATGACTGCATTCATACTTGCATTAATAAGAGTATTTAGGATTGTTTGACTGTACTGCTTTATCATTACTGCTTGACTGAATTGATAACATGTTAATCTATGCTTTATTGTTCCACTGAGTTGATCACTCACTCCCACGTTATGGGACGGTGTTCCGGACACCCACCAGACTTTGTCTGATTGCAGATGGCGACGCTAGTTCTGAGGTGGAGCCGGACTATTGTGACGACGAGGATGCTTTCTCGTATATGCTGTTTTCTGGCGGCTTCATGTGAGACGTGTCTTGATCGTCGGGGTTACAGGGATGTTGACTAGAGGACCTTACACATTTGGTATATTTTGGAATTGTACTCGTAATGCATTAACCTGGTAACATTATCAAGTTTATATATAGTTTATATATCTATCACAGTCTTCCGCTTGCAAATTTAACTGTTTCTAGAGTATGATATGCTGTTTTGGTATTTCATGTTTCTATGCTCTCATCATAATCATCATTATGTGTTGCATAAATGATGTGTTGGAACTCCGGAGCTGAGCTTTGCTCGACCCTCCGATTTTTAGGGCATTACAAGATGGTATCAGAGCATGATTTGGATTAAACCGGACCTGGGTTATGGTCACATGACGCACTCTGATGCACTCTGACTTAGGAGGGAGCAACGGAACGTATGAACCGACGTAAGATTTTCCAAATTCACCGAACGGCGAAACAGACCGAAATCGATCGCTGAGATTGGGCCCGTACACACCCATGATCACGCGAAACGATCCTGGATCACTTCTAGACCGTTAAACGACAGGTTTAGATCACAACTCATCCCATCCCAGCCGTTAGAAATCGGTAAATACAGGTATGTATCAAAAACATCCCAAAACTACCCGAAACAACCTAAGTCGCCTCTAGGCCGTTAGTCGACGGGTTTGAGTTGTTCCCTAGAAACAAATGTCCTTAGGTTGTGGGTCAACCACAATACCTTACACTTAATCTCAAAGCCTAAAACCCCTTTTTATCTAATTCCTTCAAAATCTCACCCTCCACCACTTTATTCTTCATTTCTTTTAAGCAAATTCATAATACACACCAATCCTAGGGTATAAATGATGAAGAATAATACCGAAACTAAAACTTACCATAAATAGGAAATAAATGGATAAAATGGGTTTTTACCCTTAACCTTTTGGAATCTAACCAAATAAATGGGTTATTTGGATAGATTAGCGCCTCCTACCCCAAAATCATATGCTACACATTACATAAACTCATTTCAGTTTGCAAATTGGACCCAAAAATGCCTCAAATGGAGTGGGGGGCCTATCCACACTATTCCAGTGGGACCCAGGGTGGGACCCATACCTTTTTGGGGCCTAGGGGTCACGAGGTCCTCGCCCTTTGGGCGAGCCCTCACCAGTTTCTCCAGAGGGTGGCGAGGCCTTGCCGGTCAGTGGGCCCGGCCGGGCGGGCCGCTCGGGCCGATGGCCTTTGGGGTCTAGTGGGACCCCCTGGTATATGGGTCGTTCGTTAAAACCCTCCCAAATGCACACTTCCTTCACAAAGTGACCCTCTAAGCTCTCCCTTTCATTCAAAAATTCAGTTTTCTCTCTCAAACCTCCTCTCCAGTCACCCATTCCTTCATTTTCGGTCACAACCCATTCACGTCCAATGTTTACAGCCATACCTACCCCCCTACCCTCTCCTTTCTCTCTCATTTGAGCCCTCACAACCTCCATTTGTGGCTCAAAATTGTGTAAGCTCTCAACCCCTCCCATCTCTCCATTTTCTTTCTTCAATCTCTGTCATTTGGGCATGTACAACCTCTGTTGAGGCTTAAATCCGTGGAGAACCCAAAACTCCAGCCCCTCCTCTCCCTTTTCTTCCCTTCCCATGGCCTTTTTCGAGATCATTACGGCCATTTTCTCGATTTCAACCTATTTCTCTCTCTTATGGGAAAGAGAAAGGGTGCCCCTCCTCTGTCGCCAGACTTGGATGCCTAGTCATCCATGCCGATGTTTGCAACTTGTTTTGGTTGCTGCTTTAGGATATGTTTGTGATTTCATGTCGATAGGCCTAGTAGTGTAATGTTTGGTAGAATGATATAAGTGTTTGAAGCTTTGTTGTATTAGCTCACAGTCATCTTCTGTCACGGGCCACGTAAGGCTACATCCCATGTATTGTGGCGATTTTTTTCTTTTTTGGTTAAATGAAATGCATGAAGCTCCTTTTGTTATCAAAGGTGTTGACTGCTTGACAAGTTGGAGTTGTACTTACAATTGTGAACTCCTTCCACCCCTCCACCATTACTCCTCTAAACCCATCTCTTACTCCACTGGGCCTCACCATTTCACACCCATATGGGCACAACGATCCACATTTTTGTGTCTCATAACTTTCACAACCTCCAACTGTTGGGACGTTTAGGGCCCGTTCGGCCAACTGCATTCGGTGGGATTATGGTGGATAGAATTGTAAAGGTAACAATAAATGTATGTGTAGGGTATGGTCCCTATATTGGGTGTATCCCATGTTTTCCAATACCATGTTTGGAGTGTATGCAGTTAAACGTAAATCCCGGGATTTTCTTTCAAATTACACTTAGAAACTCATCATCATGGGATTTGAAAATCCCATCTCACACTTTCCTGCACAAGGCTCGTTTTCCAAAGCCTATAAAATTAATTTTAATCCCACCCACCCTCCTACCAAACATACCACTTCTAATCCCTAGGTGAGATTAGTAACACAATCCATTTAATACAACTTAATACCCAAATAGGCCCTTAGAGTTTTGGACTTAAAGTTGGTACTTTTAGATTTCAAAGAATTTGACAGTATAGGAAATCCCATAAACTAATAACGCGAACCCTATGACCTCCCTAGTACGAGCATATGTGTAATGCTCGAGCTTGATTACATTCAAGTTCGGGCAACTTGATTTTAATCAAACAACTTTTGACCCTAAACGATAAAACAATTTCCTATATTAAAAATGGTATGCAATCATCCAGTGTATAAGCATAGACTTTAGATTACAACTATTGGATCATTTTTAGGAATGTACATTAAGATTAGGCTACTGGTTAGACTAAGGAATGTAAAGAATTAATTATGCTAAGACAATTGAAAGATAGACTTAGTTTGTTGGCTTGATTAGGTTGGAATGAGATCTCATTCCTTCGTTAAATCCCCCTAATACTTATGGCTTATTTAACAACTCTTAGAAAAGTTGTTTTAACTTAGAAACTATTCAACTTATATATCCTTCGAATTGAACATTAGGTCAAGTCAACACACCCCTTAGAATTGCCTTCCCAAGGACTTATTATAATCGAGAACACGGAGTAGAGGAACTATATATATAAGCGAGGTATTTGCGGTTTGAGTTGAATTCTCAATCCTGGTAGTTACCAATGAACTCTATGCTCTGATCAAGCAGAAGGTCAGGATCGACTAGGATTAAGAACTAATACGACAAATTTTCTGTCCTCGCGAGACAGAAGGTCTATGTATCCGACTCAGACCCACTACACAACTTTCCTTCCGTGTTGGCCCGACCACTTGCAACTAAAAGTTTATAACTTCGTCTTTGAGAAGTATTAGGAGTATATAGCCGATAGAGACTTTGTCTTTAGGCCTAAGGAATTGCCCAAATGGGCAACAGACAGTTGAGAATTAGGTCCCAAATCACATGCCATGTTGACATACATATTGTGCATATGAACGTATAGAGATAGCCTGCCTGTTAAGCTAGACATGAGTAAATAAGGTAAATCAGGACTGTAATAAAAGTCATCCTTTGGTAGAATTAGGCATCTTGCCTCAAACTCACACCTGTCCATGAAATCAACCACAATACACATCATCTTTAGTTCCTTTCTGTAACCATAGGTACCAATACTATAGTACATATCATCGATGAAAGGAAAACCAATGTATTGGGAAATCGTATCCCATTTTATGTCAAGGATAGGTCCTAAATTACACCTTGTTCCGACATACGGATCAGGATATAGATCCTGAACCTTGGAAGTAGAAATACATTTTTAAGGGGGGTAGAACATTATGAGCCCAATCTAGTTAGGTCGACTAATACACTTTGATCTAGGTGGAGCAGCGGAAACATGGTGGACCCTTACCCCACTGGCCTAGGATCAAAGGTAACTGATTCAGGTTATACCAACGGTTAGATTCCTCAATAGGAGCTGAGCCTTCCTTAGAATGTTAAGAACGAAGTTATTAAAGGAAACCAACTAGGATTCAAGTATAAAACAAATTCATATTACAAAATAAGCCTAACAATGGGTACGAACTGAATTACAATAGCCAAGGTCAACATATTTGCAACTGTGCTCGTTGATTACGAACATAATAGAAGCCCGTTCTACTATGAGAAACCGTTTTAGGATGATCTAGTAAGATTTGATTCACCATTTCCTTGGACATAGATAATAACGAGGACCCTCTTAGACCAAGACCTAAAGGGCAACTCGAGAAATATGACATTTGAACCTTCAGTGTGGGCATTCCCTAAGTTTTTAGAGTGATCGGTCTACGGAGTTACTGAAATATACAACTGCGAAGTATTCGCGGCTTGACCCAATTCTCAATCCTGGGCGACTACCAATGGACTCACTGCTTGGTCGAGCAGAAGACTAGGATCTACCAGGACTAGGAAGAGATACGATGAGCTTTCTACCCTGGCCAGGTAGATGATCGATGTATCGGGATCAAGCCTACTATAACCGTCTCTCCGTGTTGGTCAAACATTGAAAACAACTATCTTACTCTCAACAGATGGGAATCGCTGTCAAGACTCCAAATAGATAAAGAAATCTATTGTAGTAAACCATCAGGATATAAGTAAGAGATAAAGAAATAAATTTTTAAGGGGGGTAGTGCCTAAAATGCACTAGACTAGCATGCACAATATACACCCTACCGCGCATATAAACTTGAAATCAATAAGTCTTAGGCAAATGAAATAATAGAATTTTACTTATTACCTTTAGCCAATTTCAGAGATGAAATTATTTTTAAGAGGGGTAGATTGTAACATCCCGGATTTTTGCCAACCTAGAATTAGACGTCCTTAGGCAATGGGTCGCTCCTAACACCTTATTAACTTGTCAGAACTCAATCCCATAGTCTAAAATCATTTTTTAACCCTTTTCCTTCACAAATCTCATATTTCACTACCTTATCCTTCAAAAGTAACTAAGTGCTAAACTAGATTAGCTACGAAATCCGCTTGATCCACTTTAAATACGATCTGCAAGACCTAAAACTTGTAAAATCATTGACGCTAGGTTACCCTATAATTTAGGATCAATCTCATTACCCAGTTGCTCTCGGGAGCACATTGAAACTCCGTATCGGATCTGGACCGCACGTCGGAAGTCCGATTAACGCGAAGTTAAATGGTTAGGACTGTCTTGCTTGGCTTGACAACCATCTCGGAAATCAAATCCAGATAATGTCCCGGAGCTATTCGTTTGAGCCCGGAGTGAAGAGTGTGAGAAACGTGAAATTAATTAGAAATAAAGTCCAATTTTAAGTAATCAGAGACTTGTCGCTTGTGGGCTTAATATAAGCAATCAGACCATCGGAATCTGACCCAAATACACCATCGGATCAGGACAAATTTCATACACATGGCAGTGTACTTGTGGCCCTGATCGAGTCTCAGTGATCGTTGAACTGAAACTGGTCTGCCACGAGCGATCTGTAAATCTGATCAGACCGAAAATGTAACTCAACCTAGATCTAATGTCTGTGAGCTTAAGTCCGACCTTTGCCTTAAGGGGGGCTTCCAAAAGTGCTCCGTTGAGACAGAACAGTATCCCTTTAGACATAACCTAAGTATACCTTGGCCCTGAGTCTAATTTGGTGAGTTCTGAACCTATATAAGGACCTTAAACCCTCACTCTCTCATTCCATACAAATTTGAGAAAACCTAGGAGAGAGAAGAGAGAAAAGAGAGAGAAAGTGTGGGAGAAGTGGGTGAAGGATCCTGGTGCTCTATCCTACCATCATACGTGCTTAACCACCAAGATCTAATCGCCTTTTCGGCGATTCGGACTTCATTTCTAGGTAAGAAAACCTAACCCTAAGCTATTTTAGAGTTTCCAAGAGTGCAGGTGATGTAATAGCTGACCTGTTTCATGATTCAGGTTGCCTAATCACCATAGACGAAGGCTTAGAGATTCTAGAGTAATCGTTACGATTATACGACAAAAGGTGCGGACTTTAGACGTATAGGTTATGGTTTTCAAAACTTTCAATGTCAGATAATGATAGATTCATGATCTGCATGCAATTGCACATGTACAAAGTGTTGTCCATTTCATTTTTCAGTTTTACGTTAGTTATGTTGAATATACTGTATTCTTCGTATTTGTAGAAAAGACCGTGTGCGTATGAAATATGGATTTGTGCTTAACATGATTATTTGTTGTGACTATATGCTTGTATGTATGCGATAACTCCCTAGCGAAAGGACTTGCCCTAAATCACACCACGGCCACTAAACGCTATACATGTTAAAATGTGTAGCCCAAGTGTTTGTGGAAATGACTGAATGAATATGGAACTTGGATTCTTTCTTACCATGACTATCCGTCGTGGGTGCACGCGTGTTATAATTGGGGCAACTCCCTAGTGAAAGGATTTGGCCTAATACCTATGTGATCAACATATGTCATGTATGTTGATGTATGTAGTCTAAAGTGTTTTTTGAAATGTCTGAATGAGTAGTAGTTAGTAAATTGTAATGTATAAGGGTGTTGAGATATGATTCTCAACTCATTTAACTATGTGTATGATTTCTTTAGATATCTGTGTGATTAGGAATTGAATATGTACAAACTCATGCTTATGTTGTACTTCATAACATGCTCAACTGATGGTATGATTGTATCTATGTAATGCATATGTTTAAGTTCATGTTTAAGTTCTATTCCATAAAGGTAGTGAAGGGTGATGGGGGAGTGGTGTAACGATTCCGTGCAACAGCCCTGGTAGCCCTAAGCGGACAATATTGGATATTTGATTGTATGATTTGAAACCTTGATCCATTACTGCTTTAACTGTTCCGTAATTGAACGTGATTGAGGCTATTATATAGTCTAGGCAATCGGTAACGGGATTGAATTCGTGGCTGAGATTCATTCGCCAGGTGAGATGTGTTCGACGAACCCGAGTCGTACTTCGGTTGGCGATAGTGGTTGGCCACGCGAAGTGCTTATGCACTTCATGTCGTTCAACTTGTCGTGCGCTCGAGCTAGCCGAGCTCGTCAAGTAACCCGATTTGTCTAATGTATGTTCACCATGTTTGGACACTACTGCTTGAACTTAAGGTACCGAACTTACCAGTGCAACCCCATTAACCTTGGTACCTCGATCCGCTAAGACTCATGAGCAGGACATGGTGGTATGGGACACCGTGGTCGAGCTGTCGGCCTACGCTGGGGTGATGTGCCTCCCCGTAGTGACCAGTGAGCAACCCAGACTCATGAGCCGAATACGGTCGTATGGGACACTGTATTCAAGCCGTTGGCCTACACTGCTTTGATAGGTGATGGGGGAGTGGTGTAACGATTCCGTGTAACATCCCTGACCGTACCCGGTATAGTGACCTCGAGCATACTCTGAATCTACAGCGAGGCGACGATCCTTCCCGTAGTAAATAGAGTATAAACTATGCCTTTATTGATAAGGTGATGGGGGAGCGGTGCAACGAGTGCGGGTAACAACCCTGACAACCCTTTACAGCGACCTAGAACTGCATCATCGTATGAGAGTATCTAGGACTGACGACCCTAGAATGGATCATTGTTTGGGAATGATATAAGGGAGGTACCTTAGTTTTCCAATCCTGCTATTTGAAAAGGACTAATAACAAATCGGTAATCATGCTCATCATCGCACTGCATGTGCCTGGAAGATGTGGAGCACTGAGGTTGTAACACCCTGAAAATTGGGGGTCGAGCATAAACTCAACTCCCGAGTTCCAACGCATCACTTATGTAACAAAATGAATGATGATTGAATGTTGTCTGTATTAGTGCATTGAACACGAGTAAGATTAAGCCAAAACAACATATCATACTCCAGAGACAGTTAAATTTGTAAGCGGAAGACTATGATAGATATATAAAATATAAAAACTATGGTAAGTCTCTAGAGTGTGATAAGGTTACCAGGTTAAAGAATTACAAGTACAATTCAAATGATACCAAATGTGTAGTGTCATGTAGTTAACATCCCTGTAACCCCATCGATCAAGGCACAACTCACATGAGGCCGCCCAAAAATCGCATATACGAGAAAGCATCCTCATCGTCACAAAAGTCCGGCTCCACCTCAGGAGTAGCGTCGCCATCTGTAATCAGACAAAGTCTGGTGGGTGTTCGGAACACCGTCCCGTAACGTGGGAGTGAGTGATCAACTCAGTGGAACAATAAAGCATAGGTTAAAATGTTATCAATTCAGTCAAGCAGTAATGACAAAGTAGTACAATCAAACAATTCTAGCTACTCTTATTTAATGCAAGTATGAAATGACATGATGTATGCCCTTGCCAAACCACCCCCATGTGACACCATCTTACGTTTGCGAATGCGTTCATCCCTCAGTGCTCCACATCTACCAGACACATGCAGTGCGATGATGAGCATGATTACCGAGTAATTATTAGTCCATTTCAAACAGCAGTATTGGGAAACTAAGGTACCTCCCTTATATCATTCCCAAACATGATCCATTCTAGGGTCGTCAGTCCAGGTTAATCTCATACGATATTATGGTTTGAGAGGCGTAGCGAAGGCATCACAAAGGGCTCGTCACCCGTCAGCACGGATACAGATCTCACCGTATGCGGCTCAATTGCTGGCTGTCAGCTCGAATACAGATCTCACCGTACTCGGTTCAATCGCTGGCCGTCAGTTCGAATACAGATCTCACCGTACTCGGCTCAACTCATGCTCTAGTTGCTGTGAAGGGCTCGTCGCCAATCACAGACCTTAGAGTATACTCGAAGACACTACGGAGGGCTCGTCGCCCGTCAGCACGAATACAAGTCTCACTGTATTCGGCTCTCGCCGTATGTGTCCACAGCTCGAATATAGCGTCCCGTACCACCATAATCGGCTCACGAGTCTGGTTGCTCACTGGTCACTACGGGGAGGCACGTGGCCCCAGCGTAGGCCGACAGCTCGACCACGGTGTCCCATACCACCATGCCCCACTCATGAGTCTTAGCGGATCGAGGTACCATGGTTAAAAGGGATTTCACTGGTAAGTTTGGTACCCTAGGTTTAAGCAGTAGCGTCCAAACATGGTGAACATACATTAGACAGGTCGGGTTACTTGACGAGCTCGGCTAGCTCGAGTGCACAACATGTTGAACGATATGAAGCGCATAAGCACTTCGTGTGGCCAACCACTATCGCCAACCGAAGTACGACTCGGGTTCGTCGAACACATCTCACGTGGCAAATGAAACTCAGCCACGCATTCATTTTCGTTACCGATTGTCTGGACTCTAATCATAGCCCCAATCACATTCAATTGCAGATAGTTAAAGCAATAATGAATCAAGATTCAAATCATTCAACCAAAGTCTGATATTATTCGTTTAGGGCTGCCAGGGCTGTTGCACGCACTCGTTGCTCCACTCTCCCATCACCCATGACGGATCATACAACGTAAATATGAATTTAAACATATACATTACATAGATAAAATCATAAAAGCAGTTGAGCATGTTATGAAGCACAACACAAGCATGAGTTTGTACATATTCAATTCCTAATCACACAACTATCCAAGGAAAATATACACATAGTTAAAAGAAGTTGAGAATCATATCTCAACACCCTTATACATTACAATTTGCTAACTACTACTCATTTAGACATTTCAACAAACACTTTAAAAGTCATACATCAACATACATGACATATGTTGATCACATAGGCATTAGGCCAAATCCTTTCACTAGGGAGTTGCCCCAATCATAACACGCGAGCACCCACGTTAGATAGTCATGACAAGCAGGAATCCAAGTTCCATATTCATTCAGTCATTTCCACAAACACTTGGGCCACACATTTTAGCATATATAGTGTATATTGGCTGTGGCGTGATTTAGGGCAAATCCTTTCGTCAAAGGGGTATTGCCAATACAACAATTATAAATACACGACAATTAGTCATGGGGAGCACGAATGAGAATTCTATACTCATTCGGTCATTTTCACAAACACTTAGAATACACTATTTTAACATACATAGTGTATATTAGCAAAAACATGTATTAGGGCGAACCCTTTCGCCAAACAAGTATTTTATCCATATATAATATATTAATACAACAAATAATCATGGCAAACACATTTCTAAAATTTATACGTGTACGGTACTTTCTACAGATACCTAGAGTATGTAAAATTTCATATTCTTCATCTTTAATCGAAACGGAAAACAAACAACACTTTATACATGTGCAATTGCATGTAGATCATGAATCTATCATTATCTGACATTGAAATCATTGAAAACCATAACTTATATACCTAAAGTCTGCACCTTTTATCGTAAAATCGTAACAAATTCAATAGGTTTGCTAAGCTTCCATATACGACAGTTTGGTAACCTATAGAACGAAATAGGTTAGCTATTTCATAACCTACAACTATCAAAACCCCAAATCAGATTAGGGTTAGGGTTTCTTACCTATAAACGGAACTAGAATCACCGGGAAAACGATTAGAACGGAGTGGTTGAGCATGGATAGCAGCAGGGAAGAGTGGCAGGGAGATTCTCCCACTGCTTTCACACTTTCTCTCTCTTTTCTCTCTTCTCTCTCTAGGGTTTCTCTCAAATTCGTATGGCTACAATGAGAGAGGGTTTAAGGTCCTTATATAGCCTAAAAACTCACCGAAATAGACTCCAGGTCAAAGTATACTTAGGTTATAACCAAAGCAGACCTGTTTCAGCTCAACGGAGGTTTTCTGGCGGGCCTCCTTGAGCCAAAGGTCGGACTTAAGCTCATTAACACTTGATTTACGTTTAGTTAAGTTTTCGTTTCAGTCAGGATTCCAGATCATGCGTGGTGGACCAGTTTCAGTTCAACGGTCAGCGGATCTCGATCGGAGATTCCGAGTACATGGATATGTGTATGAAATTTCTCCTGATCCGAGGGTGTAATTTGGTCTGATTCTGACGGTCTGGTTGCTTAAAACTGATCCGCAAGCGAGAGGTGCCAGATTACTATTTGAGATATTTTATTTTGAATTAATTTCACATTTCTCACACTCTTCACTCCGAGCTCAAGCGAATAGCGCTGGGACACTATCTGGATTTGATTTTCGAGATGGTTGTTAAGCCCAGCAAGGCGGTCCTAATTCCTTCGTGTTAATCAGACTTCCGACGTGCGGTCCAGATCTGATATGGAGTTTCGAGATGCTCCCGAGAGCAGCCAGGTAATGAGATTGATCCTAGATTTTAGGGTACCCTAGCGTCAATGATTCGACAAGTTTTGGGTCTTGCAGATCATATTTAAAGTGATTGGTACTAATTTCACGGGTACTCTAGTTTCACACTGGCTAATTCTCACCTAATTTCTAAAGGATTTAGTCCTGAGTAATTTCCGTCTGAGGTGGTGCCTGGGCCTTTGTAGTTTCTATATAAAGTGATCTAAGTTATAATACTTAGCTAGTTTAAGATAGCGTCTAGGGTGAAAGTACTTAGAAAAATTAAAAGAACAAGGTGGTGAAGGGTGGGATTTGTGAAGGAAATGGGTTAAGGAGCGATTTTAGACTGTGGGATTCAGTTCTGACAAGTTAATAAGGTGTTAGGAGCGACCCATTGCCTAAGGACGTCTAATCCCAGGTTGGCAAAAATTCGGGATGTTATAGAGGGATGAAAGCATGCCGCGGACGTAAGATGGTGTCGCATGAGGGAGTATGTTGGCGAGGGCATGCATCATGACTGGATTCCATACTTGCATTAATAAGAGTATTTATGATTGTTTGACTGTACTGCTTTATCATTACTGCTTGACTGAATTGATAACATGTTAATCTATGCTTTATTGTTCCACTGAGTTGATCACTCACTCCCACGTTACGGGACGGTGTTTCGGACACCCACCAGACTTTGTCTGATTGCAGATGGCGACGTTACTTCTGAGGCGGAGCTGGACTATTGTGACGACGAGGATGCTTTCTCGTATATGTTATTTTCTGGCGGCTTCATGTGAGCCGTGTCTTGATCGACGGGGTTACAGGGATGTTGACTAGAGGACCTTACACATTTGGTATATTTTGGAATTATACTCGTAATGCATTAACCTGATAACATTATCACACTCTGGAGACTCACAACAGTTTATATATAGTTTATATATCTATCACAGTCTTCCGCTTGCAAATTTAACTGTCTCTGGAGTATGATATGCTATTTTGGTATTTCATGTTTCCATGCTCTCATCATAATCATCATTATGTGTTGCATAAGTGATGTGTTAGAACTCGGGAGCTGAGCTTTGCTCGACCCCCTGATTTTTAGGGCATTACAGTTGTCGCCTATACGACAATCATTTATCCACGACAGTTAGTGATGGCGAGCAAGAATGCAAATTCTATACTCATTCAATCATTTTCACAAACACTTAAGCTACACATAATAACATACACAACGTATGTTGATATAACATGTATTAGTCTAATCCGTTCACCCAGAAGTTGATACACATGCATCTAGCATACATAGACAGCAAGTAATCATGGCAAGCACAAATCTGAATTTCATACGTATTTTCTACAAATATGAGGAATACAATATATTCAACCTAGTTAACGAATAACTGAAAAATGAAATAGACATCACTTTATGTATGTGAAATAGCGTCCACGTCAGTAATATATCATTAACCAACATTGAAAGCATTGAAAACCATAACCTATACGTCTATAGTTCGCACCTTACACCGATAAACGCGTAACGGAGTCATTTTAAACATGTAGTCTTTGTCACTGGCAGAATGACAACCTATAGCATGAACTAGGTTAACTATTTCATCATTTTACTATGTGAAACCCTAGAACAGATTAGGTTAGGTTTTCTTACCTAAGAACGGGATCGGTAGCGCCGGTAGAGAGGTACGGAAGTGGTGGTAAGGCAGGTGGAGTGATGGGATTGAATCCCAGGGATGAACTCCAACTCTCTCTCTCTCTCTCTCTCTCTCTCTCTCTCTCTTCTCTCTCCTAGGGTTTCCCAAATTCGTATGGGATGAGAGAGTGAGAGCTTAAGGCCCTTATATAGGCCTAAAACTGATGGAAATGGCCCCAGGGCCAAGGTATACTTACGTTATAGTCAAAGGACGTCTGTTTCAACTCAACAGAGCACTTCCGGAGCCCCCCCTTGAGCCAAAGGTCGGACTTAAGCTCCCTGACCATGGATCGAGGTTGAGTTAAGTTTTCAGTTCTATCGGATTTACAGATCGCCCGTGGCCGACCAGTTTCAATTCAACGGTCCACGATCACCGATCAGGGCCACAAGTACACTGACTTGTGTATAAAATTTCTCTTGATCTGAGGGTGTATTTGGGTCAGATTCTGACGGTCTGAATTCTTATATTCAGCCCGCAAGAGACAAATCTCAGATTACTTAAATTAGATTTAATTTCTAAAGAAAACCACGTTTTCTCACGCTATTTGCTCCGGGCTCAAGCGAATAGCTTCGGGACACTATTTGGACTTGATTTCTGAGGTGGTGGTCAAGTCCAGCAAGGCGGTCTTAATTATATAATTTCGTAGTAATCGGACTTTCGACGTGCGGTCCAGATCCGATATGGAGTTTCATTGTACTCCCGAGAGCAACTGGGTAGTGAGATTGATCTTAGATTTTAGGGTCACCTAGCGTCAATGATTCTACAAGTTTTGGGTCTTGCAGATCATATTTAAAGTGATTCAAGCAGATTTCACAGCTAATCTAGTTTAACACTTAGTTAATTTTGTCTAATTTCTAAAGGATTCGGTCCTGAGTGATTTCTGCCTGAGGTGGTACTCGGGCCTTTGTAATTTGTATAGAAGGTGATTAAAGCTATTAATACTTGATTAAATTATGCCCTAATCACGACAAAATAAGGTCGTAGGGTAGTTCTACGTCCAAGGACGTCCATTGCCAAGTTAGAAAAAATTTTGGGTGTTACAATCTACCCCCCTTAAAACTAATTTTGTCCCCGAAATTATATAAGACTTCTATTGAGTTTGTATTCAACGAGCACATTGTGGATACACTGACCTCGTCTATTATAATTCAGCTTGTACCCATTGTTAGGCCTATTCTTTAGTACGAATTGGTTTAGCATTTGGACCCTAATTGCTTTTATTCTAGTAACTTCAACGTTGACTTTCTAAGGAAGATTCAGACCCTATGTAGTGACCTATCCCTATGCACCACCTGGATCAATTTCCTTCAATCTTGGGCCAGTGGGGCAGGGGTCCACCGCGCTTCCGGTGCGCCACTCTGACCAAAGAGGTGTATAAAAACCGAGCTAACTAAATTGGGCTCATAATGTTCTACCCCCCTTAAAAATTATTTTACTCTCAAGGCTCAAGAATCTATGTCCGGATCCGTGTGTCTGAACAAGGTGTAATTTATGACCTATCCTTGACATAAAATGGGAAACGATCTCTCAATACATTGGTCTTCTTTTCATCGCTGACATGTACTGCAACATTGGTACCTATGGTTATAGAAAGGAGCTAAAACGATGGTGAAAGTGCCCTTAGAAGTGCCCTTGTTTGTCAATTACTATGAACGGGTGGTCAGACAGTCTGTAGGACATCAAAAGAAGATCAAGCCAAGTGTCTTCCTCAATCGGATATGTGGAAGCTCGCTATAGGTAAATCATAGCCTCACATCCCATAACCCAAAACACCAGGTGAATAAAACCCTTAAAACAAGATAGACATCTTAGGGTTTTTAAGGTGAGAAAACTTTTTGGCGAAATAGGAAAATCTCTAAGTTTTTCTCGCCTTGTCGATTATATCGAAGCACCCCTGATATGATCGACCTGCACTGTCGATGTCCTCGCTACCTTAATGATATGATCGATAAGAGGACCAAAATGTCCAGCAACTAAAAACTCATATGGATAGATTTATCGATGTATCGATACACCTATCGATATCATCGATATAAACACTAAATATGTCCAGCAACTTCACATATATCTGGACGAATTATCGATGTATCGATACACATATCGATATCATCGATATTCAAATCTCGAGACCATCGGGAGTGGCTCGATAAGATCGACAGTCAGATTTTCGGCGCCCCTGTTTTTTAATGAAAATCTCAAAATTCTTCGATATATCAATGACCGTCCGATATGATCTGAAATCAAATATCAATAAGATTGGAGGTCCATCGATGATATCGATGGTGGGCGCGCATTTCTTATAGCAGTTATTTCAGGGTATTTTTTAACTATTATCGGGGGCCCTTTGATTTAATCGATATTCAAATATCGATGATATCGACAGCAGATCGATTGCATTGAACAAAGCCATAATCAGTCCAGCAAGTTCAAAGACAAATCAGCTAGATTTATCGATGCCTCGACTCTGATCACGATACCATCGACATTTAAATTCCGATGACCTCGACGGTTTCCCCGATCATTCATGAAAACCTGAAATATCTCAAAGTCAAGTCTCTCTCATTTTTCAAGTGTCGATGGATCGAACTTATCATCGATGGAATTGGAGTTCAAAATCTGATGACATCGACAATAGATTCGATTCATCGACCTATTGGCAAAGAGTTTCAAAAGCGTATGACATCGAGTCCGAGTTATCGAGCAGATCATCGATTCCATCGAGAGTATATGCTCTATGATATCGAACCTGCTCGATGATATCGAACTCTGTCATAAATATGACCGTTTTAAATCCGTTGGAACTTTTTGCTTATATATAGAGGACTTCTTCTTTGTTGCTGTAAGAGAGAAAATAGAGGGAGCTTTTGGGTGTTTCAACTTACATCTTATACCTAAAGCCTTTCTCTCTAGGGAGTTCATCCTCCAATCCACCCTTACCATTGATATTAAATAGAGTGGATTGGGGAATGAACTTCCGCATTCAAGGATCCTTCAGCTACCATCTTAATGACAAATCATTAAGCTGGGATGCCTTGAATGCATAAGAGAGGAACCACTCTATCTTCCTTATAGGAAAATCCTTAGAGAGTAGGATTCCATCTCACCCTTGACCCAACCCAAAGCCAAGCATTGGAATATCATCTTGTGTTACGAATCAAGGGAGCTGAAGACTCTTCGTCAACAAGGAGGAGGAGATCTTCGGCATTGTGTTTAACGAGACTCATCAACTTATCTGTAAGTATCTAGAGTCCAGAGGACACTTGTGATCATTCCTTCCTAGGTCTTGGTCTTAAGTGGTTCTCACCCTTTGAAGTCCTCAAGGAGGCCTCCAACAGGAGTGTACGTAGTGGGTGCATAGTGTTGGACCCCTTGCTCTTGTGTAGGGCATAAACTATTAGGTCCTTGTGTAGGTCCTTGACCTGTGTGGTCTAAAATCTGGGTGCGTTGTGTGGACCCTTGCTCTATGGTGAGCATAAACATCTGGTTAGGAGTGAACCAGTAAAACTCTGGGTTTGAGGTGAACCGCGTGAAACCTCTGTAAAGGTTGAAGGTGAACCTGTTTTAAAACCTTAGGTTTGAGGTGAACCCTGGAAAATCTCCTTAGTGAAATCCGGTACACTCAAGGGTTGAATGCGGCAGTCGGGAGTGGAGTAGACAAGTAGTCGAACCACTATAAAATGACTGTGTTTGCGATTGTTATTCTTCTATGTGTGTGTTCTATGTCAATGCTTTCATATTCATATACCTGAGATCACACCTCACACACTTATATAGTCATATCCATCATAAACTAGTTTGTATAACTGTTTACTTCTTTCATAGTTTGTGATTGGATCCTCTACTTGGCTTGAAAGCCAGTAGAGTTACATTTGAGTAATCCTGAAAAATTGTATACATAATAGGATTAGTGTGATAGGATTTTTAAATAACTCATAAATCTTTATAAAGTCCTATTCACCCCCCCTCTAAAACATATTGGCATATTCCAACTTCCACTCAAGCGGTCTTCACCGCTATTTCAATTGGTATCAGAGTGGGTCTCTCTTTAAGGCTTTACCGCGTAGAGAGTGATCATGACTGAAGTTGGAATCATGTTTAAAAATGTCCAAAAGGGTGCAACAAACCAGAATAATTGTCTAGTAATCCATACAGCCCTGAAAGTTGGAAATAGTTCAAAGTGGTATCTGGACAGTGGATGTTCCAGACACATGACTGGTGACCAATCACACTTTTGTGAGTACTCAAACTTTGATGGGGGATCTGTCACATTCGGTGATGGAAGCTTAGTCAAGATAATTGGACAAGGAACTATAGTAGTACCAGGCCTTCCAAAGATCAAACATGTACTCCATGTAGAAGGCCTGAAACATAATCTCCTGAGTATTTCTCAAATCTGTGACAAAGAACACCTTGTCACTTTCTCAAAGGATGTATGTAGAATTTTGGATCATACAGGAAAATCTCTCATAAAAGGTTTACGTACTAGTGATAACTGTTATGTCATTGAAAGTACGAGAGAGAAGGGGCTATCCACAAAGTTTAACATGGCTGTGAAAAGTGAATCCAAACTATGGCACCAAAGGTTGGGACATGTCCACTACCGAAATTTAGCAAAGCTCAGTTCAAAGAATCTGGTTAGGGGACTTCCCAAAATTAGAAAAGAATAAAAAGTTGTCTGTGGAGAATGTTTAAAGGGAAAATAGATAAAGGTTGGACACAAGAAAACAACCTCCATAGCAACAACAAAACCTTTGGATCTGCTACATATGGATCTAGTTGGACCAACAAAAGTGAAAAGTCATGGGAAGAAAATATATTTTCTTGTGATAGTAGATGACTACACCAGATTTACTTGGGTCGCATTTCTTCGAGAAAAATCAAATGCTTTTGAGGAATTTGTGATTCTGGCAAAACGACTCAAAATGAAAAAGGATATGGGATCAATCGCATCAGAAGTGATCATGGTGGGGAATTTGAAAATGAAAAATTCAAAAAATACTGCAATGAGAAAGGGATTCATCATGAATTCTCAGCCCGAAAAACCCCACAGCAAATTGGAGTCATTGAAAGAAAAAATCAAGTACTGCAGGAAATGGTGTCAGTTATGCTAAATGGAAAGGATATGGCTAAAAGTTTTTGGGTAGAAGCTGTCAACACCGCTTGCTACATCATAAATAGAGTATACCTTAGAGCATGCCTGAAAAGGCCTATCTATATGTCCTAGAGGGGGGGTGAATAGGACTATGCCAAATAAATGTTATAACAGCGGAATTAAAAACAATATGATAGCCAAAATAAATCACAATGCAGGAAAGTAAAACAACCTAAAAAATCTGATCTTGAGGGATTGATACAAATGTTATTCTAAGGACAACCTTTCACCAAAAACCAGATTTTATGGTAGGACAACCTTATTTCTAGAAAGATCTTTGTATCAAATCTCAAACCAAAGAGGAATACAGAATTAAGCACAAATTGAAATAAAGTGTAATCACAAATGTATTGTTCTAGGGACAGTCATACACCATAAAAATGGCAGGGCAACCTTGCTGGAACAACTTTAAAGAAAATTTAAATTCAAGTAGATAAAGGAATAGCCAGAAAGTAAATTCTAAATTATTACAAAATTCCCACAATGCTTGAATTAAACGATTACAACATTTACCACCACACATACATCCCACAAATGAATATTAGAGATTAGAAATGTAAATCATTCAACCACAATACAAGGGATTATAGTGGTTCGCCTGTGTGTTCACCAACTGTTAAACAACAGCCACACAGAATGCTACTCCACTCCTAATATCCTCACACAGGGGATATTAGCGTTCACTCACAAAATAGGTTTTCACAGGTTCACCCAAAACCTTTACAATTGTGTCTTTGTCTATGGGCTTACACAATAAAAAAAATCCCACTTCTGAGTTTTCCTGGCTCTCCTCAGATAACCAATACAACAAGATTTTTCTGGCAAATCTTGAAAGAAACCAAAATAGAAAGAATTTTACAATTAAACGTAAAATACCTGATTAACTCCTTCGTTGTAGCAGCCCGGTAGAACCAAATCAGAGTAAATAATTGAATGTTCAAGTTCAATGTCCAGTACTCAATTACAATGGTTCTAGTTCTAATAGATTTTAAATTAGACCAAATAGGGCTTGTCTTAATTGATTTTGATTCCAAAGAAAGGGAATAACAATTCCTCTTATCAATTAGATTGGAATAGCAGAAAAACAAATCAATTAAATAAAGCTAAAGAAAGAGAGTATAAAATAAGCACACTTAGCTTAGATGGAGCACAAAATTACTTCTCAGAAGTTTGACAAAGATTGGCTTGAATGGATTAATTGATTGCCTTTATTCTTCTGAGTTTCGTGCTCTATTTATAGGTGAGCAGATCGCATCTTCGACTGGTCTAAGGAGCTCTTCGACTAGTCGAAGAAATAACAGATTTGAAAAAAAATCGGGCGCGATAAGCTTTGACCGTTCTACGACTGGTCGAAGGCCTCCTTCGACTGGTCGTAGGTCACCTTCGACTGGTCGAAGGTCTCCTTCGACTGGTCGAAGACCTTGTAAATTATCACTGGACTTTGAATCGAAGATTTACGACTGGTCGTAGAAGTCGACACTGTTCCTTCGACTGGTCGAAGCCTAACAGAATTTATCCGAATTTTGTAACAAACTTACGACTGATCGTGGAATTTCTTAGACTAGTCGAAGCAAAGCTAGGACTAGTCGAAGAAAGCCTAGGACAAGTCCCCGAACTGCCCAAACACAAGTGTCATATACATATGACTTATGTATCCAAAATGACCTACTTCTAAGGTCAACCTATGGTCATTCAAACCCCAATCAAGAAGTAAGGACATTGAAAACATTAGGAACAAGTGACCTAGAAGTTTAAGTCTTGAAGTCTTGATGTAGCTCAACCTCGAAAGTGACTTGAGTTCTATACGAACTACATTGTACTCTTCTTGAAGTCTTGTATTCTTGAGTCTTGTCTTGAGAGCAATACTTGAATTCAAGGTTGATCTTTGTACTTATAATCTTTGCTTGTTGTGAGCTTTGCTTGTTTATGAATGTTGATCTTTAGAAAGAGCTTCACTAATGCAAGTTATATAACAGTGTTTTTGTCACCACAAATTTGACAACATACAGGGATATAAACTATAGCACTTACAATCTCCCCCTTTGTCAAATTAGTGACAAAACACATAACAAGATATAACCAAGATAAAAGTAGAATCACCGGATTGAGTTAGAGAGAAAACATAAACTAGTTGACATCAACTCTGGCTTACCCGCAAATTAAATCCATATCTAACATTAAACCATTCTTAAACAATTCCAGAATCCATATCTAACATTAAACCATTCTTAAACCATTCCAAACATACTCCCCCTAAGTAACATAACCATTCTCCCCCTTTTTGTCACAATATGACAAATAAATTAACAATATAAAGGGATATATGAGAGGAAATAAGATGAGATATGAGATAATAGCATAGGAAAAAACAAATATCCAGCAGAAAAGAAAAATAGTATCCAATTCCAAATCGGATGACTCAAAGCTAAGATTTAAATTTATTACAAACCAGAAAATCCCATATAGACTAGTCAGAATTAGAACTAGAAGACGGAGCAGGAATAGAGGGATCATGTTGGTGCATGCCTTTGTTTAATCGCCGAAGATATTTCCGCATGTACTTGAATTGAGAATCATGAGCAACAGACATGTTTTCTATCTTTTCATTCAAATTTTCAACTTTACCCTCCAATGCACTCAGACGTACATCAAAATCAGATGGTACAAAATCTGGACCATTTGTTGAATCAGAATCCAGTTCCTCAAAGATATCATCCATATTAATGTCATCCCTGCTTCTTCATGACCAGCACCACCACCATTACCACCTTGTTCAGGAAGTAATTCCAGCTTCATCTTATTGAGATTAGAGTTGTTGAAAATCAGATGATGGATAGGTGCCTCATTAACTGACACATCGACCAACATATGTGTAGCTAATACAGTCATTAAATAACCAAAAGGGATGTCACTATGACTAGGATGAAGTCTAAACTGAAGAAGGAAATGACAGATTAAGGATGGCAGACAAATCTGAGTACCACTGGAAATAGCATGAATAATACGTACCATAAATGAGGTCAAGTCAGTTTTATTACCTAACCGAGGATACAGATTAGACACAAAGATTCTGTGGAGTACTCTGTATTTGGGTAACAAATACCTTACGGGAAGCGCATCCCCTTTTTTAGTCCAGTGGACATTCATGTTGCACAAGTCTCTAGTGAGCATACGCTTTTCAGATACAGAGGGTTTATCAGTCAAATTATGAATAGGAATACCCTCATCATTCACGAGAATATCCATAAGGGCTGAAATTAAATGACGATCAATTTCAAATGGCCCTTCACTAGTAGATATTTAAAAAGTTAAATTATCCAGTGAGAAGTCACTAGTACATGTAAACATGGATTGAGCAATGGACCGGTCTGCAGGCCCACCCCAATGCAATAGTTAACCCAACCTACAGCTTCAAGCAAAGGAAGGATATCAAAAGGTGCAATATGGTTAATATCAACAGGATGTTCAACAATAACATTACGAGCTCTAAGGTCTATAACATAAGAAGAATCATTAGTAGGCTCAAGAAGATGACGTTTGGTCAATCTGGAGGAAGAAGAAGGACCACGGGAAGTAGATTTTCTACCTCTAGAAGCCACATACAGCAATAATAATAAGGAAATAAGAAAATGCAAAGGATTGAGAAATGAGTTTACTCAAAACAGAGTTTTCAAAATCAAATCCCCAAATCTCAATGAAATCCTAAATAGAAAGCTTCAAGTTAGAAAAGAGAGCAATCTAGACACTAATTTGCAAGAAAAACGTAAATGGAACACTAACCTTGAAGAACAAGAATGGTGGGTTCGACAAGTCGAAGCTTGGCTCCTTAAAAAAAGAAATGAGAAGAAAGAAAAAATTCCCAAATTTAAGTGATTTCCGAGATCTACGACTGGTCGTAGGTATCTACGACCGGTCGTAGGTCGATTGGTCGAGTATACTCATGACAGGTCGAAGGAAGTCTAGAAAAACATATTTCTTGCAATTTTTAAAGAAAATGGAATTAAACCTAGCAAATATATACATTATGATGCATGTAGGCATAAATAATCATTTTGAAATACACATGCCAAGATCAAATTTCATCTTATTAAACCTAATTTTATTAAGAGGTTTTGTGAAAATATCAGCTCTCTGATCTTCAGTAGGAATATATTCCAGAGATATAACTTTTTCTTCTACCAATTCCCTAATATAATGAAATCTAATGTCAATGTGCTTAGTACGAGAATGCTGAATAGGATTTTTTGAAATATTTATTGCACTGGAATTATCACAATGCAAAATCATAGAATCCTATTTAATTCCATAATCACTTAGCATTCGTTGCATCCAAACAAGCTGTGTACATGCATTACCAGCTGCGATATACTCAGCTTCAGCTGTTGAAAGTGATATAGAATTTTGTTTCTTACTAAACCAAGAAACTAAACAATTTCCAATGTAAAAGCAACCACCACTGGTTGATTTTCTATCATCTAGATTACTAGCCCAATCAGCATCTGAGTACCCAACAAGTTGGACACTAGTCTCATGAGGATACCAGAGACCAAGATTTATAGTACTTGCAACATATCTAATAATCTGCTTAACAACAATCAAGTGAGATTCTTTTGGATCAGATTGAAATCTTGCGCAAATACCAACACTTAAAGAAATATCAGGTCTATTAGCAGTTAAATATAACAAACTACCAATCATACTCCGATAAAGTTTTGAATCAATATTTTTACCATTATAGTCTTTTGAGAGTTTCAGGGTAGTACTCATATGAGTATCGAAATTCTTGCCATTCTCAAATCCAAATCTCTTGATTAGCTTCAAGGCATACTTAGATTGAGAGATGAATATTCCTTCAGGTTGCTGCTTAACTTGCAAACCAAGAAAATAAGTTAATTCCCCAACCATGCTCATTTCAAACTATGATTTCATCAAATCTGCAAACTCAATAGTCAAGTTAGTACAAGTTGATCCATAGATGATATCATCAACATAAATCTGTACTATTAAGATATGATCATTATGTTTTTTAACAAATAGAGTTTTATCAACAGATCCCATTTGAAAATTGTGACTTAAAAGAAATTTTGTTAGTTTCTCATACCATGCCCTAGGTGCTTATTTTAATCCATAAAGTGCCTTTTTAAGCCGATACACATGATCAGTATTTTTGGGATCTTCAAAACCCATTGGTTGTTCAACATATACTTCTTCATGTAAAACGCCATTTAGAAAAGCACTTTTCACATCCATTTGATATATTTTTATCTTTCTAAAACATCCAATGGATATAAATAGCCTGATAGATTTAAGACGTGTTACTGGAGCAAAAGTTTCATCAAAATCAATTCCTTCTATTTGAGTATAACCTTGTACCACTAGTCTAGCCTTGTTTCTAATTATATTTCCACTTTCGTCCGACTTATTTTTAAAAATCCATTTTGTTCCAATGATGTGTTTGTCTTTAGGTCTTGGTACGAGATACCAAACATCATTTCTTACAAATTGATTAAGTTCTTCTTGCATTGCAACAATCCAGTTCTCATCAGCAAGAGCATCTTTACATTAGATGGTTCTATTTGGGATGTAAAACATACGTAATTACATAAATCCTCAAGTTGCCTACGGGTGCGAACACCAGTGAGAGGGTTTCCAAGAATTTGAGTGGTTGGATGATCTTTAACAGTCCTCAATTCAGATTCAGTCTGATTGATGAAGTATCGGGTATCGGGTTTATCAATGATTAGAACTTCATCATTATCTGAATTCGAGATTGGCTTATTTAATGATCATCAATGACAACATTGATGGATTCTTGAATCACACCAGTCCTTTTGTTCAGAACCCTATAAGCACAATTGTTTAAGGAATATCCTAAAAAAATCCCTTCATCACTCTTTGCATCGAATTTTCCTAAATTTTCACGATCACGTAAAATATAGCATTTGCTGCCAAAAACTCGAAAGTATTTGACAGTAGGCTTTTTGTTGAACCATAATTCGTAAGCCATTTTATTATTATCTTTGCTAGTATAAAATCGGTTAATAATATAGCAAGCTGTATTTACAGCTTCAGCCCAAGGATTTTTAGAGAGCTTCATGCTATTCAACATGACATTAGCCATTTCTTGAAGCACCCTATTCTTTCTTTCCACAATTCCATTTTGTTGTGGAGTTTTGGGAGCTGAGAATTTATGTAATATTCCTTGGTCGGTACAGAACTTCTCAAAATTGCTATTCTCAAATTCAGATCCATGATCACTACGAATCTTATTGATTTGAGAAGATTTTTCAGTTTGAATCCTTTTGAGAACTTTTCTTACTTCTTCAAGGGTTTCAGATTTATCCCTTAAGAAGACTACCCAAGTGTATCTGGTAAAGTCATCAACTATTACCAGAATATACTTTTTACCACCAAGACTTTCCGTTCTAGTAGGTCTAATTAGATCCATGTGAAGAAGTTCGAGTGGTTTTGATGTGGTATTTAAATTCACCTTTTTGTTTGAGTTCCTTGTTTGTTTGCCTATCTGGCATTCACCACATATTTTATCTAATTTCTGAAGTTTGGGTAAACCTCTTATAATCTTGATTGCTCAATCTATATAAATTTCGATAATGAACATGTCCAAGACGCTTGTGCCATAAATCAGTCTCGTCTGTATGAACCATGTAACATGTTTGATTAGATGAGCTGGATTCGCTAATAATATAGCAATTTTCAGACGTTCTACGTCCAGTTAATATTACAGAACCCTTATTATTTAGTATCTCACAACTTTGATTAGAGAACCGAACACTGTGGTTATTATCACATATCTGAGATATGCTAAGTAAGTTATGTTTTCAACACATATAAAACATTTTTAAATACAGGAAGATTAAAAAGTTGAATCGTACCTTGGCCTATAATCTTGCAGTTGCTACCATCACCAAATGTGAACTGAACCATCAGTCATATCTTTTAGATCCGTGAATAAAGCTTTGTCACCTGTCATATGCCTAGAGCATCCACTGTCTAGGTACCACTTTGAATGACTTGTTGCTTTGAAAGCAATGTGAGCAACCAAGCAGGTGACTTTTGGAACCCATTTCATAACTGTTTTGGTTTAGGAACATAGTTGGTCTTCTTTTGTTTATAGTTATAAGAATAACCTATAGAGTTAGATTTTAGGAGCTCCTTGAGTAAATCTACTATCTTTTCAGCTAGTGGATTTCGTTTCTGATTAAAGTTAACATGACTGCTTCCAGATTTTTGAAGAGTTTTTGAATTTTTAGAAAAACCTTGATAAGTATTTTTCCCTTTTGAGTTTGAGGACTCTCCTTTCACAAACATAGGAGGAGTATACTTTTGTTTAGGAGATAAATTTTTATCATAGCCCAGCCCGGATAGATCGCCACATTTTCTTGATCCGGATAAGAGTTTTTCTAACTTTGGATCACCTTGGGCATATTTCCATGTGTCCTTTTGACTCAGAAGAGAAGATACTTCCTTTTTGAGATTTTCAATCTCAGATTTCAAATCAACAATTAAAGAATTTTTTAATTCCAAATCGCATTTTGTTTTTTCAAAACAATCTGAAATTTGTGATTTTTCTAAGACAAGTGATTCAAAACATTCTTTGAGTTTAGAAAACTTTTCTTTTTGAAGTTTAAGTTTGACAGCAATTTTACAACTTTCTTTGTATAGGGCATTGTAAGCATCTTGAAGATCATCTTCATTTTCATATTCACTACTCAGATTTTCTTCACTTGTTGAGTCATTATCTGAAAATGTGAATTTGGCTAGAGTCATAAGTGCTTTAACTTCATTCCCTAACTCAGTTTCAGAATCTTCTGATTCAGAAGAAGTTTCAGAATCAGATGATTCATCCCACGTAGCCAACATACTCTTCTTCTTGGGTTTGTCCTTTTTGGGACATCTATTCGCCAAATGCCCATATTCTTGACAGTTGTAACATTGACTATCTTTCAAAGATTTTTGAGATTTGGGTCTAAACTTCTTTTTATCGTTTGATTTTTGAAAATCAACCCTTTTCTTGCTTTTAAAAATCTTGTAGAATTTCTTAGCCAAAAGAGCCATATCATCTTCTGAATATGAATTACATTTAGAGGATTTTAGAACAATTGATTTACCTTTAGGAGCTTTAAAGTTTAACTCGTAGGTTTGTAAAGAACCAACTAATTCCTCTACCCTCATATTATCCGTATCACGAAGTTCCTGGATCGCGGTTACTTTAGAATTGAACCGTTTAGGAAGTGAGCGTAATATCTTTGCACACACTTTACTTTCTGGGATTTTATCGCCAAGACCCCACATTGAGTTTACAATGTCATTTAGTCTAGTGTAAAAGTCCATAAACATTTCATTTTCCTCCATATGAATTTCTTCAAATTTGGTTGTAAGGAGTTGGACTTTAGACTTTTTGACAATTGATGTACCCTCGTGTGTCATTTCTAGTATATCCCAGGCTTATTTCGCAGTATCACAGGATATGATTCTTTTGAACTCATCCGGTGATAGTGCCCAAGTGATTGCATTTTGTGCTTTAGCATTGGCACTATACTCACTTTTCTGAAGAGTGGTCCATAAATAATAAGCAGGTACAGACATAGTTTTTGAACCGTCGGATTCAGTTACTTCAATGGTAGGAGTTTTCCATTCAGTTACTGTGGCTCGCCACACACTCTCATCCATTGATTTTAGGAAGATTCTCATTCTGGCTTTCCACTAGGCATAGTTGGAGCCATCAAATGGTGGAGGCCTCGTGACTGAAAGGCTATCAAAATTTGACATCTTTTAAAATAGCTTAGATCGTTAGCTCAGGAAATAAATCCAAATAAATAGCAATAAGAACAAGCTATTAGGCTTTGATACCACTTGAAAAGGCCTAGCTATATGTCCTAGAGGGGGGTGAATAGGACTATGCCAAAAAATTTTATAATAGCGGAATTAAAAACAATATGATAGCCAAAATAAATCACAATGCAGGAAAGTAAAACAACCTCAAAAATCTGATCTTGAGGGATTGATACAAATGTTATTCTAAGGACAACCTTTCACCAAAAACCAGAGTTTATGGTAGGACAACCTTATTTCTAGAAAGATCTTTGTATCAAATCTCAAACCAAAGAGGAATACAGAATTAAGCACAAATTGAAATAAAGTGTAATCACAAATGTATTGTTCTAGGGACAGCCATACCCATAAAAATGCAGGGCAACCTTACTGGAACAACTTTAAAGGAAATTTAAATTCAAGTAGATAAAGGAATAGCAGAAAGTAAATTCTAAATTATTACAAAATTCCCACAATGCTTGAATTAAACGATTACAACATTTACCACCACACATACATCCCACAAATGAATATTAGAGATTAGAAATGTAAATCATTCAACCACAACATAAGAGATTATAGTGGTTCGCCTGTGTGTTCACCAACTGTTAAACAACAGCCACACAGAATGCTACTCCACTCCTAATATCCTCACACAAGGGATATTAGCGTTCACTCACAAAATAGGTTTTCACAGGTTCACCCAAAACCTTTACAATTGTGTCTTTGTCTGTGGGCTTACACAATAAAAAAAAACCCCACTTCTGAGTTTTCCTAGCTCTCCTCAGATAACCAATACAACAAGATTTTTCTGGCAAATCTTGAAAGAAACCAAAACAAAAAGAATTTTACAATTAAACGTAAAATACCTGATTAACTCCTTCGTTGTAGCAGCCCGGTAGAACCAAATCAGAGTAAATGATTGAATGTTCAAGTTCAATGTCCAGTACTCAATTACAATGGTTCTAGTTCTAATAGATTTTAAATTAGACCAAATAGGGCTTGTCTTAATTGATTTTGATTCCAAAGAAAGGGAATAACAATTCCTCTTATCAAATTAGATTGGAATAGCAGAAACAAAATCAATTAAATAAAGCTAAAGAAAGAGAGTATAAAATAAGCACACTTAGCTTAGATGGAGCACAAAATTACTTCTCAGAAGTTTGACAAAGATTGGCTTGAATGGATTAATTGATTGCCTTTATTCTTCTGAGTTTCGTGCTCTATTTATAGGTGAGCAGATCGCATCTTCGACTGGTCTAAGGAGCTCTTTGACTAGTCGAAGAAATAACAGATTTAAAAAAAAATCGGGCGCGATAAGCTTTGACCGTTCTACGACTGGTCGAAGGCCTCCTTCGACTGGTCGTAGGTCACCTTCGAATGGTCGAAGGTCTCCTTCGACTGGTCGAAGACCTTGTAAATTATTGCTGGACTTTGAATCGAAGATTTACGACTGGTCGAAGAAGCAGTCGACACTGTTCCTTCGACTGGTCGAAGACCTCCTTCGACTGGTCGAAGCCTAACAGAATTTATCCGAATTTTGTAACAAACTTACGACTGATCATGGAATTTCTTGGACTGGTCGAAGCAAAGCTAGGACTAGTCGAAGAAAGCCTAGGACAAGTCCCCGAACTGCCCAAACACAAGTGTCATATACATATGACTTATGTATCCAAAATGGCCTACTTCTAAGGTCAACCTATGGTCATTCAAACCCCAATCAAGAAGTAAGGACATTGAAAACATTAGGAACAAGTGACCTAGAAGTTAAAGTTTTGAAGTCTTGATGTAGCTCAACCTCGAAAGTGACTTGAGTTCTATACAAACTACATTGTACTCTTCTTGAAGTCTTGTATTCTTAAGCCTTGTCTTGAGAGCAATACTTGAAGTCAAGGTTGATCTTTGTACTTGTAATCTTTGCTTGTTGTGAGCTTTGCTTGTTTATGAATGTTGATCTTTAGAAAGAGCTTCACTAATGCAAGTTATATAACAGTGTTTTTGTCACCACAAATTTGACAACATACAGGGATATAAAATATAGCACTTACAAGGCCTAGACAAAACCCCATACGAACTATGGTATGGAAAAATGCCGAGCGTGAAATATTTTCAAGTATTTGGTAGTAAATGTTATATTTTGAGAGATAGAGATCACCTAGGAAAATTTGAGTCTAAAAGTGATGAAGGAATCTTCTTAGCGTATGCCATAAATAGTCGTGCGTATAGAGTATACAATTTAAGAACTCTCACTATTCAGGAATCAGTAAATGTGGTAATCGATGATCAACCTCATGAAGAAGAGGCACCTGTGAATGATTTAGAAGATGATGTAGATTCATGCATACTGGAAAAACCTAAAAGCAAAACTTTATCACCCAGTGAACCTCAACCATCATCTGACATTCCGATTATAAAAGATCATCCTCGAGAGCAAATCATTAGAGATCCTAATGCTGGTGTAAGAACTCGATGACAAATAGAAAATATATATAGTCACTTCTGCTTTACCTCAAAGATTGAGCCTAAGAACATTGTTGAAGCTCTTCAAGATGAACACTGGATAAATGCAATGCAAGAAGAACTTCAACAAGTTCAAAGAAACGAGGTATGGAATTTGGTTCCCAGACCACTTGATACTAATGTCATTGGGACCAAATGGGTCTTCCAGAACAAGTCTGATGAATCAGGAAATGTGATTAGGAACAAAGCAAGACTTGTAGCTCAAGGGTGCTCGCAGATTGAAGGCATTGATTTTGATGAGACATTTGCCCCTGTAGCTCGTCTCGAGTCCATCAAAATTCTTTTATCCATTGCATGTGCATTAAAATTTAAACTATTTCAAATGGATGTTAAGAGTGCGTTTCTAAATGGAGATCTCGCTGAAGAAGTTTATGTGGAACAACCCAAGGGATTTTTAGATCCCAAGTGTTCTCAATACGTATATCGTTTAAACAAAGCTCTCTATGGTCTCAAACAAGCACCACGTGCTTGGTATGAGCGATTGACAAAATTTCTTTTGGACCATAAATTTTGTAGAGGAAGTGTTGATAAAACCCTGTTTACCCAGAGAACAAAAGACTCACTGCTTATTGCACAAATTTATGTGGATGATATAGTCTTTGGTTCAATGTGTGAAGATATCGCATATAAATTTGCTGACCTCATGAAATCTGAATTTGAAATGAGTATGGTTGGTAAATTAAACTTCTTCTTAGGTTTGCAGGTCAAGCAGCTACATGATGGTATCTTTATCTGTTAAACCAAGTATGCAAACGAGTTGGTAAAAAGGTTTGGTCTTGAATTTGGTCGTTCCTATCACACTCCCATGAGCACCACACTCAAACTCTCGAAAGATACAAATGGCAAGAGTGTGGATCAACATCTCTACAGGAGTATGATAGGAAGTCTATTATATCTCACAGCTAGTCATTCCGACGTATCCTTTAGTGCAGGTGTATGTGCTCGATATCAAGCTGATCCTAAATAATCCCACCTAACAGCCATTAAAAGAATAATTAAATACATAACAGGAACTATCGGCTACGGTCTGTGGTATCCATTTGAAACATCCACGATCATCGCCGGGTACTCTGATGCCGACTGGGCAGGAAATTTGGATGATCGCAAATCAACAAGCGGAGGGTGTTTCTATATTGGAAATTGTCAGGTCTCTTGGCAGAGCAAGAAGCAAAATTCAATATCATTATCTACTGCCGAGGCTGAATACATTGCCGCTGGAAGTTGTTGTGCACAACTCCTTTGGATAAAACAGATGTTGTTGGACTACGGAATTGAACAACCCACAATGAGTCTTTTCTGTGATAACACAAGCGCAATCAATATTTCAAAGAATCCTGTTCAACATTCTCGGACTAAGCCATTGACATCCATCATCATTTTATTCGAGAACTTGTTGAAAACAAGATTATTACATTAGATTATGTTTCCACAGAAAAGCAGCTCGCAGATATCCTCACAAAACCTCTTAATACAAGCAGGTTTAGTGACCTTCAAAAATCCATTGGCGTCTGCACTCACTAAGAAAATATCCCAGTAAACTTGTGCCACAAAGGTAAATCTCCGCACTGGGACATCCATGGTTATATAGCAGCAACACGACTAAAACCATGTATTTTTGGAAACCAAGTTAATTCTTGATGATATCTGAATGGTGTCAATAGTATTGAAACTTACAAAAGCATGGCGAATTTTTGGATAACTATTAGATTACTGCTATCTATGGCAGTATGTGTGGATATTTTGGTCTCATGGCTGCATATCACTCTTATCTTTAATGCCATATTTTGATTTTCCCCTGGTTTATCAAGTCTCTGATTTGGAACGCATGAGAAGCCTTTAATGAATATTTCAATTGCTTTACAACTGCTTTATCTTATCCTACATGCATTCATGACTTCTGAAAATGATGTTTGTTTCAAAATGATCTCATCCTTATACATCTGTATGTGTTGGTTCTCCCATGCAATTCATTCTTCAGTCAATATCACTTACTGTACCTTTGCCAATGATTGACAAAAATGGGGAGAACAGTTTAAAACACCCCGAGCGGAAAATTGTGTATCGATCTATGTTTATGCAGGTGTTAGAGGGAGCAGCTGCAAGAAAGGGGGAGTTTTGAAGTAAGGGGGAGCAGATACTTCTAGAATTAGAAAACATTGTAAAATTATGTAAATGCACGTACACACAATTTAGGGTGTGTCTAGAAGTATTCTAGGGTGTTTTGGGTATTTTGTCACGTAATTGACAAAGGGGGAGATTGAAAGTGCCCTTAGAAGTGCCCTTGTTTGTCAATTACTGTGAATGGGTGGTCAGACAGTCTACAGGACATCAAAAGAAGATCAAGCCAAGTGTCTGCCTCAATCGGATGTGTGGAAGCTCGCCATAGGTAAATCATAGCCTCACATCCCACAACCCAAAACACCAGGTGAATAAAACCCTTAAAACAAGATAGACATCTTAGGGTTTTTAAGGTGAGAAAATTTTTTGGTGAAATAGGAAAATCTCTAAGTTTTTCTCACCCTGTCGATTCTATCGAAGCACCCTCGATATGATCAACCTGCACTGTCGATGTCCTTGCTACCTTAACGATATGATCGATAAGAGGACCAAAATGTCCAGCAACTAAAAACTCATCTGGACGGATTTATCGATGTATCGATACACCTATCGATATCATCGATACAAGTACTAAATATGTCCAGCAACTTCACAATATATCTGGACGAATTATCGATGTATCGATACACATATCGATATCATCGATATTCAAATCTCAAGACCATCGGGAGTGGCTCGATAAGATCGATAGACAGATTTCTGGTGCCCCTGTTTTTTAATGAAAATCTCAAAATTCTTCGATATATCGATGACCGTCCGATATGATCTGAAATCAAATATCGATAAGATTGGAGGTCCATCGATGATATCGATGGTGGGCGCGCATTTCTTACAACAGTTATTTCAGGGGGTTTTTTAACTATGATTGGGGACCCTTCGATTTAATCGATATTCAAATATCGATGATATCAACACCAGATCAATTGCATCGAACAAAGCCATAATCAGTCCAGCAAGTTCAAAGACAAATCAGCTGGATTTATCGATGCCTCGACTCTGATCTCGATACCATCGACATTCAAATTCCGATGACCTTGACGGTTTCCCCGATCATTCATGAAAACCTGAAATATCTCAAAGTCAAGTCTCTCTCATTTTTAAAGTGCCGATGGATAGAACTTATCATCGATGGAATTGGAGTTCAAAATCCAATGATATTGACAATAGATTCGATTCATCGACCTATTGGCAAAGAGTTTCAAAAGCGTATGACATCGAGTCTGAGTTATCGAGCAGATCATCGATTCCATCGAGAGTATATGCTCGATGATATCGAACCTACTCGATGCTATCGAACTCTGTCATAAATATGACCGTTTTATATCCGTTGTAACTTTTTGCCTATATATAGAGGACTTGTCCTTTGTTGCTGTAAGAGAGAAAATAGAGAGAGCTTTTGTGTGTTTCAACTTACATCTTATACCTAAAGCTTTTCTCTCTAGGGAGTTCATTCTCCAATCCACCCTTACCATTAATATTAAATAGAGTGGATTGGGGAATGAACTTCCGCATTCAAGGATCCTTCAGCTACCATCTTAATGACAAATCATTAAGCTAGGATGCTTGAATGCATAAGAGAGGAACCACTCTATCTTCCTTATAGGAAAATCCTTAGAGAGTAGGATTCCATCTCACCCTTGACCCAACCTGAAGCCAAGCATTGGTATATCATCTTGTGTTGCGGATCAAGGGAGCTGAAGACTCTTCGTCAATAAAGAGGAGGAGATCTTCGGCATTGTGCTTAACGGGACTCATCAACTTATCTGTAAGTATCCAGAGTCCAGAGGACACTTGTAATCATTCCTTCCTAGGTCTTGGTCTTAAGTAGTTCTCATCCTTTGAAGTCCTCAAGAAGGCCTCTGGCGGGAGTGTACGTAGTGGGTGCATAGTGTTGGACCCTTGCTCTTGTGTAGGGCATAAACTGTTAGGTCCTTGTGTAGGTCCTTGACCTGTGTGGTCTAAAATCTGGGTGCGTTGTGTGGACCCTTGCTCTATGGTGAGCATAAACATCTGGTTAGGAGTGAACTAGTAAAACTCTGGGTTTGAGGTGAACCGCGTAAAACCTCTGTAAAGGTTGAAGGTGAACCTATTTTAAAACCTTAGGTTTGAGGTGAACCCTAGAAAACTTCCTTAGTGAAATCCGGTACACTTAAGGGTTGAGTGCGGCAGCCGGGAGTGGAGTAGACAAGTAGTCGAACCACTATAAAATGACTGTGTTTGCGATTGCTATTCTTCTATGTGTGTGTTTTATGTCAATGCTTTCATATTCATATACCTGAGATCACACCTCACACACTTATACAGTCATATCCATCATAAACTATTTGTATAACTATTTACTTCTTTCATAGTTTGTGATTGGATCGTCTACTTGGCTTGAAAACCAGTAGAGTTACATTTGAGTAATCCTGAAAAATTGCATACATAATAGGATTAGTGTGATAGGATTTTTAAATAACTCATAAATCTTTAAAAAGTCCTATTTACCCCCCCTCTAAAACATATTGACATATTCCAACTTCTACTCAAGCGGTCTTCACCGCTATTTCAATTGGTATCAGAGCGGGTCTCTCTTTAAGGGCTTTACCGCCTAGAGAGTGATCTTGACTGAAGTTGGAATCATGTTTAAAAATGTCCAAAAGAGTGCAACAAACCAGAATAATTGTCTAGTAATCCGTACAACCCTGAAAGTTGGAAATAGTTCAAAGTGGTATCTGGACAGTGGATGTTCCAGACACATGACTGGTGACCAATCACACTTTTGTGAGTACTCAAACTTTTGTGAGTACTCAAACTTTGATGGGGGATCTGTCACATTCGGTGATGGAAGCTTAGCCAAGATAATTCGACAAGGAACCATAGTAGTACCAGGCCTTTCAAAGATCAAACATGTACTCCGTGTAGAAGGCCTAAAACATAATCTCCTGAGTATTTCTCAAATCTGTGACAAAGAACACCTTGTCACTTTCTCAAAGGATGTATGTAGAATTTTGGATCATACAGGAAAATCTCTCATAAAAGGTTTACGTACTAGTGATAACTGTTATGTCATTGAAAGTACGAGGGAGAAGGGGCTATCCACAAAGTGTAACATGGCTGTGAAAAATGAATCCAAACTATGGCACCAAAGGTTGGGACATGTCCACTACCGAAATTTAGCAAAGCTCAGTTCAAAGAATCTGGTTAGGGGACTTCCCAAAATTAGAAAAGAAGAAAAAGTTGTCTGTGGAGAGTGTTTAAAGGGAAAACAGATAAAGGTTGGACACAAGAAAACAACCTCCATAGCAACAACAAAACCTTTGGATCTGCTACATATGGATCTAGTTGGACCAACAAAAGTGGAAAGTCATGGGAAGAAAAGAATTTTCTGGTGATAGTAGATGACTACACCAGATTTACTTGGGTCGAATTTCTTTGAGAAAAATCAAATGCTTTTGAGGAATTTGTGATTCTGGCAAAACGACTCCAAAATGAAAAAGGATATAGGATTAATCGCATCAGAAGTGATCATGGTGGGGAATTTGAAAATGAAAAATTTGAAAAATACTGCAATGAGAAAGGGATTCATCATGAATTCTCAGCCCCAAAAACCCCACAGCAAAATGGAGTCGTTGAAAGAAAAAATCGAGTACTGCTGGAAATGGGGTCAGTTATGCTAAATGGAAAGGATATGGCTAAAAGTTTTTAGACAGAACCTGTCAACACCGCTTGCTACATCATAAATAGAGTATACCTTAGAGTAGTCCTAGACAAAACCCATATGAACTATGGTATGGAAAAATGCCGAGTGTGAAATATTTTCGAGTCTTTGGTGGCAAATGTTATATTTTGAGAAATAGAGATCACCTAGGAAAATTTGAGTCTAAAAGTGACGAAGGAATCTTCTTGGGGTATGCCATGAATAGTCGTGCGTATAGAGTATACAATTTTAGAACTCTCACTATTCAGGAATCAGTAAATGTGGTAATCGATGATCAACCTCATGAAGAAGAGGCACCTGTGAATGATTTAGAAGATGATGTAGATTCATGCATATTGGAAAAACCTGACAGCAAAACTTTATCACCCAGTGAACCTCAGCCATCATTGACATTCCCATTATAAAAGATCATCCTTGAGAGCAAATCATTGGAGATCCCAATGCTGGTGTAAGAACTCGATGACGAATAGAAAATATATATAGTCACTTCTGCTTTACCTTAAAGATTGAACCTAAGAATATTGTTGAAGCTCTTCAAGATGAACACTGGATAAATGCAATGCAAGAAGAACTTCAACAAGTTCAAAGAAACGAGGTATGGAATTTGGTTCCCAGACCACTTGATACTAATGTCATTGGGAAGGCAATTCTAAGGGGTGTGTTGATTTGATCTAACGTTCAATCTAAGGGATATATATAAGTTTTCTGTACGCGTGAATAGTTTCTAATCAAAACAACCTCCCTAAGAGTTATTAAAGAAGCCTATAAGTGTTAAGGGGATTCAATGAAGGAATGAGGTCTCACTCCAACCTAATCAAGACCACTACTAAATCTATCTTTCAAATATCTTAACATAATTAGTCTTTTACGTCCCTTAGTATAACCAGTAGCCTAATCTTAACTTATGAGTAACAGTAATCCAATAGTTGTAATCTAAAGTCTACGCTCATACGCTAGATGATTTCATACCATATCTAGTATAAGAAATTATTTTATCGCTTAGGGTCAAAGTTGTCTGATTGGAATTGAGTTACCTGAACTTGAATTTAACTGCGCTCAAGCAGTTCACATATGCCCATGCCAGCTAAGGAGGTCCTGGGGTTCACGTTATGAAGTTCTTGGATTCCCTATACTATCAAAATTTTAAAAATCTAAGACTATCAACTTTAGGTCCAAAACTCTAAGGGTTTGTTTGGCTAGTGGTCTTAAGTTGTATTAAATGGGACTGCATTGCTAATCCCACCTCAGGATTGGAAATGACATGTTTGGAAGGAGGGTGGGATGGGATTAAAATTAATTTATATAGACTTTGGAAAATGAACCTTGTGTTGGAAAGTGTGAGATGGGATTTCCAAATCCCGTGATGATGATTTTCTAAGTGTAATTTGTAAGGAAATCCCAAATTTTACTTTTAATTATATACAGTCCAAACATGGTATTGGAAAACATGGGATACACCCAATCCAAGGACAATACCTTACTCATGCATTTATTGTTACTTTTACAATTCCATCCACCTTAATCTCACCTGATGCAATTGGTCGAACGAGCCCTAAATGTCCCAACATTTGGAGGTTGTGAAGGTTACGGGACACAATTTTTTATTTTTATTTTTTTTGCTCAAATGGAAGGAAATGAAGAAGGTGGAAGAGGGATGGTTGGGTTTCGGAATCTTAAGCTACAAAAAGAGGATGTGTAGACTCACATGAAAGGGAAAGAAGGATAAAAACAGTTATGGTAGAAGGTTTTGAAGGGATGGAGCTGGTGGTGCACGAAAATGGAAGGAAAAGTGATTGGAGGGGGGACTTGAGTGGGGATTTTGGATTTTTCTTTAAAAAAGGAGAACTTGGAGGGGGAGTTTGTGAAGGGAGGGAGTAATAGGAGGGTTTAAAATCAAACCCCCATGCGTCAGTGGGCCACACAGCATCCAGGAAGCACCGGCCCGAGCCAGCCCGCCCGAACAGGCCCGTTTGGCGGCGAGGCCTCGGTGACCTCTGGACCTTCTAGCAAGGGGTCGCTGGCCCGGTGAGGTCCTCTCCCCCCCCCCCCCTTGGTCCAAAAACGTGCGAGGCCCACCTTGGGTCCCCCTGGACTTGCTCAGTTTAGCCCTTGACTCCGATTTGAGTCGTTTCGGGTCCTTTCGGGTATGTTTTGGATGTACACCTGCATCTGTATAGTATTGAGGGTTGAGAAGAGGTGATTTACTATCTAAACCCGTCGATAGACAGTCTAGGAAAGATCCGGGGTCGCCTCAAGCAATCACGGAGGTGTACGGACTCAATCTCAGCGATCGTTTTCGGTGAATTTCGCCAATTGGCGAAACTGGGAAACTTAAGCTTGTTTCTACATTTTTCTCGCACCTACGTAAGTCAAAATGCGTCAGCATACGTCGTGTGACCATAACCCAGGTCCAGTTTAATCCAAATCATGCTCTGATACCATCTTGTAACGCCCTAAAAATCTAGGGTCGAGCAAAGATCAGCTTCCGAATTCCAATGCATCACTTATGCAACATATGAAATAGCAGTGAAGACCGCTTGAGTAGAAGTTAGAATATGCCAATATGTCCTAGAGGGGGGTGAATAGGACATTTTAAAGATTTATGAGTTATTTAAAAATCCTATCACACTAATCCTATCATGTATGCAAATTTTCAGGATTACTCACATGTAACTCTACTGGCTTCCAAGCCAAGTAGAGGATCCAATCACAAACTAATCAAGATATAGCAATATGCAACTTAGTCTATGTTGGATGTGACTGTGTGTGTGTGTGTGAGATGTGATCAGATATACGAATATGAATGGATTGTCATGAATCACACATAGAGAAAGCAATCACAAACACAGACATTTTATAGTGGTTCGACGATAAGTCTACTCCACTCTCGGCTATCGCACTCAACCCTTGAGTGTACCAGATTTCACTAAGGAGGTTTCCCAGGGTTCACCTCAAGCCAAAGGTTTTAAATCAGGTTCACCTTCAACCTTTACATGGAGGTTTCTACTCGGTTCACCTCTAACCCTGGAGTTTCACTGGTTCACTCCTAACCAGATGTTTATGCTCTCCATAGAGCAAGGGTCCACACAACGCACCCAGAGGTTTCTACTCGGTTCACCTCTAACCCTGGAGTTTCACTAGTTCACTCCTAACCAGATGTTTATGCTCTCCACAGAGCAAGGGTCCACACAATGCACCCACAACGTACACTCCCACCAGATGCCTCCTTGAGGACTTCAAAGGGTGAGAACCACTTAAAGGAAAGATTGCAAGTGTCCTCCTGGACTCTAGATACTTACAGATAAGTTGATGAGTCCCGTTAAGCACAACGCCGAAGATCTCCTCCTCTTTGTTGACGAAGAGTCTTCTGTTTCCTTGATCCACAACACAAAAGATATACCAAGACTAGGTTTAGGGTTGGGTCAAGGTGAAGATGAAATCCTACTCTCTAAAGGTTTTCCTATAAGGAAGGTAGAGTAGTTCCAATCTTATGCATTCAAGGCATCCCAGTATAATGATTTACCATTAAGGTAGTAGCTGGAGGATCCTTGAATGCGGAAGTTCATTCTCCAATCCACTCTATTGAATATCAATGGTGAGGGTGTATTGGAGGATGAACTCCCTTGAGAGAAAGGGCTTAGGGTATAAGATGTAAGTTGAAACACACAAAAGCTCTCTTTTCTCTCTTATAACAACAAAAGACAAGTCCTCTATATATAGGCAAAGCTCCAACAGATATAAAACGGTCACATTTATGACAGAGTTCGATATCATCGAGCGTATACTCTCGATAGCATCGATGGTCTGCTCGATCACTCGGACTCGATGTCATACGCTTTTGAAACTCTTTGCCAATTGGTCGATGTCATCGAATTTCGAACTCTGATTCCATCAATGACAGGTTCGATCCATCGACACTTGAAAAATGAGAGAGACTTGACTTTGAGATATTTCAGGTTTTCATGAATGATCGGGGGAACCGTCAAGGTCATCGAAACTTGAATGTCGATGATATCGAGATCAGAGTCGAGGCATCGATAAATTCAGCTAATTTATCTTTGAACTTGCTGGACACTTTATGGCTTTGTTCGATGCAATCGATCTGGTGTCGATATCATTGATATTTGAATATCGATTAAATCGAAGGGCCCTCGATCATAGTTAAAAAAATAATCTGAAATAACTGCTGTAAGAAATGCGCGCCCATTATTGATATCATCGATGGACCTCTGATCTTATCGATATTTGAATTTAGATCATATCGAACGGTCATCGATATATCGAAAAATTTTGAGATTTTCATTAAAAAACAGGGGCGCCGAAAATCTGCCTGTCGATCTTATCGAGCCACTCTCGATGGTCTCGAGATTTGAATATCGATATGTGTATCGATACATCGATAATTCGTCCAAATATATTGTGAAGTTACTGGACATATTTAGTACTTTTATCGATGATATCGATAGGTGTATCGATATATCAATAAATCCGTCCAGATGAATATTTAGTTGTTGGACATTTTGGTCCTGTTATCGATAATATCGTTAAGGTATCGAGGACATCGACAGTGCAGGTCGATCATATCGAGGGTGCTTCGATAAAATCGACAAGGCGAGAAAAACTTAGAGATTTTCCTATGTTGCAAAAAGTTTTCTCACTTAAAAAACCCTAAGATGTCTATCTTGTTTTAAGGGTTTTAATCACCTGGTGTTTTGGGACACAGGATGTGAGGCTATGATTTACCTATTGCGAGCTTCCACACATCCGGTTGAGGTAGAAGCTTGAGATAATCTTCCTATCAAGTTCTATAGCCAGTTTGACTTACCACACACGTAACTTGACAAACCAGGGCACTAGCAGGTGCACTTTCAATATAGATAATGATGATTATGATGAGTGCATTGAAACATAAATGGGATTAGACCAAAACAGTATATCATACTCCAGAGACAGTTAAATTACGCAAGCGGAAAACTGTGATAGATATATAAAATTTATAAACTATTATAAGTCTCCAGAGTATGAACATGTTACCAGGTTAAATATAGACATGTAGACACAAAAAATGAACAAAATGAATATACATGGGTGTTCCAAAAGTGCAAACTAAAGTGTAATGGCGTCTAATCAGCAACCCTGTAATTCTGTCGATCAGAAGATGGTCTACATAGACCCGCATGATAGCAGCACATAGGAGAAACCCTCATCATCATAAAAGTTCAGCTCCGCCTCGCAAGCATCGCCATCATCTGAAACTAAGACAGGGTCTGGTTGGTGTGTACAACACCGTCCCATAACGTGGGAGTGAGTGATCAACTCAGTGGAACTATAAAGCAGAGGTTAACATGTTATCAACTCAGTTAAGCAGTAATGATAAGCAGTATAAACAAACATTCCTAGATACTCTTATTAATGCAAGGATGAAATGTATTCATGATGCATGCCCTCGCCTACACTCTCTCGTGCGACACCATCTTATGGTCGTGGCATGCTTTCTTCCCTCTGTGCTCTTCAATCCGAGGCACATGCAGTGAGATGTTATGAGTATGATTACCAAGTTTTTATTAGTCCATTTCATACAGCAGGATTGGGAAACTAAGGTACCTCCCTTATATCATTACCAAACAAGGATCCATTCTAGGGTCTTCAGTCCTAGTAAATCTCATACGATGTTACGATTCTAGGTCGATGCAATGGGCTCGTCGCCAAATCAATACAGGCCTAGTGTATACTCTGATTACTACGGAAAGACTCGTCGCCTTTACGCAGGTTCAGAGTATGCTCAAGGTCACTACAAAGGGCTTGTCCCCAAATCAATGTAGGCCAACAGCTCGAATACAGTGTCTCATACCACCGTATTCGACTCACGAGTCTGGGTTGCTCACTGGTCAATACGGGGAGGCTCGTTGCCCTAGCGTAGGCCGACAGCTCAACCATGGTGTCCCATACTACTATGTCCAGCTCATGAGTCTTAGTGGATCGAGGTACCATGGTTTAACGGGGTTTCACTGGTGAGTTTGGTACCTTAGGTTCAAACAGTAGCGTCCAAACATGGTGAACATACATCGGGTCAATCAGTTTACTTGACGAGTAAAACTATTACGAGCGCACCTGAAGTTGATCGACATGAAGTGCGTAAACACTCTGTGTGGCCTAACCACTGCCAACAACTCTAGTACGGCTCGAGTTCGACAAACACATCCTACGTGGCGAATAAATCTCAGCCATGAACTCAAAACCAGTTACCGATTGCCTGGACCATACCATAGCCCCATACCCATTCAACCTTAACCAAAAAGCATGTGGAGTAGTCAGAACAGAAGTAACCAAGTAGTCCAATCATATTATCAAGCATGTTATAAGATGCAACATAAACAAGAATCCATACACATGCCTTTCACAAGTAAAGTGAAGAAACTAAACAACTTGTATGGAGAAAATCATACACATCCCTAAGGTAGTTGAGAATCCTATCTCAACGCTCATATACAGTACAATGCACCAAATACTTACTCATACAAACATTTTATCAAACACTTATACTGTACCTATCAACCTACATGACATATGTCAATTTTTAACATGTACTTGGACAAATCCTTCCGACAAGGAGTTGTCACATACACAATCATCATGTACCTGCATCCCATAGCCATGGTAGGCACAAATCATGATTTCATATTCATTCAGTCATTTCAACACACACTTAGACTACACCCTCCATCATACATATTATATATTAGTTATCATACATTTTAGGGCAAATCCTTTCGTCAAAGGGTTGTCGCCTATACGACAATCATATATCCACGACAGTTAGTCATGGCGAGCAAGAATGCAAATTCTATACTCATTCAGTCATTTTCACAAACACTTAAGCTACACATAATAACATACACAACGTATGTTGATATAACATGTATTAGGATAATCCGTTCACCCAGAAGTTGATACACATGCATCTAGCATGTATAGACAGCAATTAATCATGACAAGAACAAATTCAAATTTCATACGTATACGGTATTTTCTATAAATACGAGGAATACAACATATTCAACCTAGTTAACGTATAACTGAAAAATGAAACGGACATCACTTTATGCATGTGAAATAGCGTCCATGTCAATAATATATCATTAACCGACATTGAAAGCCTTAAAAACCATAACCTATACGTCTATAGTCCTCACCTTACGCCGATAAATGCATAACGGAGTCGTTTTAAACATGTAGTCTTTGTCACCGACAGAATGACAACCTATAGCATGAACTAGGTTAACTATTTCATCATTTCACTATGTGAAACCCTAGAAATATTAGGGTTAGGTTTTCTTACCTAAGAACGGGATCAGTAGCGCCGGTTGAGCGGTACGGAAGTGGTGGTAAGGCAGGTGGAGTGATGGGATTGAATCCCAGGGATGAACTCCAACTCTCTCTCTCTTTCTCTCTCTTCTCTCTCCTAGGGTTTTTCAAATTCGTATGGGATTAGAAAGTGAGGGCTTAAGGCCCTTATATATGCCTAAAACTGATGGAAATGGCCCCAGGGCCAAGGTATACTTAGGTTATATCCAAAGGACGTCTGTTTCAGCTCAACAGAGCACTTCCGAAGCCCCCCTTGAGCCAAAGGTCGGACTTAAGCTCCTGACCATGGATCTAGGTTGAGTTAAGTTTTTAGTCCGATCGGATTTACAGATCGCCCGTGGTGGACCAGTTTTAATTCAACAGTTCACCATCACTGACCAGGGCCACAAGTACACTGACCTGTGTATGAAATTTCTCCTGATCCGAGGGTGTATTTGGGTTAGTTTCTGACTGTCTGAATTTTTATATTCGGCCTGCAAGCGACAAGTCTCGGATTACTTAAATTAGATTTAATTTCTAAAGAAAACCACGTTTTCTCACACTCTTTGCTTCGGGCTCAAGAGAATAGCTTCGAGACACTATCTAGACTTGATTTCTAAGGTGGTGGTCAAGTCTAGCAAGGCGGTCTTAATTATATAATTTTGTAGTAATCGGACTTTCGACGTGCGGTCCAGATCCGATACGGAGTTTCAATGTGCTCCAGAGAGAAACTGAGTAATGAGATTGATCTAAGATTTTAGGGTAACTTAACGCCAATGATTCTACAAGTTTTGGGTCTTACAGATCATATTTAAAGTGATTCAAGCAGATTTCACAGCTAATCTAGTTTAGCACTTAGTTAATTTTGTCTAATTCCTAAAGGATTCGGTCCTTAGTGATTTTGCCCGAGGTGGTACTCGGGCCTTTGTAATTTGTATAGAAGGTGATTCAAGCTATTAATACTTTATTAAATTACTCCCTAATCACGGCAGAATAAGGTCCTAGGGCAGTTCTACGTGCAAGGACGTTCATTGCCAAGTTAGAAAAATCTGGGGTGTTACAATCTACCCCCCTTAAAAATAATTTCGTCCCCGAAATTGGATAAGACTTTTATTGGGTTTGTATTCAACGAGCATATTGTGGATACACTGACCTCGGCTATTATAGTTCAGCTTGTACCCATTGTTAGGCCTATTCTTTAGTACGAATTGGTTTAACACTTGGACCCTAATTGCTTTTATTCCAGTAACTTCAACGTTGACTTTCTAAGGAAGATTCAGACCCTATGTAGTGACCTATCCCTACGCACCACCTGGATCAATTTCCTTCGATCCTGGGCCAGTGGGGCAGGGGTCCACCGCGCTTCCGGTGTGCCACTTTGATCAAAGAGGTGTATAAAAATCGACCTAACTAAATTAGGCTTCTAATGTTCTACCCCCCTTAAAAATTATTTTACTCTCAAGGCTCAAGAATCTATGTCCTGATCTGTATGTCAGAATAAGGTGTAATTTAGGACCTATCCTTGACATAAAATGGGAAACGATCTCTCAATACATTGATCTTCCTTCTATCACTGACGTGTACTGCAGTATTGGTACGTATGGTTATAGAAAGGAGCTAAAACGATGGGGGTTGTGGTTGATTTCAGGGACGGCTGTGAGTTGGTGGCAAGACGACTAATCCTACCAAAGGAGGACTTTTATCACATCCCGACTTACCTTATTTAATCATGTCTAGCTTAGCTTAACAGGGAGGTTATCTTTCTAAGTTCATATGCACAATATGTATGCCAACATGGCATGTGATTTGGGACCTAATTCCTAACTCCCTGTTGCCCATTTGGAAAATTCATTTGGCCTAAAGAGAAAATCTCTATTGGTTATATGTTCTTAACACTTCTTAAAGACGAAATAATAAACTCTTGGTTATAAGCGGTCGGCCAACACGGAAGGAAAGTTGTGTAGTGGCTTGAGTCGGATACATGGACCTTCTGCCTAGCTATGACAGAAAGTTTGTCGTATCAGGTCTTAATCCTCGTTGATCCTGATCTTCTACTTGATCAGAGCATTGAGTTAATTGGTAGCTAACAGGATTAAGAATTCAATTCAAACCACAAACATTTCGCTTATATATAGTTTCTCTACTCCGTGTTTCCGATTGTAATAAGTCCTTGAGAAAGCAATTCTAAGGGGTGTGTTGATTTGATCTAACGTTCAATCTAAGGGATATATATAAGTTTTCCCTATGCGTGAATAGTTTCTAATCAAAACAACCTCGCTAAGAGTTATTAAAGAAGCCTATAAGTATTAAGGGGATTCAACGAAGGAATGAGGTCACTCCAACCTAATCAAGACAACTACTAAATCTATCTTTCAAATATCTTAACATAATTAGTCTTTTACGTCCCTTAGTATAACCAGTAGCCTAATCTTAACTTATGAGTAGCAGTAATCCAATAGTTGTAATCCAAAGTCTACGCTCATACGCTAGATGATTTCATACCATTTCTAATATAAGAAATTGTTTTATCGCTTAGGGTTAACGTTATTTGATTGGAATTGAGTTGCCCGAACTTGAATTTAACTGCGCTCGAGCAGTTCACATATGCCCATGCTAGCTAAGGAGGTCCTAGGGTTCACTTTATGAATTTATTGGATTCCCTATATTGTCAAAATTTTCAAAATCTAAGACTACCAACTTTAGGTCCAAAACTCTAAGGGTCTGTTTGGCTAGTGGTCTTAAGTTGTATTAAATGGGACTGCATTGCTAATCCCACCTCAGGATTAGAATTGACATGTTTGGAAGGAGGGTGGGATGGGATTAAAATTAATTTATATAGACTTTGGAAAATGAACCTTGTGTTGGAAAGTGTGAGATGGGATTTCCAAATCCCATGATGATGATTTTCAAAGTGTAATTTGTAGGGAAATCCAGGAATTTACTTTTAATTGCATACAGTCCAAACATGGTATTGGAAAACATGGGATACACCCAATCCAAAGACAATACCTTACTCATGCATTTATTGTTACTTTTACAATTCCATCCACCTTAATATCACCTGATGCAGATGGTCGAACGGGCCCTAAATGTCCCAACATTTGGAGGTTGTGATGGTTACGGGACACAATTTGTTTTCCTTTTTTCTTTTTTTTTCTTTTTTTTTTTGCTCAAATGGAAGGAAATGAAGAAGGTGGAAGAGGGATTGTTGGGTTTCGGAATCTTAAGCTACAAAAAGAGGATGTGTAGACTCACATGAAAGGGAAAGAAGGATAGAAACCGCCATGGTAGAGGGTTTTGAAGGGATGACGCTGGCGGTGCACGAAAATGGAAGGAAAAGTGATTGAGGGGGGGACTTGAGTGGGGATTTTGGGTTTTTCTTTAGAAAAGGAGAACTTGGAGGGGGAGTTTGTGAAGGGAGGGAGTAATAGGGGGGTTTAAAATCGAACCCCCATGCGTCAGTGGGCCACACAGCTTTCAGGAAGCATCGCTCGCCCGGCTAGGCCCGTTTGGCGCCGAGGCATCGCCAAACTGGCAAGGGCCTCACCACCTCTGGACCTTCTGGCGAGGGGTCGCCGGCCCGGCGAGGTCCTCCCCCCCCCCCCCCCTTGGTCCAAAAATGTGCAGGGCCCACCTTGGGTCCCCCTGGACTTGCTCAGTTTGGCCCCCGACTCCGATTCGAGTCGTTTCGGATCCTTTCGGGTATGTTTCTGATGTACACCTGCATCTATACAGTATTGAGGGCTGAGAAGAGGTGATTTACTGTCTAAACCCATCGATAGATGGTGTAGGAAAGATTCGGGGTCGCCTCAAGCGATCACGGAGGTGTACGGACTCGATCTCAGTGATCGTTTTTGGTGAATTTCGCCAATTGGCGAAACTGGGAAACCTAAGCTTGTTTCTACATTTTTCTCGCACCCACCTAAGTCAAAATGCGTCAGCGTATGTCGTGTGACCATAACCCATGTCTAGTTTAATCTAACGCTCAACTCCCGAGTTCCAACGCATCACTTATGCAACATAGATAATGATGATTATGATGAGTGCATTGAAACATGATTGGGATTAGACCAAAATAGCATATCATACTCCAGAGACAGTTAAATTACGCAAGCGGAAGACTGTGATAGATATATAAAATTTATAAACTATTGTAAGTCTCCAGAGTATGAACATGTTACCAGGTTAAATATAGACATGTAGACACCAAAAATGAACAAAATGAATATACATGGGTGTTCCAAAAGTGCAAACTAAAGTGTAATGGCGTCTAATCAGCAACCCTGTAATCCCGTCGATCAGAAGATGGTCTACATAGACCCGCCTGATAGCAGCACACAGGAGAAACCCTCCTCATCATCATAAAAGTCCGGCTCCATCTCGTAAGCATCGCTATCATCTAAAACTAAGACAGGATATAGTTGGTGTGTACCATCCCATAACGTGGGAGTGAGTGATCAACTCAGTGAAACTATAAAGCAGAGGTTAACATGTTATCAACTCAGTCAAGCAGTAATGATAAGCAGTACAAACAAACATTCCTAGATACTTGTAAGTGCTATAGTTTATATCCCTGTATGTTGTCAAATTTGTGGTGACAAAAACACTGTTATATAACTTGCATTAGTGAAGCTCTTTCTAAAGATCAACATTCATAAACAAGCAAAGCTCACAACAAGCAAAGATTACAAGTACAAAGATCAACCTTGACTTCAAGTATTGCTCTCAAGACAAGACTCAAGAATACAAGACTTTAAGAAGAGTACAATGTAGTTCGTATAGAACTCAAGTCACTTTCGAGGTTGAGCTACATCAAGACTTCAAGACTTAAACTTCTAGGTCACTTGTTCCTAATGTTTTCAATGTCCTTACTTCTTGATTGGGGTTTGAATGACCATAGGTTGACCTTAGAAGTAGGCCATTTTGGATACATAAGTCATATGTATATGACACTTGTGTTTGGGCAGTTCGGGGACTTGTCCTAGGCTTTCTTCGACTAGTCCTAGCTTTGCTTCGACCAGTCCAAGAAATTCCACGATCAGTCGTAAGTTTGTTACAAATTTTGGATAAATTCTGTTAGGCTTCGACCAGTTGAAGGAACAGTGTCGACTACTTCTACGACCAGTCGTAAATCTTCGATTCAAAGTCCAGCGATAATTTACAAGGTCTTCGACCAGTCGAAGGAGACCTTCGACCAGTCGAAGGAGGCCTTCGACAAGTCGTAGAACGGTCAAAGCTTATCGCGCCCGATTTTTTTCAAATCTGTTATTTCTTCGACTAGTCGAAGAGCTCCTTAGACCAGTTGAAGATGCGATCTGCTCACCTATAAATAGAGCACGAAACTCAGAAGAATAAAGACAATCAACTAATCCAATCAAGCCAATCTTTTTCAAACTTCTGAGAAGTAATTTTGTGCTCCATCTAAGCTAAGTGTGCTTATTTTATACTCTCTTTCTTTAGCTTTATTTAATTAATTTTGTTTCTGCTATTCCAATCTAATTTGATAAGAGGAATTGTTATTCCCTTTCTTTGGAATCAAAATCAATTAAGACAAGCCCTATTTGGTCTAATTTAAAATCTATTAGAACTAAAACCATTGTAATTGAGTACTGGACATTGAACTTGAACATTCAATCATTTACTCTGATTTGGTTCTACCGGGCTGCTACAACGAAGGAGTTAATCAGGTATTTTACGTTTAATTGTAAAATTCTTTCTATTTTGGTTTCTTTCAAGATTTGCCAGAAAAATCTTGATGTATTGGTTATCTGAGGAGAGCCAGGAAAACTCAGAAGTGAGGTTTTTTTTTTTATTGTGTAAGCCCACAGACAAAGACACAATTGTAAAGATTTTGGGTGAACCTGTGAAAACCTATTTTGTGAGTGAACGCTAATATCCCCTGTGTGAGGATATTAGGAGTGGAGTAGCATTCTGTGTGGCTGTTGTTTAACAGTTGGTGAACACACAGGCGAACCATTATAATCCCTTGTGTTGTGGTTGAATGATTTACATTTCTAATCTCTAATATTCATTTGTGGGATGTATGTGTGGTGGTAAATGTTGTAATCGTTTAATTCAAGCATTGTGGAATTTTGTAATAATTTAGAATTTACTTTCTGCTATTCCTTTATCTACTTGAATTTAAATTTTCTTTAAAGTTGTTCCAGCAAGGTTGCCCTGCCATTTTTATGGTGTATGGCTGTCCCTAGAACAATACATTTGTGATTACACTTTATTTCAATTTGTGCTTAATTCTGTATTCCTCTTTGGTTTGAGATTTGATACAAAGATCTTTCTAGAAATAAGGTTGTCCTACCATAAACTCTGGTTTTTGGTGAAAGGTTGTCCTTAGAATAACATTTGTATCAATCCCTCAAGATCAGATTTTTGAGGTTGTTTTACTTTCCTGCATTGTGATTTATTTTGGCTATCATATTGTTTTTAATTCCGCTGTTATAACATTTATTTGGCATAGTCCTATTCACCCCCCTCTAGGACATATAGCTAGGCCTTTTCAAGTGGTATCAGTGCCTAATAGCTCGTTCTTATTGCTATTTATTTAGATTTATTTCCTGAGCTAACGATCTAAGCTATTTAAAAAGATGTCAAATTTTGATAGCCTTTCAGTCACGAGGCCTCCACCATTTGATGGCTCCAACTATGCCTATTGGAAATCCAGAATGAGAATCTTCCTAAAATCAATGGATGAGAGTGTGTGGCGAGCCACAGTAACTGAATGGAAAACTTCTACCATTGAAGTAACTGAATCCGACGGTTCAAAAACTATGTCTGTACCTGCTTATTATTTATGGACCACTCTTCAGAAAAGTGAGTATAGTGTCAATGCTAAAGCACTAAATGCAATCACTTGCGCACTATCACCGATGAGTTCAAAAGAATCATATTCTGTGATACTCCGAAACAAGCCTGGGATATACTAGAAATGACACACGAGGGTACATCAATTGTCAAAAAGTCTAAAGTCCAACTCCTTACAACCAAATTTGAAGAAATTCATATGGAGGAAAATGAAATGTTTATGGACTTTTACACTAGACTAAATGACATTGTAAACTCAATGTGGGGTCTTGGCGATAAAATCCCAGAAAATAAAGTGTGTGCAAAGATATTACGCTCACTTCCTGAACTGTTCAATTCTAAAGTAACCGCGATCCAGGAACTTCGTGATATGGATAATATGAGGGTAGAGGAATTAGTTGGTTCTTTACAAACCTACGAGTTAAACTTTAAAGCTCCTAAAGGTAAATCGATTGCTCTAAAATCCTCTAAATGTAATTCAGATTCAGAAGATGATATGGCTCTTTTGGCTAAGAAATTCTACAAGATTTTTAAAAGCAAGAAAATGGTTGATTTCCAAAAATCAAACGATAAAAAGAAGTTTAGACCTAAATCTCAAAAATCTTTGAAAAATAGTCAATGTTACAACTGTCAAGAATATGGGCATTTGGCAAATAGATGTCCCAAAAAGGACAAACCCAAGAAGAAGAGTATGTTGGGTACGTGGGATAAATCATCTGATTCTGAAACTTCTTCTGAATCAGAAGATTCTGAAACTGAGTTAGGGAATGAAGTTAAAGCACATATGACTCTAGCCAAATTCACATTTTCAGATAATGACTCAACAAGTGAAGAAAATCTGAGTAGTGAATATGAAAATGAAGATTATCTTCAAGATGCTTACAATGCCCTATACAAAGAAAGTTGTAAAATTGCTGTCAAACTTAAACTTTAAAAAGAAAAGTTTTCTAAACTCAAAGAATGTTTTGAATCACTTGTCTTAGAAAAATCACAAATTTCAGATTGTTTTGAAAAAACAAAATGCAATTTGGAATTCAAAAATTCTTTAATTGTTGATTTGAAATCTGAGATTGAAAATCTCAAAAAGGAAGTATCTTCTCTTCTGAGTCAAAAGGACACATGGAAATATGCCCAAGGTGATCCAAAGTTAGAAAAACTCTTATCCGGATCAAGAAAATGTGGCGATCTATCCGGGCTGGGCTATGATAAAAATTTATCTCCTAAACAAAAGTATACTCCTCCTATGTTTGTGAAATGAGAGTCCTCAAACTCAAAAGGGAAAAATACTTATCAAGGTTTTTCTAAAAATCCAAAAACTCTTCAAAAATCTGGAAGCAGTCATGTCAACTTTAATCAGAAACGAAATCCACTAGCTGAAAAGATAATAGATTTACTCAAGGAGCTCCTAAAATCTAACTCTATAGGTTATTCTTATAACTATAAACAAAAGAAGACCAACTATGTTCCTAAACCCAAAACAGTTATGAAATGGGTTCCAAAAGTCACCTGCTTGGTTGCTCACATTGCTTTCAAAGCAACAAGTCATTCAAAGTGGTACCTAGACAGTGGATGCTCTAGGCATATGACAGGTGACAAAGCTTTATTCACGGATCTAAAAGATATGACTGATGGTTCAGTCACATTTGGTGATGGTAGCAACTGCAAGATTATAGGCCAAGGTACGGTTCAACTTTTTAATCTTCCTGTATTTAAAAATGTTTTATATGTTGAAGGCCTAAAACATAACTTACTTAGCATATCTCAGATATGTGATAATAACCATAGTGTTCGGTTCTCTAATCAAAGCTGTGAGATACTAAATAATAAGGGTTCTGTAATATTAACTGGACGTAGAACGTCTGAAAATTTCTATATTATTAGCGAATCCAGCTCATCTAATCAAACATGTTACATGGTTCATACGGACGAGACTGATTTATGGCACAAGCGTCTTGGACATGTTCATTATCGAAATTTATATAGATTGAGCAATCAAGAACTTATAAGAGGTTTACCCAAACTTCAGAAATTAGATAAAATATGTGGTGAATGCCAGATAGGCAAACAAACAAGGAACTCACACAAAAAGGTGAATTCAAATACCACATCAAAACCACTCGAACTTCTTCACATGGATCTAATTGGACCTACTAGAACGGAAAGTTGTGGTGGTAAAAAGTATATTCTAGTAATAGTTGATGACTTTACCAGATACACTTGGGTAGTCTTCTTAAGGGATAAATCTGAAACCCTTGAAGAAGTAAGAAAAGTTCTCAAAAGGATTCAAACTGAAAAATCTTCTCAAATCAGTGAAATTCGTAGTGATCATGGATCTGAATTTGAGAATAGCAATTTTGAGAAGTTCTGTACCGACCAAGGAATAATACATGAATTCTCAGCTCCCAAAACTCCACAACAAAATGGAATTGTGGAAAGAAAGAATAGGGTGCTTCAAGAAATGGCTAATGTCTTGTTGAATAGCATGAAGCTCTCTAAAAATCTTTGGGCTGAAGCTGTAAATACAGCTTGCTATATTATTAACCGAGTTTATACTAGCAAAGATAATAATAAAACGGCTTACAAATTATGGTTCAACAAAAAGCCTACTGTCAAATACTTTCGAGTTTTTGGCAGCAAATACTATATTTTACGTGATCGTGAAAATTTGGGAAAATTCGATACAAAGAGTGATGAAGGGATTTTTCTAGGATATTCCTTAAACAGTCGTGCTTATAGGGTTCTGAACAAAAGGACTGGTGTGATTCAAGAATCCATCAATGTTGTCATTGATGATCACTTAAATAAGCCAATCTCGAATTCAGATAATGATGAAGTTCTAATCATTGATAAACCCGATACTTCATCAAATCAGACTGAATCTAAATTGAGGACTGTTAAAGATCATCCAACCACTCAAATTCTTGGAAACCCTCTCACTGGTGTTCGCACCCGTAGACAACTTGAGGATTTATGTAATTATGTATGTTTTACATCCCAAATAGAACCATCCAATGTAAAAGAAGTTCTTGCTGATGAGAACTGGATTGTTGCAATGCAAGAAGAACTTAATCAATTTTTAAGAAATGATGTTTGGTATCTCGTACCAAGACCTAAAGACAAACACATCATTGGAACAAAATGGATTTTCAAAAATAAGTCGGACGAAAGTGGAAATATAATTAGAAACAAGGCTAGACTAGTGGTACAAGGTTATACTCAAATAGAAGGAATTGATTTTGATGAAACTTTTGCACCAGTAGCACGTCTTGAATCTATCAGGCTATTTATATCCATTGCATGTTTTAGAAAGATAAAAATATATCAAATGGATGTGAAAAGTGCTTTTCTAAATGGCGTTTTACATGAAGAAGTATATGTTGAACAACCAATGGATTTTGAAGATCCCAAAAATACTGATCATGTGTATCGGCTTAAAAAGGCACTTTATGGATTAAAACAAGCACCTAGGGCATGGTATGAGAAACTAACAAAATTTCTTTTAAGTCACAATTTTTAAATGGGATCTGTTGATAAAACTCTATTTGTTAAAAAACATAATGATCATATCTTAATAGTACAGATTTTTGTTGATGATATCATCTATAGATCAACTTGTACTAACTTGACTATTGAGTTTGCAGATTTGATGAAATCACAGTTTGAAATGAGCATGGTTGGGGAATTAACTTATTTTCTTGGTTTGCAAGTTAAGCAGCAACCTGAAGGAATATTCATCTCTCAATCTAAGTATGCCTTGAATCTAATCAAGAGATTTGGATTTGAGAATGGCAAGAATTTCGATACTCCTATGAGTACTACCCTGAAACTCTCAAAAGACTATAATGGTAAAAATATTGATTCAAAACTTTATCGGAGTATGATTGGTAGTTTGTTATATTTAACTGCTAATAGACCTGATATTTCTTTAAGTGTTGGTATTTGCGCAAGATTTCAATCTGATCCAAAAGAATCTCACTTGATTGTTGTTAAGCGGATTATTAGATATGTTGCAAGTACTATAAATCTTGGTCTCTGGTATCCTCATGAGACTAGTGTCCAACTTGTTGGGTACTCAAATGTTGATTGGGCTGGTAATCTAGATGATAGAAAATCAACCAGTGGTGGTTGCTTTTACGTTGGAAATTGTTTGGTTTCTTGGTTTAGTAAAAAACAAAATTCTATATCACTTTCAACAGTTGAAGCTGAGTATATCGCAGCTGGTAATGCATGTACACAGCTTGTTTGGATGCAACGAATGCTAAGTGATTATGGAATTAAACAGGATTCTATGATTTTGCATTGTGATAATTCCAGTGCAATAAATATTTCAAAAAATCCTATTCAGCATTCTCGTACTAAGCACATTGACATTAGATTTCATTATATTAGGGAATTGGTAGAAGAAAAAGTTATATCTCTAGAATATATTCCTACTGAAGATCAGAGAGCTGATATTTTCACAAAACCTCTTGATAAAATTAGGTTTAATAAGATGAAATTTGATCTTGGCATGTGTATTTCAAAATGATTATTTATGCCTACATGTATCATAGTGTATATATTTGCTAGGTTTAATTCCATTTTCTTTAAAAATTGCAAGAAATATGTTTTTCTGGACTTCCTTCGACCTGTCGTGAGTATACTCGACCAGTCGACCTACGACCGGTCATAGATACCTACGACCAGTCGTAGATCTCGGAAATCACTTAAATTTGGGGATTTTTGCTTTCTTCCTCATTTCTTTTTTTCTAAGGAGCCGAGCTTCGACTTGTCGAACCCACCATTCTTGTTCTTCAAGGTTAGTGTTCCATTTACGTTTTTCTTACAAATCAGTGTCTAGATTGCTCTCTTTTCTAACTTGAAGCTTTCTATTTAGGATTTCATTGAGATTTGGGGATTTGATTTTGAAAAATCTGTTTTGAGTAAACCCATTTCTCAATCCTTTGCATTTTCTTATTTCCTTATTATTATTGGCCGCATATGGCTTCTAGAGGTAGAAAATCTACTTCCCGTGGTCCTTCTTCTTCCTCCAGATTGACCAAACGTCATCTTCTTGAGCCTACTAATGATTCTTCTTATGTTATAGACCTTAGAGCTCGTAATGTTATTGTTAAACATCCTGTTGATATTACTATATTATTGCACCTTTTGATATCCTTCCTTCCTTGCTTGAAGCTGTAGGTTGGGTTAACTTATTGCATTGGGGTGGGCCTGCATACCGGTCCATTGCTCAATCCATGTTTACATGTATTAGTGACTTCTCACTGGATAATTTAACTTTTAAAATATCTACTAGTGAAGGGCCATTTGAAATTGATCGTCATTTAATTTCAGCCCTTATGGATATTCCCGTGAATGATGAGGGTATTCCTATTCATAATTTGACTGATAAACCCTCTGTATCTGAAAAGCGTATGCTCACTAGAGACTTGTGCAACATGAATGTTCACTGGACTAAAAAAGGGGATGCGCTTCCCGTAAGGTATTTGTTACCCAAATACAGAGTACTTCACAGAATCTTTGTGTCTAATCTGTATCCTCGGTCAGGTAATAAAACTGACTTGACCTCATTTATGGTACGTATTATTCATGCTATTTCCAGTGGTACTCAGATTTGTTTGCCATCCTTAATCTGTCATTTCCTTCTTCAGTTTAGACTCCATCCTGGTCATAGTGACATCCTTTTTGGTTATTTAATGACTGTATTAGCTACACATATGTTGGTCGATATGCCAGTTAATGAGGCACCTATCCATCATCTGATTTTCAACAACTCTAATCTCAATAAGATGAAGCTCGAATTACTTCCTAAACAAGGTGGTAATGGTGGTGGTGCTGGTCATGAAGAAGCGGGGGATGACATTAATATGGATGATATCTTTGAGGAACTGGATTCTGATTCAACAAATGATCCAGATTTTGTACCATCTGATTTTGATGCACGTCTAAGTGCATTGGAGGGTAAAGTTGAAAATTTGAATGAAAAGATAGAAAACATGTAACGCCCTGAAAATCGGGGGTCGAGCATAAACTCAACTCCTGAGTTCCAGAACATCACTTATGCAACAAAATGAATGATGATTGAATGTTGACTGTATTCGTGCATTGAACATGAGTGAGATTAAGCCAAAACAGCATATCATACTCCAGAGACAGTTAAGTTTACAAGCGGAAGACTGTGATAGATAGATAAAATATATAACTTATGATGAGTCTCCAGAGTGTGATAACATTACCAGGTTAAATAAATACAAGTGCAGTTCTAAAATTTACCAAATTTGAGGAAGTGTAATGCCTTCTATCCCAAGAACCATGACCCCGTCAATACAATACCAGGTCTTCATTGGCCTGTCAGAAAGTTACATGTAGGAGAACTCCTCCTCCACATCATAGAAGTCCGGCTCTGCTTCATAAGCATCGCCATCACCTGAAACTCAACAAATCTGGTGGGTATTCGGAACACCGTCCCGTAACGTGGGAGTGAGTGATCAACTCAGTGGAACAGTAAAGCATAGGTTAACATGTTATCAATTCAATCAAGCAGTAATGATAAAGCAGTACAAATCAAATTTCTAACTACTCTTGTTAAGTGCGAAAATGAAATGACATGATGTTGTATGCCCTTGCCAAACCACCCTCAAGCGACATCATCTTACGTTCGCGAATGCTTACTCCCTCAGTGCGCCACATCTACAAAGCACATGCGGTGCGATGATGCTCATGATTACCAAGTTTTTATTAGTCCATTTCAAACAACAGTATTGGGAAACTAAGGTACCTCCCTTGTATCATTCCCAACATGATCCATTCTAGGGTCGTCAATCCTAGTTATTCTCATACGATATTATAGTTTGAGAAGCGTAGTGAAGGCATCGCAAAGGGCTCGTCACCCATCAGCGCGGATACAGATCTCACCGTATGCGGCTCAATTGCTGGCCGTCAGCTCGAGTACAGGTCTCACCGTACTCGGCTCAATCACTAGCCGTCAGCTCAAGTACAGGTCTCACCGTACTCGGCTCAACTCACACTCTAGTTGCTGTGAAAGACTCGTGGCCAATCACAGACCCTTGGAGTGTACTCGATGATACTACGGAGGACTCGTCGCCCGTCAGCACGAGCACAGGTCTCACCGTACTCGGCTCTCGTCGAAGTATCGACAGCTCGAATACAGTGTCCCATACCACCGTATTCGGCTCACGAGTTTGGTTGCGCAATGGTCACTACGGGGAGGCACATGGCCCCAGCGTAGGCCGACAGCTCGACCACGGTGTCCCATACCACCATGCTCGGCTCATGAGTCTTAGCGGATCGAGGTACCATGGTTAAAAGGGGTTTCACTGGTAAGTTTGGTACCCTAGGTTCAAGCAGTAGCGTCCAAATAGGGTGAACGTGCATAAGGCAGATCGGGTTACTTGACGAGCTCGACTAGCACGATCGCCCGTTGAGCTGCACGACATGAAGTGCATAAACAACTTTGTGTGGCCTAGCCACTGCCGACAGGCAACGCACGACTCGAGTTCGTCGAACACATCCCACGTGGCAAATGAATCTCAGCCACGAGTTCAATCCCGTTACCGATTGCCTGGGCCATAATCATAGCCCCAAACACAATCAATTGCAGATAAATAAAGCAGTAATGGATCAAGATTCAACTCATACAGTCAAGGTCTGGTATTATCCGTTTAGGGCTGCCAGGGCTGTTGCACGCACTCGTTGCTCCGCTCCCCCATCACCCATGACGGATCATACAACGTAAATATAAATTTAAACATATGCATTACATAGTTAAAATCATAAAGCAGTTGAGCATGTTATGAATCACAACACAAGCATGCGTTTGTACATGTTCAATTCCTAATCACACAACTATCAAAGGAGATCATACACATAGTTAAAAGAGGTTGAGAATCATATCTCAACACCCTTATACTTTACAATTTGCTAACTACTACTCATTCAGACATTTCAAGAAACGCTTAAACAAACATACATCAACATACACGACATATGTCGATCACATAGGCATTAGGCCAAATCCTTTCACTAGGGAGTTGCCCCAATCATAACACACGTACACCCACGACGGATAGTCATGGCAAGCTAGAATCCAAGTTCCATATTCATTCAGCCATTTACCCAAACACTTGGGCCACACATTTTAGCCTATATAGTGTATATTGGCCGTGGCGTGACTTAGGGCAAATCCCTTCATCAAAGGAGTATCGCCAATACATCAATCATGAATCCATGACAACTAGTCATGGCAAGCACGAATGAGAATTCTATACTCATTCAGTCATTTTCACAAACACTTAGAATACACTATTACAACATACATGACGTATGTTAGCAAAATACGTGTTAGGGCTAACCTTTTGCTAAGTGAGTATTTTATCCATGTATAGCATAATCATACATCAAATAATCATGATAATTGCATTTCCAAAAATTACACATATACGGTATTTCTAGAATACACAATTTCAACATACGTAGCATTTACAAGTGAACATGTATTACGGCGATTCCTTTCGCCAAACTAGTATTTTATCCATATATAGTATAATCATACATTAAATAAACATGTCAAACATTTCTCCAAAAAAAATACGTATACGGTATTTCTACGTATACCTAGAGTATGTGAAATTCCATATTCTACAACGTTAATCGAAACAGGAAACGGAAAGCACTTTGTACATGTGCAATTGCATGCAGATCATGAATCTATCATTATCTGACATTGAAAGCGTTGAAAACCATAACCTATACACCTAAAGTCCGCACCTTTTGTCGTAGAATCGTAACGGAGTTGATAGGTTTGCTAAGCTTCCATATACGGCAGTTTGGCAACCTAGAGAACGAAATAGGTTAGCTATTTCACAAACTACAACAGTCTAAACCCCAAAACAGAATAGGGTTAGGGTTTCTTACCTAGAAACGACGCCGAAAATGCCGGAAAAATGTCTGGAAAGGGGCGGTGCAGCCCGTGTGGTGGCAGGGAACGACGGCAGGGAGATTCTCCCACTTCTCCCTCACTTTCTCTCTCTTTTCCCTCTCTCAATTTCAAATTCGTATGGCTGCCATGAGAGAGGGTTTAAGGTCCTTATATAGTCTCAAAACTCACCGAAATAGACTCCTGTTCAAAGGTTACTACTAATATAGGTATTTCGTCACTTTTCAGCTCAAAAGAGAGGTTCTGGTGGCCCTCCTTGAGCCAAACGTCAGACTTAAGCTCACCACACATGGATCTATGAGGGATTACGTTTTCAACTCGATCGGATTCCCAGATCGCACGTGGCGGACCACTTTCAGTTCAACGGTCAGTGGGCCACGATCCGAAATTCCAAGTACATGTAAATGTTCCTGAAATTTTTCCTGATCCGAGGGTGTAATTTGGTTTGATTCTGACGGTCTGGTTGCTTAATACTGATGCGCAAGCGAATGGTGCCAGATCACTATTCCTGATATTTATTTTGGAATGGGAATAGTGTTTTTCACACACCCTCGCTCCGGATCGAAACGAATGGCCGTGGGACATCGGCTGGATCTGATTTTTGAGATGATTGTCAAGCCCAGTGAGGCGGTCCTAGTTCCTTAGCTTCGTGTTAATCGGACTCCCGATGTGCGGTCTAGACCTAATATGAAGTTTCGTTTCATTCCCGAGAGCAGACGGGAAATGAGTTTGGTTCTAAACTTTAGGGAAACCTAGAGTCACTGATTTTGCAAGTTTTGGGTCTTGCAGATCGTATTTAAAGCGATCCCAACGGATTTCATGGCTAATCGAGTTTTGCACTTAGTTAACTTTGTTAAATTTCTAAAGGATTTAATCCTAATTGTTTTCTGGTTGAGATGGTACTTAGGCCTTTGCAGTTTGTATATAAAGTGATCCAAGTTTTACTACTTAGCTAGTTTAAGATAGTGTCTAGGGCGAAAGTGCTTTGAAAAAATTGAAAGCACAAGGTAGTGAAGGGTGGGATTTGTGAAGAAAATGGTTTAAGACGGGATTTGAGGCTTTGAATTGAGCGTTTGAAAAGTTAATCTGGTGTTAAGATTGACCCAATGCCTAAGGATGTCTAATCCCAGGTTGGCAAAAATCCGGGATGTTACAAAACATGTCTGTTGCTCATGATTCTCAATTTAAGTACATGCGGAAATATCTTCGGCGATTAAACAAAGGCATGCACCAACTTGATCCCTCTATTCCTGCTCCGTCTTCTAGTTCTAATTCTGACTAGTCTATATGGGATTTTCTGGTTTGTAATAACTTTAAATCTTAGCTTTGAGTCATCCGATTTGGAATTGGATACTATTTTTCTTTTCTGCTGGATATTTGTTTTTTTCTATGCTATTATCTCATATCTCATCTTATTTCCTCTCATATATCCCTTTATATTGTTATTTTATTTGTCATATTGTGACAAAAAGGGGGAGAATGGTTATGTTACTTAGGGGGAGTATGTTTGGAATGGTTTAAGAATGGTTTAATGTTAGATATGGATTTTGGAATGGTTTAAGAGTGGTTTAATGTTATATATGGATTTAATTTGCAGGTAAGCCAGAGTTGATGTCAACTGGTTTATGTTTTCTCTCTAACTCAATCCGGTGATTCTACTTTTATCTTAGTTATATCTTGTTATGTGTTTTGTCACTAATTTGACAAAGGGGGAGATTGTAAGTGCTATAGTTTATATCCCTGTATGTTGTCAAATTTGTGGTGACAAAAACACTGTTATATAACTTGCATTAGTGAAGCTATTTCTAAATATCAACATTCATAAACAAGCAAAGCTCACAACAAGCAAAGATTACAAGTACAAAGATCAACCTTGACTTCAAGTATTGCTCTCAAGACAAGACTCAAGAATACAAGACTTCAAGAAGAGTACAATGTAGTTCGTATAGAACTCAAGTCACTTTCGAGGTTGAGCTACATCAAGACTTCAAGACTTAAACTTCTAGGTCACTTGTTCCTAATGTTTTCAATGTCCTTACTTCTTGATTGGGGTTCGAATGACCATAGGTTGACCTTAGAAGTAGGCCATTTTGGATACATAAGTCATATGTATATGACACTTGTGTTTGGGCAGTTCGGGGACTTGTCCTAGGCTTTCTTCGACTAGTCCTAGCTTTGCTTCGACCAGTCCAAGAAATTCCACGATCAGTCGTAAGTTTGTTACAAAATTCGGATAAATTCTGTTAGGCTTCGACCAGTCGAAGGAGGTCTTTGACCAGTCGAAGGAACAGTGTCGACTGCTTCTACGACCATTCGTAAATCTTCGATTCAAAGTCCAGCGATAATTTACAAGGTCTTCGACCAGTCGAAGGAGACCTTCGACCAGTCGAAGGTGACCTACGACCAGTCGAAGGAGGCCTTCGACCAGTCGTAAAACGGTCAAAGCTTATCGTGCCCGATTTTTTTCAAATCTGTTATTTCTTCAACTAGTCGAAGAGCTCCTTAGACCAGTCGAAGATGCGATTTGCTCACCTATAAATAGAGTACGAAACTCAGAAGAATAAAGGCAATCAATTAATCCATTCAAGCCAATCTTTGTCAAAGTTCTGAGAAGTAATTTTGTGCTCCATCTAAGCTAAGTGTGCTTATTTTATACTCTCTTTCTTTAGCTTTATTTAATTGATTTTGTTTCTGCTATTCCAATCTAATTTGATAAGAGGAATTGTTATTCCCTTTCTTTGGAATCAAAATCAATTAAGACAAGCCCTATTTGGTCTAATTTAAAATCTATTAGAACTAGAACCATTGTAATTGAGTATTGGACATTGAACTTGAACATTCAATCATTTACTCTGATTTGGTTCTACCGGGCTGCTACAACGAAGGAGTTAATCAGGTATTTTACGTTTAATTGTAAAATTCTTTTGTTTTGGTTTCTTTCAAGATTTGCCAGAAAAATCTTGTTGTATTGGTTATCTGAGGAGAGCTAGGAAAACTCAGAAGTGGGGTTTTTTTTTATTGTGTAAGCCCACAGACAAAGACACAATTGTAAAGGTTTTGGGTGAACCTGTGAAAACCTATTTTGTGAGTAAACGCTAATATCCCCTGTGTGAGGATATTAGGAGTGGAGTAGCATTCTGTGTGGCTATTGTTTAACAGTTGGTGAACACACAGGCAAACCACTATAATCCCTTGTGTTGTGGTTGAATGATTTACATTTCTAATCTCTAATATTCATTTGTGGGATGTATGTGTGGTGGTAAATGTTGTAATCGTTTAATTCAAGCATTGTGGGAATTTTGTAATAATTTAGAATTTACTTTTTGCTATTCCTTTATCTACTTGAATTTAAATTTCCTTTAAAGTTGTTCCAGCAAGGTTGCCCTGCCATTTTCATGGTGTATGGCTGTCCCTAGAACAATACATTTGTGATTACACTTTATTTCAATTTGTGCTTAATTCTGTATTCCTCTTTGGTTTGAGATTTGATACAAAGATCTTTCTAGAAATAAGGTTGTCCTACCATAAACTCTGGTTTTTGGTGAAAGGTTGTCCTTAGAATAACATTTGTATCAATCCCTCAAGATCAGATTTTTGAGGTTGTTTTACTTTCCTGCATTGTGATTTATTTTGGCTATCATATTGTTTTTAATTCCGCTGTTATAACATTTATTTGGCATAGTCCTATTCACCCCCCTCTAGGACATATAGCTAGGCCTTTTCAATACTCTTATTAATGTAAGGATGGAATGTATTCATGATGCATGCCCTCGCCTACACTCCCTCGTGCGACACCATCTTATGGTCGCGGTATGCTTTCTTCCCTCTGTGCTCTTCAACCCAGGGCACATGCAGTGCGATGTTATGAGCATGATTACCAAATTTTTATTAGTCCTTTTCGTACAGCAGGATTGAGAAACTAAAGTACCTCTCTTATATCATTCCCAAACAAGGATCCATTCTAGGGTCGTCAGTCCTAGAAAATCTCATACAATGTTGCGGTTCTAGATTGCTACAATGGGCTCATCGCCAAATCAGTACAGGCCTAGTGTATACTCTGATTACTACGGAAAGGCTCGTCACCTCTACGCAGGTTCAGAGTATGCTCAAGGTCACTACAAAGGGCTCGTCACCAAATCAGTGTAGGCCGACAGCTCGAATACAGTGTCCCATGCCACCGTATTTGGCTCATGAGTCTGGGTTGTTCACTAGTTACTACGGGGAGGCTCGTCGCCCCAGCGTAGGCCGTCTGCTCGACTACGGTGTCCATACCACCATGTCCAGCTCATGAGTCTTAGCGGATCGAGGTACCATATTTTACCGGGGTTTCACAGGGGAGTTTGGTACCTTAGGTTCAATCAGTAGCATCCAAACATGGTGAACACACATCGGGTCAATCAGGTTACTTGACGAGTTAGACTATTACGAGGGCACCTGAAGTTGATCGACATAAAGTGCGTAAACACTCCGCGTGGCCTAACCACTGCCGACAACTCTAGTACGGCTCGGGTTCGTTAAACACGTCCTACGTGGTAAATAAATCTTAGCCACGAACTCAAAACCAATTACTGATTGCCTGGACCATAGCATAGCCCCATACACATTCAACCTTAACCAAAAAATGTGGAGTAGTCAGAACAGAAGTAACCAAGTAGTCCAATCATATTATCAAGCATGTTATAAGATGCAACATAAACAAGAATCCATACACATGCCTTTCACAGGTAAATCGAAGAAACTAAACAACTTGTATGGAGGAAATCATACACATCCCTAAGGTAGTTGAGAATCCTATCTCAATGACCATATACAGTACAATGCACCAAATACTTACTCATACAAACATTTTATCAAACACTTATACTGCACCTATCAACCTACATGACATATGTTGGTTTTTAACATGTACTTGGACAAATCCTTCCGACAAGGAGTTGTCACATACACAATCATCATGTACTTGCATCCCATAGCCACGGTGGGCACAAATCATGATTTCATATTTATTTAGTCATTTCAACAAACACTTAGACTACACCCTCCATCATACATATTATATATTAGTTATCATACATATTAGGGCAAATCCTTTCATCAAAGTGTTGTCGCCTATACAACAATCATATATCCACGACAATTAGTCATGACGAGCATGAATGCAAATTCTATACTCATTCAGTCATTTTCACAAACACTTAAGCTACACATAATAACATACACAACGTATGTTGATATAACATGTATTAGGCTAATCCGTTCACCCAGAAGTTGATACACATGCATCTAGCATACATAGACAGCAATTAATCATGGCAAGCACAAATCCGAATTTCATACGTATACGGTATTTTCTACAAATATGAGGAATACAGTATATTCAACCTAGTTAATGTATAACTGAAAAGCGAAACGGACATCACTTTATGCATGTGAAATAGCATCCACGTTAGTAATATATCATTAATCGACATTGAAAGCCTTAAAAAACATAACCTATACGTCTATATTCTGTACCTTACGCTGATAAACGCGTAATGGAGTCGTTTTAAACACGTAGTCTTTGTCACCGGCAGAATGACAACCTATAACATGAACTAGGTTAGCTATTTCATTATTTCACTATGTGATACCCTAGAACGGATTAGGGTTAGGTTTTCTTACCTAAGAACGGGATCGGTAGCGCCGGTAGAGTGGTACGGAAGTGGTGGTAAGGCAGGTGGAGTGATGGGATTGAATCCCAGGGATGAACTCTCTCTCTCTCTCTCTCTCTCTCTCTTTCTCTCTCTTTTCTCCCTGGGTTTTCCAAACTCATATGGGATGAGAGAGTGAGGGCTTAAGACCCTTATATAGGCTTAAAACTGATGGAAATGGCCCCAGGGCCAAGGTATACTTAGGTTATAGCCAAAGGACGTCTGTTTCAGCTTAACAGAGCACTTCTGGAGCCCCCCCTTGAGCCAAAGGTCGTACTTAAGCTCCCTGACCATGGATCTAGGTTGAGTTAAGTTTTCAGTCCGATGGGATCTACAGATCGCCCATGGCGGACCAGTTTCAATTCAACGGTCCACGATCACCGATCAGGGCCACAAGTACACTGACCTGTGTATGAAATTTCTTCTGATCCAAGGGTGTATTTGGGTCAGATTCCGACGGTCTGAATTATTATAATTGGCCCGTTAGCGACAAGTCTCTAATTACTTAAATTAGATTTAATTTCTATAGAAAACCACGTTTTCTCACACTCTTTGCTCTGTGTTGAAGCATAAAATAAGCAAAGAACTGAAGAAAGGAAAGATCAAGAAAATCAGCTTGAAGATCAAAGAAATCAGTTTCCAAAAGACTTTGCACGGGTCCGCGCAAAGTGAATTGATTGTGCTGGACTGCGCAAAGTAAATGGGTTGCGCGGGTTGATCAGTGAAGACAGGTTGCACGGGAAAAATAGATTGCACGAGACCGCGCAAAGCATGTCGTTTGCGCGAGTCCGTGCAAAGTGTTTTGTGGAAGTATAAAAATGGCTGGATGTTATTTTGTCCACATCGACCAGAATAGGGATTTACACCAGTAAAGATGTCTATGAATACCCCGTTCTTTCTCTCAAAAGGGGTTGGAAGATTTCAGAGTGAAAGAAAGACAAAGAAGAAGACAGAAGGTGCAAATGAGCATTGGGCTCGGATAGTTTGCGCGAATTCGCGCAAAGGAGCATTGGGCTCCTGTAGTTTGCGCGGACTCGCGCAAAGGAGCAATGGGCTCCTGTAGTTTGCGCGGACTAGCGCAAAGGAGCAATGGGCTCCTGTAGTTTGCGTGGACTAGCGCAAAGGAGCATTGGGCTCTTGTAGTTTGCGCGGACCCTCGCAAAGCATGTAGTTTGCGCGGACTCGCGCAAACCGACTGCTGGACAGTCTATAACAGCAATGGGCTGATATGTTGCAGGAATGGCTAGAGTCTTCGAATCTTCAAGTTTTCTTGTTCAGGAGGAAGGGAAGAATCATCACAAAAAGGCGTATTCCTCCTAAGTTTCAGGAGATGATCGGAATAGCACTGAAATGCTGCCGAAATCTCTATTCTCTTGAAGATTAATTAGTTAACTTGTCTATTCCTCCTAAGTCATAGGAGATGATCAAAATCAGCGCTGTTATGCTGTCGAAATTTATATTCAACCGTTATAATTGTAACTTGCAATGAATTCTTTGTAAACTATTTTAGAATCAAGGGATACCAGAGGATGTAAATGAATTCAGAATCAATAAAGTGTGATGGTTGTTTCTGTAACTATTTCATTGTTATGTTTGAATAAGATAATTCCCAAATCAGATACTTTTGTTTTCTTGTCGAAACAAAATGGCGACTCTGCTGGGGAATTATATCTTATTTAACACTAACATTGGGAAAGTTGCAAAACTCTCATTACTGTTTTTGGCATCTAGTAGACGCCAAAATGGCGACTCTCAGTGGGAACATCCTCCCCTTCATCTCTAAAATAGTTTACTTAGTCTTTCACATACTAATTTCATGAATGTTTTGTTATTGAAGGTACCCAAATTCAATCACAGCACATTGCTAATGGCTAACGTTGTGAGAAAAGTGAACTTCCGATTCACCGCTACTGGGTTTGTAATTGAATATGCGCCAAGCCAAACTCCTAAGCATACGAAAGCAAGCACTACAAGCAGAAGCAGAGTGACTCAAGTAACAGCGGGAGTCATTTCCGTCTCACCCCAACCACGAGAAAGTGATGAGAACTGGACTTTGGTCTTGTCGAAGAAGACAAAAGCAAAGACCTTAAAGAACCGCAGGGCAAAATTGTTTGTACCAAGAACTGAGGGACCGATCACGCGTAGTATAGCAAGAAGAAAACCCGAGCTCGCTTCGCCGGCGATTTATCCTGAACAAGCTGCTTCACAGTTCTCGTTGCACGATTTTCCGACTTTGGTCGCTCCAAAGACCAAATGGACAGAATCGCAGAAAGGCAAAACACTGATGATAGGATCACCGACGCCTGTGTCACCTCAAACGAGCTCGCCCATAACTGTATTACCTCGATCGGTAAAAAGCACAGGAAGTACACAAGAGTCAAACGAGACTCCAATGTCTCCCCTCTTTATAAGTCCTGTTATGTCAACATATTCTCGTTTTACTCAAAAGACAGCTTCGACAAACAGTCAAGAAGCCACAGTATATATGGCAGAGACGGGTCAAGGAAATAGACCATCTACTGAAGAACGTGTTGATCAAATGGCAGAGGCACAAAGAGTGATAATGGATGAATGCCGGAACCTCAGAGAAGCTCTGGCAACTCTGGCACATAATGTAGCCCAGATAGTAGCTCCACCCATGATGGGAACAACAAATGGACAAGAGAACCAACTTGAAGGCTCCCGTCCACAGGAGATAGGATCGCGAGGATCAGTTCCAGTGACAAGAGCTATAACACAGGATGATGTAAGACAAGTCGTCGAAGAAGCAGTCAGAATAGAAAGAGAGCGCGCAAATACCGGCCGTTTCAGATACCGAACACCCTACCCGAGAGAGGTAGAGGATGTTCCGTTTCCAGCCAATTTTAAGCATCCAGATTTTCAGAAATTTAATGGGGAAGGATCTCCAGAAGAACACCTGATGCATTTCATCACCAGCATGGGAAATTTCTCCACGATACCTCAATACTGTTTACGCTTATTTGGATCATCGTTGACAAGTAAAGCTTTCAGGTGATATTCAAATTTGGCACCAGGATCTATACGCACATGGGAAGAAATGCAAGATGCTTTTATGTCAAACTTCTTCTCGTCAGAACGCGATGTTAGCATCACAGAGTTAGCTTCAGTACGACAGCGAGAAGGAGAACCAGTTGAAAAATTCATAGACAGATGGAAGACACTGGGGGCATCGTGTAGTCAGTTGCCGGAAGAAAAGGAACAAGTCAAAATGTGTCTGAACTCTATGGAGACAGGAATTGCGTTCGGACTCACCAGCGCTGATATCGGAACCTTTCGCGATTTAGCTACCAAAGCCCATGCATTGGAATTAATGACTCGTAAGATGCCAGCATTTCATCATGAAACTGTCAGAAGAATACCTGGCAGGACAACCGTCAACACCATCGATCGGGATAAGAAAAATCAAGAGGCAAGAGGCTCAAGAGACAAAAGGCCGGAAGGAAAAGAAAGCTGGAATCAATCAAGGGATAGATACGACGGAAAAAAGCTTAGAATGCTCGATTCTCATGAAGGATTTGAGTTTGATAAAGAGGACGTGGTGCCTATGATGCAACAATTGTTAAAAGCAGGTACCCTGGAATTACCGGAACCGAAACGCCCTGAAGATATGACGAGGACTCGAGAAAGAAACTTTTGCCGTTATCATCGCTTAGTGGGACATCCGACGGAGAATTGTTACACATTAAAGTGCATCATACAGCGAATGATAAATAGAGGTGATATAATAACCAGCGAAAGCAAAGGAAAGAATACAAGGGCTACAGTAAATGTATTGTCAATTCAAAAAAGACTCGGGGAATAAAAGAGAAGGGAGACCGAAGGCCGATAAGAAATGCGACAATGATTACGTTGTGATCGGGGAAACAGATAACAAGTCCGGTAAAGCAAAAAGCAGAAATTATAAGGAAAGAAGTGACTGAAAGACAGAACATCGAGGATAGAAGTAGAAATGGAGATACAGCGACAAAAGTGGCTTACGATGTAGTTAGTCACTTGAAAGGTATATCTGCACGTTTAAGTATTTATGATGCGCTCAAGTTATCAGAAGAGTTTCGACAAAGTTTGATTCAAGCACTGTCTGATCACGACGTGAGAGAAACTTTACTGACAGAAATGAAGAATGAAAGAAGCAAAGAAAAGGTGGATTGTCTACCAGTAATATCTTTCTCTGATGATGACTTAATTGGTGAAACAGAACATAACAGGCCATTGATGATAGAAGGGTACATTTGCGAAAAGAAGATAAAACGAATCATGATAGACAATGGGTCAGCAGTGAATCTTTTGCCACTCTCCATGATTACTAAATTGGGTTACCGCCGTTCAGATTTGCGCCCCAGCGGAATGATGATACAGGGGTTTAATCAAGATGGACAACGCGCACTCGGTAAAATTACAGTAATATTGGAAGTGGGAGAACTAATTACTACTGTTGTATGTCATGTTATAAATGCTGTGACGACATATAACCTTCTCTTAGGCAGGCCGTGGATACATCAGTACAATATTGTACCTTCTACTCTACACCAATGTTTCAAATACTATAAGGACGGAATGCAGTGTAAAGTAATGGCTGATGCGAAACCCTATACAGAAGCTGAGTCTTTCTTTGCGGATGTTAGCTATTATAAATGTTTCTCCAAAGAAGCGGGAAATGATGATGGAAAGAGAGTCTTAAAAGATGTCCAAATGAATAAAGTTAGAGAAGAAAGGGGGGAATCTCCTAGGACTACAGAAGCAAAAAAAAAAGTTTTATTTTGTACCAAAGTGCCTGAGACAACCGGGACAACCGCCGTTGACATTGTTATCGACAGAACATTTGAAAGTCTTACAGTCCAATTACACGATGCCCTTACCCAATATCGAAAGATGTAAGCCATTTGCAGCCGCCCCAGGAACATTTCAAGTCAGAGCCAGTGCTAAATATCCTAAAGCAATAAAGTTTCACGCTGCAGCAGAGGTGAAGAATAAAAACACAAGCAATAAATATCATGGAGAATTAGCACCGCAGAATTTGAGAAAATACAGTGCAGTAAGCAAGAAAATCATGAGAAATATGGGTTTTGATTGTGACAAGCCCCCTGGACTGAATCATGGGAAAGGAATTCAAATCCCTCTCGGAGTCAATCAAGAAAAACGGAGAAAATTTCAAGGATTAGGAGCAGAATCATCAGTAAATATGACTCCAGCCGAACAAATGTCAGAACAAGATGCTAAGGTAGTCGAGTATCCCGAAACCGCTCCAAGACAAATAGAAGACGGGGGGCAGCCGACGATAGATGGCTTACGAGAAATAAATTTGGGAACAGCAAAAGAGCCAATGAACACATTCATCAGCGTCAGTCTTTCAGATCAGGAATTTGAGAAATATGGCCAACTTCTCAGAGAAAATAAAGACGTCTTCGCTTGGACATATGAAGAAATGCCGGGATTGGAACCCTCTGTAGCAATGCATCGATTAAATATTTCCAAAGAAAAGAAACCAGTAAAACAAGCACAAAGGCGATTCCACCCAGACTTGACTCCATTAATCGAAAAAAAAGTAAATAAATTAATAAGGGTTGGGTTCGTCAGAGACGTTAAATATCCCAAATGGATATCAAACATTGTTCCGGTGAAAAAGAAGAATGGGCAGATTAGAGTATGCATCGACTTCAGAGATCTGAATGAAGCATGTCCAAAGGATGACTTCCCTCTCCCGATAACAGAATTATTAATTGATAGCACTACTCAGTATGCTATTATGTCCTTTATGGACGGATATGCGGGTTATAATCAAATCAGGATGGCACCCGAAGATGAAGAGGCAACGGCTTTCAGAACGTCGCTTGGAATTTATTGTTATAAAGTTATGCCTTTCGGTCTCAAAAATGCTGGGGCAACATATCAAAGGGCGATGAAAAACATTTTTCAAGATATGATGCATAAACATGTCGAATGCTATGTTGATGACTTGGTGGTCAGGTCGGGAGATCATCAAGGACACCGCGAACATTTAGCATCAGTCTTCCGTCGTCTTAGAAAGAAGCAACTAAAGATGAACCCTGCTAAGTGTGCATTCGGAGTATCTTCTGGTAAATTCCTCGGCTTTGTTGTACGACACAGAGGGATCGAGATTGATCCAGAAAAAATTAAGGCTATTCAAAATATGCCGCCACCAACGACGTTGAAGGAATTAAAAAGCTTACAAGGAAAATTGGCATACATTCGCCGTTTCATTTCAAACCTCGCAGGAAGGTGTCAGCCATTTTCTCGGTTAATGAAGAAAGATACAAAATTTATATGGGATCACGCCTGTCAAAATGCATTTGACTCAATCAAGGAATTGTTGAAACAGCCGCCGGTGTTAACAGCCCCAGTGAAAGGTAAGCCACTTATCTTATATACATCTGCAGCTACAAATTCTTTGGGTGCTTTGTTAGCACAGGTGAACGAAGCCGGAAAAGAGACTGCTCTTTATTATCTAAGCCGAACATTGATGGGGGCAGAATGCAATTATTCCTCGATCGAAAAAGAGTGTTTGGCGCTGATATTCGCCGTACAAAAGTTGAGGCATTATTGTCTCTCCCATGATATAACTCTGATTTCAAGAGCAGATCCGATAAATTTTTTGATGACCAGGCCAATGTTGTCGGGAAGACTAGCCAAGTGGATGTTATTGCTGTCAGAATATACTATTTCATATAAACCGGCGAAAGCAGTAAAAGGACAAGCTATGGCAGACTTCCTCGCAGCACATCCTATAGCAGAAAGTGAGGAAATCAATGACGAATTTCCAGATGAACAGGTTATGTTGGCTGAATCTCAGAATCTTTGGCAAATGTATTTTGATGGTCTGCTCGAATGTCGGAGCGGGGGCAGGAATAATATTCATTACACCTCAAGGCGATTTATTGCCATATTCCTTCACATTGGGCACCGCATGCACAAACAACAATGAAGCTGAATACAGAGCTCTTATCATCGGAATGGAATAGCCCAGCAAATGGAATAAAATTATTGCATATCTTCGGAGATTCTAAATTGATTATAAATCAGTTGACAACAGAATTCAAAGTAAGGAAAGAAGAACTTCTGCCCTATTATCGGAAGGCACAAAAGTTGCTTGAACAGTTTTATCATGTGGACATTAACACATACCACACGCTCTGAGAATGCAAAAGCGGACGCTTTAGCCGGTCTGGCAGCAGCTCTGTCCTGCACAAATCGAAGTCCTCTTCAGTAACTATAAAAGAAAGAAGATTCCTGCCGTCTGCAGAGGTTATCGAAGAAACCGTTGAAATGTTTCCTATATCTTGTCTAGAAGTAATGGTAGATGATTGGCGTCAGCCTTTCGTTGATTATCTCAAGTATAATATCTTGCCAGAAGATAATGCACAAGACAGCAGATTAAGCAGCGATCGGGCAAATTTGTCATATGCGCGAAGTATTGTATAGAAAATCTTACAATGGAATGCTGCTGAGATGCTTAGACAAGCAAGAAGCAAACCAAATGCTGCGGGAAGCACATTCAGGTGAATGTGGAGCACATCAAGCCAGCCGAAATTTATGCATAGAGTGCATCGAATGGGTTATTATTGGCCTACTATGTTCAAAGATGCAAGAATATGCAAAGCGGTGTCATGAATGTCAAATACACGGAGATGTAATACATGTTCCCCCAGAAGACTTACATTACTTCCTGGCCTTTCTCAGCTGGGGACTCGATGTGATTGGTCCTATAAATCCCCCTTCATCTAAAGGAAAACAGTATATTCTGGTAGCAACAGACTATTTCTCCAAATGGACCGAAGCGATTGCCTTGCGTAATGTTAAAGAGACATATGTGGTCAATTTCGTTCGACATGCTATAATATACCGGCATGGTATTCTGAAAAAGATCGTCACTGATAATGGCACCCCTTTTAAAATAGAGGCATGGAAAAGTTGTGTCAGAAGTTTGGCATCCAGCATTCGTTTTCAACACCTTACTATCCTCCGGCCAATAGATTAGCGGAAGCGTTTAACAAAACGATTATCAAAATAATCAAGAAAACGGTGACAGGCAACAAGCGTGATTGGGATGAAAAGTTACAAGAAGCATTGTGGGCCTACAGAACTACCCATCGTACAGCAACAGGGGCGACACCATATTCATTAATCTATGGTATAGAGGCAGTTATCCCAATTGAGATGCAGGTGGCATCACTCAGGATAGCAGTACATCAGTCTATAACAGATGATGAAAATGCAAAAATAAGGCTGAAAGGAATTAGATTGCTCGATGAGAAACGCTCTTGAAGCTCAGCAGCGGTTGCAGTCATATCAGGCCAGATATCAGCTGCATTTGATAAACAGGTTAAATACCGCTCTTTCAAAAAAGGGATATATGGTGTTAATGCTGAAAAGACCTATAGTGATTACTCGCCGAATAGGGGGCAAGTTCGAGCCTAAATGGGACGGTCCATATGTGGTAAAAGAAGTATACTCCAATGGGGCATATAGAATCACAAATCAAGAAGGACAGAGTATCAGTATACTTGTCAACGCCCTTTTCATCAAAAGATACTATCCCTAAAGATAGACATGTGGATTTTGATTCAGAATATTATCAGCATAATGAATCTGTATCAAATGGGGCAAGGATGAATAAGATCATGTCATATGTCAACAAAGAAGCTGTGAAGAAAATTCACAAGTCGTCAATTATCAAGCATCAAAATCCGAAAATATGATCATCATCATCATCACCAAACAAGTTTGACAAAATCAATATCATCCTGAAGATTCTCTTGAAAATATTGATAAAATTGATATATATTGCTTTACAGGCATGGATCTTCTTAAGATATTATCTCAGGCGAAATATCTACTACTACTATACCGGCAATGATGATGATCATAGATATTATTGCCTTATAAGGATACACCAATCTCAGTTAAGGAGCAGTATAGCCAAGCCAAATCCTAAAAGAGCCAAATTGAGCTAAATCAAAAGATCAAGCTCTAAAAAATAAAAAATTAAAAAAAAAAGCTCTCAAGGATCAAGCTCTAAAAGAGCCGGCAAACTATACATAAGACCTATGAAGACGTCATTCGGGCAGCGGCGAGGAGTCAGTGGCCTAAAAGCCCGCGAAGACCATCGTGCGCACCCATGGGCAGCTGACGAAGTCAAGGATTCAAAGCTTAAAAGGCCATAAATCCGCGAAGACTAGTCACCGTAACTCCCATGCCGTCTGTATAGCTTCCGGCAGCGCCACGGGGAAATGGATGGAAATGCCCTCCTGTGAATGGGTTCGACGACCTGCAGACGAAGAAAACAGGGGCCGCAGTGTGAGCATTATGCCAACCGTGCGTAAGACCCTCCAGATCTAGGGTTTGATTTCAGTAGTAACTCGTGAGGAATGGCTTAACCTACTCATTGATGGACTGGCGACCCTAGATTTGGTGCCCAAAGGTAGCCTTGCGAGCCCTGCGAACTCTAGAGAGTTACCGTGGCCCAACCCCCCCCCTGTGCGTAAAACCAACAGTTCACCGCCCGTTAGCGTCAATGGGCCCCTCTGATGGACCTCGGTCGTGAGCTCAAGGCAGTGAAAAGCCCAAAAGCGAACTCTAGAGAGTTACAGTGGCCATCACATAAGACCCATAAATGCCTCTACTACTCATGAGCTTAAACTGTGTGTGTGCGCACGCTCCACTACTCATGAGCTTAAACTGTGTGTGGCTAATTAAATTGAAACTTAGTACCGCCAATTTAAATACTCACATAGAGAATCCCGCCACTAACAAGCATAAAAGGTCTAGAAATTGTAAAGGATGTAATGAAATTATATATAAAATACGAATATAATTTGATAAGGTTAGTATAAATGTCATCAACATGCAAGTAGAATCATCAACATGCAATGAGAAATGCTGTTATAAACTCTCAAAATGCTTTCATAAAAACATATGTGAAGCCAAATAAATTATGTCCAAAAACATGAAAAACAAAAATCACATGTTCAAAATTACATGTTTTAAGATCTTCTGTAATCCCCACTGCTTCCGATATCTGCGCAAATCTTCTTTCAACTGTGCTTGAGCTACATCATGTTTAGATTTTTCTTCAAGAATAAGTTTAGCCTGATCAGGGACGCCAGCAAGTTTATTCTCCAGAGAAGCAATCATTCTTTACTTTGAAGTTGCGCGGATTTTTCAATATTAATGGATTGAACATTCGCATGTATCCTCTCTTCAACATCTTGAATAATTAAGGCTTTTTCATGATTCCTTCTCTCCAGTTGAGAGATTTCTTCCTTCAGGACTGCAATACTATCTTCTGGATAGTCTTATTTTCATCAATATGAATCTTTAATTGATCTTGAAGAATCATATGCTCTTGTTCAAGTTTAGAAATTGATGAAGCTGTCAGAGAGGCTTGTTCTTGAGATGCAGCCACTGCTTCTTGTACTCTAAATCTCAGGGGCAATTGTAACATTCTCTACCGACGCCAAAGAATTACTGAATCACGAAACTTGAGGAGTGAATCACGCAAAGGAGATATGTTGATTCTAGCCATCTTGGCAGAGCTCTCAAAATCTCTATAGCAACATCCAAATCCAACCATTGATCGGGATTTCTGAAGATAGAATTATTGCTAACAAGGAATGTTTCACCATAAGCATTTTATGAACAGAGATTTTTGCAAAGGATGACAATTCAGAAGTAGTGGCCACAGAATCAGAACTGGCCGCACCACTGCAATGATGAATCCTATAGTAAAAGAAGAAAGATATCAAAATATTATTATGAATATGTAGTCGTGAATGAAGATAATCAATGTATATATGTACCTGTCACCGAAATATGACCTACAGAGGCAGAAGCTCTCTGAGTCATGGAAAGACCAAGTTCCACCATATCAGCAAAAGATGGCGCTCTAGCTTCTGTGCTTGAATCTCTGGTAGCCGGAGTTGGCAATCTGTAGTTTCTGTTGGAAATATGATTTCACGAGCCACTACTCTCTGTACTACCAATGGAACTACAGGTGCTCTTGGTGAAGACACCACAAGAGGGCTCGCTGAAGAGACAACACCTATTTCTGCAACTTGAGCACCTAAAAAAGGAGACACAATGAAAGGGAGAACATAATAATAAAATAATAAGTTGTTAAAATATAGATAGATATATGCATGAGGAAATTAAATCTCCTTTAGCTGGTGAATACCCATATTCGCCATAATCTAAAGGTTCCTCTTCATTTTCCTCAGCTGCAGGAGATTTAGCAGGATCATTCACACCGAGAAGAGTCTTAACGGTTGCAGGGGAAGATTCCATCTCGACCTCTTTCAGCTGTTTCTTTCCTCATCTCCCGTCAATGTCAACTTCGCCTTCTTCAAAGTCATCATCTTTATCTTCACAGCTGTCGCTATCCTCACTGTCCTCATATTGTGAAGATTCAGTAGTATCTGACGATGAAGCTAAACTCTCATCTACTAAAATTTCTTCTTCTTCAATGACAACTTGCTTCCCTTTGTAAGAAACGGGTTAGCTGCTCTCCGGAACAGGCTCTTGGATTGTAGGGAAACAGATGCTTGACGATCCTTTCTGGAAGAATAGGAAGCGGATGCTTGGCGAGTCCTTTCTGGAAGAATAGGGGATGATGTTGCAAACGCGTTTTTGATCTAGTCATTGGGGAAGATGGACTAGGACCAAGAGGTTGTGGGGGAGATAAGGAAGTACCAACAGCTGGTCCTTCTTGAGTCGCTGCAGTCTCTGCAGGAATTGGAGAAGATGTACCTTCAGCATCGTTTGCGGCTTGACTTGAGAAATCCCGACGAGTTTTCTCGAATTCTCTCAGAACTCCGTGAGCAACCAGCCATCCAAAGTGTTGATAGGCTTGATTTCACGGATAGGGTGTCTTCCAATGATATCTTCCTACAAATTTCTCCAGGATGAGACGCATGACTCTTTTCTGGAACATAGCCGATTCCGCTCTCTAAATTTCTGCCCTTCAGCCTGGGCGGATGAAGAAAAGATAGAGGAATCCACTGGCAAGCATTTAGTGACCAAGTATGATTGGTGATCCCACCATCGCATCCAGCTATATGATGTACGGACTATGCGATTACAGCCTGGAATTATGAAAGAGATCCGACACAGCCATTCAGCAGTTGTTTCCATATCATGGCCCAGTTAAGAGGACCAGTTCCATAACAGCTCATTTTTCTAGTAACCAACCCGCAGTCTTGAGGCACAGTTTGATCATAACCAAATTGACGAGCAAAGCGACTGGGGTAGTAAGGTTCTCTCCAAAATTTTGTTCCTTCCCGAAGAGGTAAACTGCATGAGCGAATAGAAAAGAAGAAAGCTCTCTCTGCTGCAGTAAGCGTTTCTTGGTCCACCATATCTGTATCTTCAACGTAGCGATAAAGGCGGAACTGAAAGAAGTTTATCTGGTCGTCGTCTCGAATTTTATTGGCCACCCACTCATATGCTCTTTTGCCATCGCTCTTTGCTGAAAGAACCAGAGTGGAAGGTGAGAAGGATGAGTATATGCTTGCTCCGGAGCTTCAAAAGTCCAAGGAAAATAAAACTCCAAGCCACCCCGTAATATAATGCCAAGAAGTATGTGCAGACGAAGCTCCAAGAGTAGGGTCTTTTACGTGGGTAGCTATTTCTCCAAGAGCCCTGTAAATAGAACATAATACTGGAGGAGCAAGAGAGTATTTATGGCCTCCCGCTAAAGCACCAGCTACAGTGAAGACAGTGGGACGAATGGCATCTGCCCATTTAGAGCTAGGCAATATGACCAAACTCAGCCAATAGGCTAAGAAAGCTGCAAGTTCTCCGAAGGAGCTATATTCCGGTCTCCCCTTTATTACAGCTCGAAGCTTTGTCAATTCATTGGAGTGACAGTCACGAAATCTCAAAATAAATAAATAAAGAGAGAGGGTGAATATGCAGAAATATAAGAAGAAAGTTGATTATCAGACATAAATACCTGAGGCCTCTGGAAAAAATGTGTCAGCCACTGCAAAGGAGGAATCTTGTGGAAACTGAGAAATTTACTCATCTCCTTGAATAGCTCGATAGTGGTTTCAGAGATCGAAGGTTTCGATCAGGAGAGGATACGAAGGCCAGTTCCCTATTGGTTGGAATAAATTCATCATAGAATTTACCTGTTATGGGAGACCGGCTATGCGGTGAAGATCCCAAAGTGTTATGCTCATTTCACCATAGGGCAAGTGGAAGGAGTTGGTTGTGGGCGACCAGTATTCAAGGAAACCTTTCAGTACAGTAGGTTCCCTACAGAATATTTAGAAGTCACTTCTATAGCATCATAAAGTCTGACTTTTGCAAGTGTGCTTGTATGCTTCAGTAAAATAGCTTCCTCCCAATCAGAGTAATAGCGTCGAGCAGTTAACAGACCTCTGATGCGAAATTCTGCTTGTCCCAGAGTGGTTCCTGATCGCGGAAACGTTTCCGGACTGTCTCATAGAAATGTCAAGGAAAGAGGTCGTGAGGGCTATGAAAAGGAGCCAAGAAGATCATGGGATGGATTTCTCCTATCCTTTGTCGCGGCTTTTGCGTTTGAATGACTCCTTCAAGGATCCTGGGTTCTCTAGTGGCCCATGATTCAGTATACATCAACCTTAAGCCATGAACGCAATCCTTGGGTTCACAGTCAAGCATGGACTGATGGCGATAAACATTGATGGGAATTATTGTCATGCCTTCCGCATGAGGGTTGTCAAACTTCATGACGCCTTCGACAACCCGTATCGAATCCCATGAATTTTGAAGTCTCTTCTTCTCATGTTCCTTGATCCTCTGCAAATTCTTTCGCCTTATTGCGGCGAGTTTTCTGCGGACGAGAGGCAGGGGGAGTGTCTTCACGAAGGGGCGGTCTTTCACTATCAGTACGAATGTGAGCTGTAGTCTTTAACCATTCATCCCAATCATATTCCCTGCCGTGCTTCGGGGGACATTTGATATCTCCCAAAGATATACATCTATGGATGGGGGATGGCAAAGATCCAATGCGATCAGAAAAGTTAAAAGTGGAAGAATAGGCTCTTTAAAATAAGGAGTTCTGGAGGTAATCTTTGTTCGCTTGGCAGGTGGTTGATCAGAAGAAGGAGTCACAGGACGGGCTGTTTGTTTTATACGGGCCATAATGACGATGAAGAAAAGGGGAGAATAGAAGAAGGATGAAAAATGGCTAAGTGTTGGAAGGAACAAAAGAAAGAGAAAGTCGACTAAGTGAAGGACACTTTGCGCGGGTCCGCGCAAAGTGGTATGCGCTGCGCGAATGAACTGGACTTTAAAGAAATTCGTGCAAAGCTGTAAGGTTTGCGCGAGTTCGTGCAAAGCTGTTAAGTTTGCGCGGGTTCGCGCAAAGTGGTTTGCGCGGAAGAGAATCGCAGGAACAAAGTTTTCGCCATAGCAGAAAGGGTTCGTACAAATGACTAAGCTGTTGAACTATTTATAGGATTCGTGGTCGAGCACGGTACTCGACCGAGCTTTGCGCGGGTCGCGCAAACCTAGAAATGAATGGCTTGATCCTTTTCTTTGATTTTTTTCTGAAAAAATAAAGAACGGATCAAGGGGGCATCTGTTGAAGCATAAAATAAGCAAAGAACTGAAGCAAGGAAAGATCAAGAAAATCAACTTGAAGATCAAAGAAATCAGTTTCCAAAAGACTTTGCGCGGGTCCACGCAAAGTGAATTGATTGCGCTGGACCGCGCAAAGTAAATGGGTTGCGCGGGTTGATCAGTGAAGACAGGTTGCGCGGGAAAAATAGATTGCGCGAGACCGCGCAAAGCATGTCGTTTGCGCGAGTCCGCGCAAAGTGTTTTGTGGAAGTATAAAAATGGCTGGATGTTATTTTGTCCCACATCGACCAGAACGGGGATTACAATAGTAAAGATGTCTATAAAACCCCGTTCTTTCTCTCAAAAGGGGTTGGAAGATTTCAGAGTGAAAGAAAGACAAAGAAGAAGACAGAAGGTGCAAATGAGCATTGGGCTCGGATAGTTTGCGCGGACTCGCGCAAAGGAGCATTGGGCTCTTGTAGTTTGCGCGGACTCGCGCAAAGGAGCAATGGGCTCCTGTAGTTTGCGCGGACTAGCGCAAAGGAGCAATGGGCTCCTGTAGTTTGCGTGGACTAGCGCAAAGGAGCATTGGGCACCTGTAGTTTGCGCGGACCCGTGCAAAGCATGTAGTTTGCGCGAACTCGCGCAAACCGACTGCTGGACAGTCTATAACAACAGCAATGGGCTATATGTTGCAGGAATGGCTAGAGTCTTCGAATCTTCAAGTTTTCTTGTTCAGGAGGAAGGGAAGAATCATCGCCAAAAGGCGTATTCCTCCTAAGTTTCAGGAGATGACCGGAATAGCACTGAAATGCTGCCGAAATCTCTATTCTCTTGAAGATTAATTAGTCGACTTGTCTATTCCTCCTAAGTCATAGGAGATGATCAAAATCAGCTCTGTTATGCTGTCGAAATTTATATTCAACCGTTATAATTGTAACTTGCAATGAATTCTTTATAAACTTTTTAGAATCAAGGGATACCAGAGGATGTAAATGAATTCAGAATCAATAAAGTGTGATGGTTGTTTCTGTAACTATTTCATTGTTATGTTTGAATAAGATAATTCCCAAATCAGATACTTTTGTTTTCTTGTCGAAACACTCTGGGCTCAAGCGAATAGCTTTGGGACACTATCTGGACTTGATTTCCGAGGTTGTGGTCAAGTCCAGCAAGGCAGTCTTAATTATATAATTTCGTAGTAATCGGACTTTCAACGTGCGGTGTAGATCCGATACGGAGTTTCAATGTGCTCCCGAGAGCAACTGGGTAATGAGATTGATCCTAGATTTTAGGGTAACCTAGCATCAATGATTCTACAAGTTTTGGGTCTTGCAGATCGTATTTAAAGTGATTCAAACGGATTTCACAGCTAATCTAGTTTAGCACTTAGTTAATTTTGTCTAATTCCTAAAGGATTCGGTTCTGAGTGAATTCCGCCTGAGGTGGTACTCGGGCCTTTGTAATTTGTATAGAAGGTGATTCAAGCTATTATACTTGATTAAATTATGCCCTAATCACACAGAATAAGGTCCTTGTGCAGTTCTACGTCCAAGGGCGTCCATTTCCAAGTTAGAAAAAATCTGAGGTGTTACACTCATACACATCACAATCGGGCCTCACACAAGGGTCTTATGTACATCACCATGGGCCCTCACACACGGGGCCTTATATACATCACCATGGGCCTTATACAAGGGCCTCGTATACATCACATTGAGCCTCATATAAAGGCCTCCATACATCACATTGGGCCTCATCACATGAGCCTCATATACATCACAATGGGCCTCATCATATGGGCCTCATATACATCACAATGGGCCTCACATACAACCACAATGGGCCTCATCATATGGGCCTCATATACATCACAATGGGCCTCCATACAACCACAATGGGCCTCACATATATCAAGTGGGCCCTGCATACAACAAGTAGGCCTCATCACATCAAAATGGGCTTGCTGGGCCACTGGCCTCTGGAGGGTGTAGATAAAATACATCAAGGTGGGCCGCCGCCCTGGACAGCGTATAAAATACATCATAGAGGGTCCCACCGTCCACGCTGGACAGTGAGGAAATACAACATATACATCAATGTGGGACCATTGTCCACGGTGGACGGTGTGGAAATTCAACATATACATCATTGTGGGACCCACCGTCCACACTGGACGGTGTGGATGAAACCCACGTGTAACATCCCGGATTTTTGCCAACCTGGAATTAGACGTCCTTAGGCGATGGGTCAATCCTAACACAGGTTTAACTTCCCAAACGCTCAATTAAAGCCTCAAATCCCTTTTTAAACCATTTTCTTCACAAATCCCACCCTTCACTACCTTGTGCTTTCAATTTTTCAAAGCACTTTCGCCCTAGACACTAACTTAAACTAGCTAAGTAGTAAAACTTGGATCACTTATATACAAACTACAAACTACAAGGCCTAAGTACCATCTCAGACAGAAATCTTACTGTACAAAATCCTTAGAAATTAGGCGAGAATTAGCTAGTGCTAAACTAGAGTGCCTGTGAATTAGCACCAATCGCTTTAAATACGATCTGCAAGACCCAAAACTTGTAAAATCATTGACTCCAGGTTACCCTAAAGTTTAGGATCAAACTCATTACCCAGCTACTCTCGGGAATGACTTGAAACTTCGTATTAGGTCTAGACAGCACATCGGAAGTCCGATTCAAACGAAGTTAAGGAACTAGGACCGCCTCACTGGGCTTGACACCACCTCAGAAATCAGGTCCAGCCGATGTCCCACGGCCATTTGCTTGAGTCCGGAGCGAGGGAGTGTGAAAATCACTCTTTCCTTTACAAAATAAATATCTGGAATAGTGATCTGGCACCATTCGCTTGCGGATCAGTATTAAGCAACTAGACCGTCAGAATCAGACTAGATTACACCCTCGGATCAGGAAAATTTCAGGAACATTTACTTGTACTTGGAATTTCGGATCGTGGCCCACCGACCGTTGAACTGAAAATGGTCCGCCACGTGCGATCTGGGAATTCGATCGAGTCCGACCTTTGGCTCATGGGGGGCTCTAGAAGTGCTCCGTTGAGACGGTTTGACGAACCTAAATCGTGTGTTGGTCGTCGGCATTGGTTAGGCCACACGAAGTGCGTATGTACCTCATGTCGATTGATACAATGTACGCTCATGCTAGTCGAGCTCGTCAAGTAACCCGATCTATCTAATGTATGGTCACCATGTTCGGACGCTACTGCTTGAACCTAAGGTACCAAACTCACCAGTGAAATCCTGTTTAACCTTGGTACCTCGATCCGCTAAGACTCATGAGCCGGGCATGGTGGTATGGGACACCGTGGTCGAGCTGTCGGCCTACGCTGGGGCCACGAGCCTCCCCGTAGTGACCAGTGAGCAACCCAGACTCGTGAACCGAATATGGTGGTATGCGACACTATATTCGAGTTGTCGGCCTACACTGATAAGGTGATGGGGGAGTGGTGTAACGATTACGTGTAACAGCCCTGACAGCCCTTTGTAGTGACCTCGAGCATACTCTGAATCTGTAGAGAGGCAACAAGCCTTCCCACAGTAAACAAAGTATAAACTAGGCCTGTATTGATAAGGTGATGGGGGAGCGGTGCAACGAGTGCGTGTAACAGCCCTGACAGCCCTTTACAACGACCTAGAACCGCATCATCGTATGAGATTATCTAGGACTGATGACCCAAGAATGGATCATTGTTTGGGACTAATATAAGGGAGGTACCTTAGTTTCCCAATACTGCTGTATGAAAAGGACTAATAATAACTCGGTAATCACGTTCATAACATAGCATTGCATGTGCCTGGAAGATGTGGAGCACTGAGGGATGAACGCATGCCGCGGACGTAAGATGGTGTCGCACGAGGGAGCATTGGCAAGGGCATGCATCATGACTGCATTCCATACTTGCATTAATAAGAGTATTTAGGAGTGTTTGATTGTACTGCTTTATCATTACTGCTTGTCTGAATTGATAACATATTAACCTATGCTTTATTGTTCCACTGAGTTAGCTACTTACTCCCACGTTATGGGACGGTGTTTTGGACACCCACCAGACTCTGTCTTAGATGCATGTATTGACGAGGCGCAAGAGGCTGAGCTTAATTACTATAATGATCAGGATGAGTTCTCCTTCACGCAGTTCTCTGGAGGCTTCCCTTAGGCCATTCAGATGACAGGACAATAGGGTTTACCATGATAGTTGTACCATTTTTTGACATTTTGATTTTTGAAACTAATACATGTATATGGTGACTCAGTAAGGTGTTCATACTCTAGAGACCGATTGTGACCGTTTCTGGCTTTATATACCTTTATATACATCTTTCAGTTTTCCGCTTGCATTTTATAACTTGATCTGGAGTATGAATTACTGTTTTGGTATAATCCCACTCATGATTAATGCACTAACAGAGACAACATTCAATCATAAGCATTTATGTTGCATAAGTGATGTTTTGGAACTCGGGTGTTGAGTTGTTAACTCGACCCCCGATTTTCAGGGCGTTACAAGTTGGTATCAGAGCATGATTTGGATTAAACCGGACCTGGGTTATGGTCACACGACGTACGCTGTCGCCTTTCGACTTAGGTGGGTGCAAGAAAAACGTAGAAACAGTCATAGGTATCCCGATTTCGCTGACTAGTGAAGTTTACTGAAATCAGTCATTTTGTTTGAGTCTGTACTCAACCGTGATCGCACGAATCGACCCCAAAACACTTCTAGGCCATCAAATGACGGGTTTAGATCATAACTCACCCCATCCCAGCCGTTAGAAATCGGTAAATACAATTATGTATCAGAAACTTCCTGAAACGACCCGAAATGACTCAAAACGGAGTCATGGGCCTATCCACACCATTCTAGAGGGACCCAGGGTGGGACCTTACTGTTTTGGGGCCTGGGGGCAGGAGGGCCTCGCCGAAATGGCGAGCCCTCGCCAACTTGTCCAGAGAGTGGCGAGGCCTCGCCGGTCAGCGGGCTCGGTCGGGCGGGCAGCTCAGGCCGACGGTCTTTGGGGCCTAGGGTGACCCCCTTATACGTGGGTCGTGGCTTAAAACATCCCCAAACGCCTACCTCCTTCATAAAACGCACCTCCAAGCTCTCCCTTTCCCTCAAAGTTGTTGTTTCCTCTCTCAAAGCTCCCCTCCAATCGCCCATTCCATCAATTTCTGCCACAACCCAAACACCCTCATCATTTACAACCATATCTACCCCTCTACCCTCTCCATTCTCTTTCATTTGAGTGCCTACACCCCCCATTTGAGGCTCAAAATCGTGTAAGCTCTCAACCCATCCCATCTCTCCATTTTCTTTCTTCAATCCCTGTCATTTGGGCCTTTACAACCTCTGTTGAGGCTCAAATTCGTGGAGAACCAGCAACTCCGGCCCTATTCCCCCTTTTTCTTCACTTTCCATGGCCTTCTTCGAGTTCATTGCGGCCATTTTCTCAATTTCCACCATCTTTTCTCTCATGGGAAAGAGAAAGGGGGCCATGGATGAGGTCGGGCCTAGTTGCCCTACGCGTTCAAGGAGGCCGAGAGGCGCCGCCGCTAGCACAAGTACCGCTCGGGAGTTTCGGACGAAGCGGGATCTTGATCCCCGGGTTCCTGTTAAAAGGGATCTGTTGGCGGAGCTGTCTCATGGAGTTTATGAGGATCGTAGGGTCCTTTTTGAAGCTCAAGTGGATGGGCGGCTCTTTGGAGAATATCTGTTGTTCGAGTTCGTGGAAGGGGCCCATTGGAGTCCACTATTTGATGGCGGGTATCGCGCCAATGCGAGCTCTGTTCGAGCTTTCTATGCCAACATTCATGAGCCTACGCTTGAACCATTGCAGTTCCAGATCCCATGTGGAAGGGATCAGTTGGCCACGGTTGATGTCAGATTGATATCTCGGCTTCTGAATGTGCCCCTTGGCGAGGTGCATGCTAGCGAGCTGAATCTGAGGAGTGCATGTGAAAGGGATCGCTGCACACGTTTCCTTTGTGGTGGCCGACTGGTCCAGTGGCAGCCGAACAAAAGTCTTCTAGTGACCGATATGTTTAACGACTTCCGTTTACTCCATTACATCTTCACATTCAACGTCTAGCCTAGGTGGAGTAATCGCAGTGAGTGTACGCGCCTCATGGTAGACTTTCTGTATCAAGTAGGGTAGAGAGCGAACCTGTGCTTGCCTACGTTCGTGTTACAACAGATAATCACTACTGCACGCTCCGCTAGAAGGACTGATTCGCTCCTCTTCGGCCGACTCATATGCAAGATTGCACATGAGTTTGGCTACAGTCTTGGGGCAGAGATGTCGGTGCCGGTCCATCACATCAACGAGCCTACCCTCAATCAGATGAAGATCGGGCCACGGCAACGCCAAGCTCGACTTGAAGAGAACGATGATGAGACGGAGATCGAGGAAGAAGAGAGTGAGGAAGAAGATGGAGCTGAGATAGAAGAGGAGGGACAGGAAGAAGAAGAAGAGGAAGAAGAGGCCCAGGATACGGAGGAGAGCTCCCCTCCTACTCCACCGAGGCATGGCACTGATCGGGCTGCTTGGGATGCTCGTATAGCTCGACTGGAGGAGGATCATGCTGAGCTACGACAGGGCCAGGCTGTCCTATGACAGGATGTTATGGATCTTCAAGGCCTTGTGAAGAATAAGTTCAAGAAAGTAACTCGCGCGTTGAAAACTATCATGTGCTGATTGAAGGATAAGGGTGCCCCTTCTCCATCGCCAGACTCGGACGCCTAGTCATCCATACTGTTGTCTTGTAGTTTGTTTTGCTTACTGCTTTAGGATATGTTTATGTTTTCATGTTGATGGGTGTAGTAGTTAGTAGTATGTTTTAAGTGTTTGCGGCTTTGGTTGTATTAGCTCACATGCATCTTTTGTCATAATTCATGTAACTCTGTATTTCATGTATTGTGACAATTTTGGTAAATGAAATGCATACAACCTCTTTTGCTATGAAGTATGTGAAATGCTTAAGCGATTGGGTATTGTGTTGCTATGCTTCATCTTCATGCGTTGCACCCTATATTGTATAAAGCATGCCACAGAAATATACGCGGAGCACGACACACCTCATGCTCACTGATACGATGGACAAGAGTCCTCCCCATAGAAATGGTCGTACAGACCCTGGTTTGGGCCTGGATTGTGAGACCATACCTGCGTCTCAGCCTTCCACTGGTCCTACATTTGGACTACCACCTTATACACCACCGGTTCGCTAGCAGAACCGTGCGTCTTCCTCGACGCAATACGTGCCTCAGCCTGCCCCACCTACTGATAGGTTTGAGCAGATGATGATGTTGATGCAGCAGCAACACCATCAGCTCTTGGCCACTATTGCAAGGTCCTTATCTTAAGGTGGGAGTGCGACTCCACCTTCACCATCTGTACGTCCTGCTGAGACTTCAGAGCCTTCTGCTCAGGCTGAGGATGTGCCTCTGCCTGCACCTGCTGCATACCCTACGAGGAATTTGGGTACTAGTGGCCTTCTCGACCGATTACAGCCCTTGAGGCCTCCTACTTTTATGGGTTCTCATAGACTCGAGGAGACTGAATATTGGCTAGACCGCATCTCCAAGATGCTACAGATGCTGCATTGTACTGAGTCAGAGCAGGTTGAGTTGGCCACCTTTATGTTTGAGAAGGAGGCCAGTATGTGGTGGGATAGTGTTCTACGGACAGTCGCAGTTGGCTACGTATGGACTTGGGCAACTTTCGAGTTTCGTTTCCACAAAAAGTACTACCCTCATACCTACCGACATGAGAGGGAGAATGAGTTCTTGCACCTCAGGCAGGGAGGCATGACAGTTACCGAGTACGAGCATCGATTTACTGAGTTGGGCAGATACGTCCCTACGATACTTGTTGACGAGCAGATGCGGATATGACGTTTTTCTGAGGGCTTACGACCTAACATTCGGTCGAAGATGTGCTGTATCAGCATACCCTCCTATGCCGAGCTGGTACATATGTTTATGCGGGCAGAGCAGGATATAGAGCGACTGACACGCTCTCGTGGCCCTATGGTTACTAGGCCACGACCAGATATCCAGAGCAGGTCATTCCTCGGCAAGAGGCGTCGTGTTGACTCTCCTCCCAGGATTGCGGCGCCAGTAGTTCCGATGAGGCGTCCAGGTGTGACCTATTCTTAATGCGGTAAACCGGGTTACCCGCAGAGAGTTGCTTCGCACGGATGAGAGACAGTGGGTTTGCACCACCGCAGAGGATTGATCGTTCTCGCCCTCAGGCTTATCAGCTCCACCACTACAGACAGCACCTGCACATCCATCCTTCAGACCACCTGCACATCCATCCTTCAGACCACCTGCACCTCATTTTAGGCCGCCACAGCGACCTATGGTGCACAGCCGAACCGTCAGCAGCAGGCACTCATTCACGCACTCACGACGGAAGAGCCAGAGACCGCACCTTCAGCACTTATGGCCTTCGAGATCACTGCACACGTCCAAGGTATTCCTGTCTTCTTATTGGTGGACACAGGGTCCACTACCTCTATGATTTCATGCACGACAGTCAAGCGACTGGGTTTGGATACTGCTCCTATGAAGGGAGTGAGGGTCATCACTGCCACAGGGACTTTCTCTGATGTTACTAGTATGTGTGAGGGCTGCCTGATAGAATTGGGGGGCAGGACGATACTAGTCGATTTGATCGTCGTCCCCCTATTACATTACGACGTTATTTTCGGTATGGACTGGCTCAATGGGATGCGAGCAGAGATAGATTGCGAGACTAGGGTGGTTACAGCCCACGGACCGGAGGGCACGACTTTCACTTTCCCTGTTTAGGTCAGTCATGCTTCTCGGTTAAGGTGTTTCGCTTCTTCAATGAAGGATACTGATGTTCCGACGCTTGTGTATACGCCTGTAATTCAGGTTTTGCGGACGTGTGTGAGTTGATTCCTGGTTTGCCTCCTCGGCGCGAAATCGACTTCACCATTAATCTTACGCCTAGGGCGACACCCATCTCATTACCTATGTATCGTATGCCTCCATGCGAGATGGAGGAATTGAGGAAACAGATTGACGGACTGTTAGAGAAGAGCTTCATACAACCCAGTGTGTCTCCTTGGGGAGCACCTGTGTTGTTTGTCAAGAAGAAGGACGGGTTGCTGCGGTTATGTATTGATTACCTCAGGTTGAACCAGTTGACCGTGAAGAACAAATATCATTTGCCCAGGATAGACAGCCTGTTTGATCAGTTGAAGGGGGCAAAGTATTTTTTGAAGATCGATTTACAGTCAGGGTATCATCAGTTGCACGTCAGGGATGAAGACGTGCAAAAGACGGCTTTCAGGACCTGTTTTGGGCATTACGAGTTCCTTGTGATGTCGTTCGGTCTTACGAACGCACCGACCCTGTTCATGGACTTAATGAACTGGGTATTTCGGTCATTTCTATACCGATTCGTCATCGTGTTTATAGATGACATCCTGATATACTCCATGAGTTGGGAAGAGCATGAGGAACACTTACAGGCAGTACTAGATGCTCTGAGGAAGAACCAGTTGTTCGCGCAGTATAAGAAGTGCGACTTCTGGCAGGAGGAAGTCAAGTTCCTGGGACATGTGGTGTCATAGGAAGGGATAGCAGTGGACCTGGCTAAGGTAGCTACAGTTCAGGATTGGAAACAGCCTGGTTCAGTTACTGAGGTGAGGAGTTTTCTGGGCCTAGTAGGCTATTACCAAGTGATTCATTCGAGACTTCTCGAAGATAGCCAAATCGTTGTCACAGTTGACACGGAAGGATCTAAAGTTCGCTTGGGATGAGAAGGCGGAGCAGCTTTTAAGGATCTGAAGGACATACTGACGTACACCCCTGTGCTAGTATTGCTAAAGCAAGGGGTTAAGTACACTATATATACTGACGCATCTCGCGTTAGTTCAGGTTGTGTCCTTATGCAGAAGGACAGGGTGATTGCGTATGCCTCGAGACAATTAAGGAAGCACGAGAAGAATTACCCTATGCACGACCTTGAGTTAGCAGCGGTCATATTCGCATTGAAGCTCTGGAGACATTACCTCTACGGAGAGGAGTTCGAGCTTTTCTGCGACCACAAGTGCCTTAAGTATATATTCACTCAGCGGGACCTAAATATGAGGCAGCGTCGATGGATGGAGACCTTGAAGGACTTTAAGTTCAAGGTTTCCTACCATCCTGGCAAGGCCAACCTTGTGGCAGACGCGTTGAGTCGCAAGAAGGCTATAGCATTTGTAGCTCCGTTGATGATAGCAGAGTGGGATATGTTGGAGTTCGTGAGGGACTTCGAACAGAAACTCACAGTGGAGGAGCCATTCGAGAGTGTCGCACACGTTCGGGTGCGACCACTTATTGATGACCGGATTATCGAGGCCCAAAAGGGCGACGAGTGGTTGTCTGAGCTTCAAGAGCAAGCTAGCGATGATGTGGACTCCAAGTGGAGAGTTGGCACAGATGGGGGCCTATGATACCGTGGCTGCCTATGCATCCCAGATATTCAGGACTTGAGACAGGAGCTTCTCGAGACTGCCCACAGATCGAAGCTTACGATGCATGTTGGTAGCACAAAGATGTATCAGGATATGAAGCGGTCGTATTGGTGGGACAATATGAAGGTTCATATAGCAGAGTATGTTTCCCGTTGTCTCACGTGTCACCAGGTCAAGGCCGAACATCGCCGACCTCCTGGACTCCTTCAACCCATTCCCATAGCTGAATGGAAATGGGACTTCATTTCTATGGACTTCATCTCGGGACTGCCAAAGACGAGAAAGGGTTATGACTCTATTTGGGTGATTGTGGATCGACTGATGAAATCCGCCCACTTCCTCCCGATTAAAGTTACAAACTCTGTAGACGAGTTGGCTAGAGTGTACATAAGGAGATTATGTGTCTGCATGGAGTTCCCTTGGAGATTGTGTCGGACAGAGACACGCGATTCACATCTATCTTCTGAACTCGTATCCAGGAAGCGATGGGTGTGAAGTTGAAGTTCAGTACCGTGTTTCACCCTCAGACCGACGGGCAGACAGATTAGGTGAATCAGATTTTGGAGGATATGTTGCGGGCCTGTGTTTTGGATTTCAAGGATAGTTGGGATGACTGTCTTCCTTATGCAGAGTTTGCGTATAACAACAGCTTTCAGGCGAGTATTGGCATGGCTCCATATGAGGCTCTGTATGGTCGCCCTTGCAGAGCACCGCATTGTTGGACTGAGGTTGGCAAGTGCAACTTAATTGGCCCAGAGTTAGTACAGGCGACCTTAGAAAAGATCAACATTATCAGGCGTCGACTCCTGACAGCCCAGAGCAGACAGAAGAGTTATGCCGATACGAGGCGGCGACCACTTGAGTTTGAAGTTGGAGATCATGTATTCCTCAGAGTTTTCCCTATGAAGGGAGTCCTTCGGTTTGGGAAGAAGGGGAAGCTTACACCGCGGTTCATTGGCCCATTTCAAATACTTGATCGAGTGGGAGAGGTGGCATACCGTCTCGCTTTGCCCACACTACTCGCGGGCGTTCACAACGTATTTCATGTATCCATGCTAAAGAAGTACGTTCCTGATCCTTCCCATATTATCAAATGGGAGCAAGTGTAGTTGAACGAGGACGCTATGTATGTACTGCATCCGACACGTATCCTAGACAAGAAGGAGCAAGTGTTGCGTAGTAAGGTCATCCCACTTGTGAAAGTACTATGAACGCATCAAACAAAGGAAGAGGCTACTTGGGAAACAGAGGCCGAGGTCAGAAAGAACTACCCTCAAATTCTCGAGGAGTATGAAAAGGTACTAATTTCGAGGACAAAATTTTTGTTTAAGGGAGGTAAATTGTAACGTCTTGGAAAATTTCGTACAAAGATCCGAGTACCACCTCAGTCAGAAACCACTCAGGGCCAAATCCTTTAGAAATTAGACAAAGTTAACTAAGTGCTAAACTAGATTAGGCACGAAATTCGTTTGAATCGCTTTAAATATGATCTGCAAGACCCAAAACTTGTAGAATCATTGACGCTAGGTTACCCTAAAATTTAGGATCAATCTCATTACCCAGTTGCTCTTGGGAGCACATTGAAACTCTGTATCGGATCTGGACCGCATGTCGAAAGTCCGATGACCACGAGATTAATCGTTTAGGACCACCTTGTTGGGGTTGATAACCATCTCAGAGATCAAATCCAGATAGTGTCCCACGGCTATTCGCTTGAGCCTGGAGTAAAGAGTGTGAGAAAGTGTAAGTTTCTTTAGAAATTAAATCAAATTAATTAATCTGAGACTTGCGCTTGGGGCCTAATATAAGCAATCAGCCGTCAGAATCTACCCAATCAATCCTCGGATCAGGGGAAATTTCCAGACACTGTCCGTGTACTTGTAACCTGATCGAGTTTTCAGTGACCGTTGACTGAAACTGGTCCCTGCCACGTTGTGATCTGTGAACCCGACTATAAAACCAAACTTAATCGCCTAGATCCAAGGTCGGTGAGCTTAAGTCTGACCCTTTGGCTCAAGGGGGGGCTCCAGAAGTGCTCCGTTGAGATGGAAACAGACCTACTTTGGTCTATAACCTAGTATACCTGGCCCTGGGGTCTAATTTGGTGAGTTTTGACCTATATAGGACCCTTAAACCCTCCTCATTCCAGCTCCATACGAATTTGAGGAGAAACCCTAGGAGAGAGAGAGAGAGAAGAGAGAGAAAGTTTAATTGTGAGAAAAAGTCGAGATTCTTCCTGATACTTACCCTGCTATCCTACGTTGCTGCCATCACTATCTAAATCGTTTTCCCTCCCGGCGATTCGTCCTTCATTTCTAGGTAAGAAAACCCTCACCCCCTAACCCTATTTTAAGAGTTTCTTCTCATGTACAAATAGTGAGTGTTGCTTACCTTGTGTTAGAGGTCGTCTATCGAAAAGGCCTAGCTATATGTCCTAGAGGGGGGTGAATAGGACAATGCCAAATAAAACTTATAACAGCGGAATTAAAAAGAATATGATAGCCAAATTAAATTACAATGCAGAAAGTAAAACAACCTCAAAATTAGATCTTGAGAGGTTGATACAAATGTTGTTCTAAGGACAACCTTTCACCAAAAACCAGAGTTTATGGTAGGACAACCTTATTTCTAGAAAGATCTTTGTATCAAATCTCAAACCAAAGAGGAATAAGGAAATAAATACAAACTGAATTGAAATAAATTGTAATCACAAATGTATTGTTCTAGGGACAGCCATACACCATAAAAATGGCAGGGCAACCTTGCTGGAACAACTTTAAAAGAAATTTAAATTCAAGTAGATAAAGGAATAGCAGAAAGTAAATTCTAAACTATTACAAAATTCTCACAAAGCTTGAATTAAATGATTACAACATTCACCACATTCATACATCCCACAAAAGAATAATTAAAGATTAGAAATGTAAATCATTCAACCATAACACTAGGGATTATAGTGGTTCGCCTGTGTGTTCACCAACTGTTAAACAACAGCCACACAAATGCTACTCCACTCCTAATATCCTCACACAGGGGATATTAGCGTTCACTAAAAAATAGGTTTTCCCAGGTTCACCAAAACCTTTACAATTGTGTCTTTGTCTGTGGGCTTACACAAAAAAAAAAAACCCCACTTCTGAGTTTTCCTGGCTCTCCTCAGATAACCAATACAACAAGATTTTTCTGGCAAATCTTGAAAGAAACCAAAACAGAAAGGAATTTACAATTAAATGTAAAATACCTGAATATCTCCTTCGATGTAGCAGCCCGGTAGAACCAAGTCAGAGTAGATGATTGAATGTCCAAGTTCAATGTCCAGTACTCAATTACAATGGTTCTAATTCTAATAGATTTTAAATTTAACCAAGTAGGGCTTGCCTTAATTGATTTTGATTCCAAAGAAAGGGAATAGCGATTCCTCTTATCAAATTAGATTGGAATAGCAGAAACAAAATCAATTAAATAAAGCTAAGGAAAGAGAATATTAAATAAGCACACTTAGCTTAGATGGAGCACAGAAATATCTCTCAGAAGTTCGACGAAGATTGGCTTGAATGGATTAATTAATTCGATGATTTCTTCTGAGATTCGTGCTCTATTTATAGGTGAGCAGATCGCATCTTCGACTGGTCTAAGGAACCTTCGACTAGTCGAAGAAATAACAGATTTGAAAAAAATCGGCGCGATAAGCTTTGACCGTTCTACGACTGGTCGAAGACCTCCTTCGACTGGTCGTAGGTCACCTTCGACTGGTCGAAGGTCTCCTTCGACTGGTCGAAGACCTTGTGAATTTATCGCTGGACTTTGTGTCGAAGATTTACGACTGGTCGAAGAACCAGTCGACACTGTTCCTTCGACCGGTCGAACAGATCCCTGGACTAGTCGAAGACTAACAGAATTTATCCGATTTTTGTAACAAACTTACGACTGATTGAGGATTTCTTAGACTGGTCGAAGCAACTCTAGGACTAGTCGAAGAAGGCCTAGGACTAGTCGAAGAAAGACCAAACTTATGTAAAATAAACATTCGATTTATGTATCCAAAGTGACCTACTTCTAAGGTCAACCTAAGGTCAGTCAAACCTCAACCATGAAGTAAGGACATTGAAATATTAGGAACTAGTGACCTTGAAGTATGAGCCTTGAAGTCTTGATGTAGCTCAATCTTGAAAGTGTCTTGAATTCTTATGAACTGCCTTGTACATGTCTTGAGTTCTTTATGAACTGCCTTATACTCTTCTTGAAGTCTTGAGCTTGAGTCATGTCTTGTGAGTAGTTCTTGCATTCAAGTTTGATCTTTTACTTGTGAGCTTAGCTTGTTCATGAATGTTGATCTTTGAGAGAGCTTCACTTATGCAAGATATAAAACAGTGATTTTGGCACCACAAATTTGACAACAAACAGGGATATAAAATATAGCACTTACAATCTCCCCCTTTGTCAAATTAGTGACAAAACACATAACCAAGATAAACATAAACATAAAGTAAAACACCAGTAAAACACCAGTTGCTTCAATATTCAATATTCAACATTCAAACTCCCCCTGAGTAACATAACCAATGCTAACATAACCAATGCTACTCTTTTCACCTCTCACAATCACATCGTTAAGTTAAGAACAAACCATTCTCCCCCTTTTTGTCACTATATGACAAAGGAGAACTAAATAAAGAGATATATGAGAGTAAACATGAGGAGTTATGAGATTATAGCAAAACAGATATAGAGATACTCTGCATAGCTTCATATAGAATAAATATCCAGCATAAAACAGTGATAGTATCCAACTAAAATTCAGTCAACCAAGTGCTAAATTATAAGGTTATTACAGACCAGAAAATCCCATAAAGACTAGTCAGAATTAGAACTAGAAGACGGAGCAGGAATAGAGGGATCAAGTTGGTGCATGCCTTTGTTTAATCGCCGAAGATATTTCCGCATGTACTTGAATTGAGAATCACGAGTAACAGACATGTTTTCTAATTTTTCATTCAAATTCTCAACTTTACCCTCCAATGCACTCAGACGTGCATCAAAATCAGATGGTACAAAATCTGGATCATTTGTCGAATCAGAATCCAGTTCCTCAAAGATATCATCCATATTAATGTCATCCCCTGCTTCTTCATGACCAGCACCACCACCATTACCACCTTGTTCAGGAAGTAATTCCAGCTTCATCTTATTGAGATTAGTGTTGTTGAAAATCAGATGATGAATAGGTGCTTCATTAACAGGCATATCGACCAACATATGTGTGGCTAATACAGTCATTAAATAACCAAAAGGATGTCACTATGACCAGGATGGAGTCTAAAGTGAAGAAGGATGAACATGAAGAAGGATCAGACTAAAATGGAGTACCACTGGAAATAGCATGATAATACGTACCATAAATGAGGTCAAGTCAGTTTTATTACCTGACCGAGGATACAGATTAGACACAAAGATTCTGTGGAGCACTCTGTATTTGGGTAACAAAAACCTTGCGGGAAGCGCATTCCCTTTTCGTGTCCATTGAACATCCATGTTACACAAATCTCTAGTGAGCATACGTTTTTCAGAAATTGAGGGTTTATCAGTTAGGTTATGGATAGGAATACCCTCATCATTACAGGAATCTCCATAAGGGCTGAAATTAAATGTCGATCAATTTCAAATGGCCCTTCACTAGTAGATATTTTAAAAGTTAAACTATCCAGTGAGAAGTCACTTATGCATGTAAACATGGATTGAGCAATGGACCGGTATGCAGGCCCACCCCAATGCAATAAGTTAGCCCAACCTACAGCTTCAAGCAAAGGTAGGATACCAAAAGGTGCAATATGGTTAATATCATAGGATGTTCAACAATCACATTACGAGCTCTAAGGTCTATAACATAAGAAGGATCATTAGTAGGCTCAAGAAGATGACGTTTGGTCAATCTGGAGGAAGTAGAAGGACCACGGGAAGTAGATTTTTTACCTCTAGAAGCCATTTGCAACAAGGATATCAAGAAATTAAGAAGTTGCAAAGGATTGAGAAGTGGGTTTCTTCAAAACAGATTTTTCAAAAATCAAACCCCAAATCTCAATGAAATCAAAATAGAAAGCTTCAAGATAGACAAGAAGTAATCTAGACACTGATTTGCAAAAAAACGTAAATGGAACACTAACCTTGAAGAACAAAAATGGTGGGTTCGACAAGTCGAAGCTCGGCTCCTTTGAGAGAAAAAAGGAAATGAGGAAGAAAGCAAAAATCCCCAAATTTAAGTGATTTCCGAGATCTACGACTGGTCGTAGGTATCTACGACCGGTCGTAGGACGACTGGTCGAGTACACTCACGACAGGTCGAAGGAAGTCCAAAAAAAACATATTTCTTGCAATTTTGAAAGAAAATGAAATTAAACCTAGCAAATATATACACTATGATACATGTAGGCATAAATAATCATTTTAAAATACACATGCCAAGATCAAATTTCATCTTATTAAACCTAATTTTATCAAGAGGTTTTGTGAAAATATCAGCTCTCTGATCTTCAGTAGGAATATATTCTAGAGATATAACTTTTTCTTCTACCAATTCCCTAATATAATGAAATCTAATGTCAATGTGCTTAGTACGAGAATGCTGAATAGGATTTTTTGAAATATTTATTGCACTGGAATTATCACAATGCAATAACATAGAATCCTGTTTAATTCCATAATCACTCAGCATTCGTTGCATCCAAACAAGCTGTGTACATGCATTACCAGCTGCGATATACTCAGCTTCAGCTGTTGAAAGTGATATAGAATTTTGTTTCTTACTAAACCAGGAAACTAGACAATTTCCAATGTAAAAACAACCACCACTGGTTGATTTTCTATCATCTAGATTACCAGCCCAGTCAGCATCCGAGTACCCAGCTAATTGGACACTAGTCTCATGAGGATACCAGAGACCGAGATTTACAGTACTTGCGACATATCTAATAATTCGCTTGACAGCAATCAAGTGTGATTCTTTAGGATCAGATTGATATCTTGCGCAAATACCAACACTTAGAGAAATATCAGGTCTACTAGCAGTTAAATATAACAAACTACCACCATCATACTCCGATAAAGTTTTGAATCAACATTTTTACCATTATAGTCTTTTGAGAGTTTCAGGGTAGTACTCATAGGAGTATCGAAATTCTTGCCATTCTCAAATCCAAATCTCTTGATTAGATTCAAAGCATACTTAGATTGAGAGATGAATATTCCTTCAGGTTGCTGCTTAACTTGCAAACCAAGGAAATAAGTCAATTCCCCAACCATGCTCATTTCAAACTGTGATTTCATCAAGTCTGCAAACTCAGTAGTCAAGTTAGTACAAGTTGAACCATAGATGATATCATCAACATAAATCTGTACTATTAAGATATGATCATTATGTTTTTTAACAAATAGAGTTTTAACAGATCCCATTTGAAAATTGTGACTTAAAAGAAATTTTGTTAGTTTCTCATACCATGCCCTAGGTGCTTGTTTTAATCCATAAAGTGCCTTTTTAAGCCGATACACATGATCAGTATTTTTTGGATCTTCAAAACCCATTGGTTGTTCAACATAGACTTCTTCATGTAAATCGCCATTTAGAAAAAGCACTTTTCACATCCATCTGATAGATCTTTATCTTTCTAAAACATGCAATGGATATAAATAGTCTGATAGATTCAAGACGAGCTACTGGTGCAAAAGTTTCATCGAAATCAATTCCTTCAATTTGAGTATAACCTTGTACCACTAGTCTAGCCTTGTTTCTAATTATATTTCCACATTCGTCAGACTTATTTTTGAAAATCCATTTTGTTCCAATGATGTGTTTATCTTTAGGTCTTGGTACGAGATACCAAACATCATTTCTTACGAATTGGTTAAGTTCTTCTTGCATCGCAACAATCCAGTTCTCATCAGCAAGAGCTTCTTTTACATTGGATGGTTCTATTTGGGATGTAAAACATACATAATTACATAAATCCTCAAGTTGTCTACGGGTGCGAACACCAGTGAGAGGGTTTCAAGAATTTGAGTGGTTGGATGATCTTTAACAGTCCTCAATTCAGATTCAGTCTGATTTGATGAAGTATCGGGTTTATCAATGATTAAAACTTCATCATTATCTGAATTAGAGATAGGCTTATTTAAGTGATCATCAATGACAACATTGATGGATTCTTGAATCACACCAGTCCTTTTGTTCAGAACCCTATAAGCACGACTGTTTAAGGAATATCCTAGAAAAATCCCTTCATCACTCTTTGTATCAAATTTTCCCAAATTTTCACGATCACGTAAAATATAGCATTTGCTGCCAAAAACTCGAAAGTATTTAACAGTAGGCTTTTTATTGAACCACAATTCGTAAGCCGTTTTATTATTATCTTTGCTAGTGTAGACTCGGTTAATAATATAGCAAGCTGTGTTGACTGCTTCAGCCCAAAGATTTTTAGAGAGCTTCATGCTATTCAACATGACATTAGCCATTTCTTGAAGTACTCTATTCTTTCTTTCAACAATTCCATTTTGTTGTGGAGTTTTGGGAGCAGAGAATTCATGTAATATTCCTTGGTCGGTACAGAACTTCTCAAAATTGCTATTCTCAAATTCAGATCCATGATCACTACGAATCTTACTGATTTGAGAACATTTTTCAGTTTGAATCCTTCTGAGAACTTTACTTACTTCTTCAAGGGTTTCAGATTTATCCCTTAAGAAGACTACCCATGTAAATCTGGTAAAGTCATCAACTATTACCAGATATACTTTTTCCCACCACGACTTTCCGTTCTGGTAGGTCCTATCAGATCCATGTGGAGGAGTTCGAGTGGTCTTGATGTGGTATTTGAATTCACCTTTTTGTGTGAGTTCCTTGTTTGTTTGCCTATCTGGCACTCACCACATATTTTATCTAATTTCTGAAGTTTGGGTAAACCTCTTATAAGTTCTCGTTTGCTCAATCTATATAAATTTCGATAATGTACATGTCCAAGACGTTTGTGCCATAAATCAGTCTCGTCTGTATGGACCATGTGACATGTTTGATTAGATGAGCTGGATTCGCTAATAATATAGCAATTTTCAGATGTTCTACGTCCAGTTAATATTACAGAACCCTTATTGTTTAGTATTTCACAGCTTTGATTAGAAAACCGAACACTATGGTTATTATCACATATTTGAGATATACTAAGCAAGTTATGTTTTAAGCCTTCAACATATAACATTTTTAAACACAGGAAGATTAAAAAGTTGAACCGTACCTTGGCCTATAATCTTGCAGTTGCTACCATCACCAAATGTGACTGAACCATCAGTCATATCTTTCAGATCTGTGAATAAAGCTTTGTCCCCTGTCATATGCCTGGAGCATCCACTGTCTAGGTACCATTTTGAATGACTTGTTGCTTTGAAAGCAATGTGAGCAACCAAGCAGGTGACTTTTGGAACCCATTTCATAACTGTTTTAGGTTTAGGAACATAGTTGGTCTTCTTATGTTTATAGTTGTAAGAATGACCTATAGAGTTAGATTTTAAGAGCTCCTTGAGTAAATCAACTATCTTTTCAGCTAGTGGATTTCGTTTCTGATTAAAGTTGACATGGCTGCTTCTAGGTTTTTTTTTTGAATTTCTAGAAAAATCTTGATAAGTACTTTTCCCTTTTGAGTTTGAGGACTCTCCTTTAACAAACATAGGAGGAGTATACTTTTGTTTAGGAGGTAGATTTTTATCATATCCCAACCGGATAGATCGCCACATTTTCTTGATCCGGATAAAAGTTTTTCTAACTTTGGATCTCCTTGGGCATATTTCCATGTGTCCTTTAGACTCAGAAGAGAAGATACTTCAGTTTTGAGTTTCTCAATTTCAGATTTCAAATCAATAATTAGGGAGTTCTTGAATTCCAAATCGCATTTTGATTTTTCAAAACAATCTGAAATTTGTGATTTTTCTAAGACAAGCGATTCAAAACATTCTTTGAGTTTAGAAAACTTTTCTTTTTGAAGTTTAAGTTTGACAGCAATTTACAACTTTCCTTATATAGGGCATTGTAAGCATCTTGAAGATCATCTTCATTTTCACATTCACTACTCAGATTTTCTTCACTTGTTGAGTCATTATCTGAAAATGTGAATTTGGCTAGAGTCATAAGAGCTTTAACCTCATTGCTCAACTCAGTTTCAGAATCTTCTGATTCAGAAGAAGCTTCAGAATCAGATGATTCATCCCATGTAGCCAACATACCCTTCTTCTTGGGTTTGTCCTTTTTAGGACATCTATTTGCTAAATGCCCATATTCTTGACAGTTGTAACATTGACTATCTTTCAAAGATTTTTGAAATTTAGGTCTAAACTTCTTTTTATCATTTGATTTTTGAAAATCAACCCTTTTCTTGCTTTTGAAAATCTTGTAAAATTTTTTTGCTAAAAGAGCCATATCATCTTCTGAATCAGATTTTTCTTCTGAATTATATTTAGAAGATTTTAGTGCGATAGATTTACCTTTAGGAGCTTTAAAGTTTAACTCGTAGGTTTGTAGAGAACCAACTAGTTCTTCTACCCTCATATTATCCGTATCACGAAGTTCCTGGATCGCGGTTACTTTAGAATTGAACCGTTCAGGAAGTGAGCGTAATATCTTTGCACACACTTTACTTTCTGGGATTTTATCGCCAAGACCCCACATTGAGTTTACAATGTCATTCAATCTAGTGTAAAAGTCCATAAACATTTCATTTTCCTCCATATGAATTTCTTCAAATCTGGTTGTGAGGAGTTGGACTTTAGATTTTTTGACAATTGTAGTACCCTCGTGTGTCATTTCTAATATATCCCAAGCTTGCTTTGCAGTATCACAGGAAATGATTCTTTTGAACTCATCCGGTGATAGTGCGCAAGTAATTGCATTTAGTGCTTTAGCATTAGCATTACTCTCACTTTTCTGAAGAGTGGTCCATTGGTAATATGGTGTGACTTTCATAGATTTTGAACCATCAACCCCAGTAACTTCCATGACAGGAGGTTTCCATTCAGTCACTGTGGCTTGCCACACATTTTCATCCATTGACTTGAGGAAGATCCTCATTCTGGCTTTCCAATAGGCATAGTTGGAGCCATCAAATGGTGGAGGTCTCGTGACTGAAAGGCTATCAAAATTTGACATCTTTTTAAATAGCTTAGATCGTTAGCTCAGGAAATAAATCCAAATAAATAGCAATAAGAACGTGCTATTAGGCTTTGATACCACTTGAAAAGGCCTAGCTATATGTCCTAGAGGGGGGGTGAATACGACAATGCCAAATAAAACTTATAACAGCGGAATTAAGAAGTATATGATAGCCAAATTAAATCACAATGCAGAAAGTAAAACAACCTCAAAAATTAGATCTTGAGAGGTTGATACAAATGTTGTTCTAAGGACAACCTTTCACCAAAAACCAGAGTTTATGGTAGGACAACCTTATTTCTAGAAAGATCTTTGTATCAAATCTCAAACCAAAGAGGAATAAGGAAATAAATACAAACTGAATTGAAATAAATTGTAATCACAAATGTATTGTTCTAGGGACAGCCATACACCATAAAAATGGCAGGGCAACCTTGCTGGAACAACTTTAAAGAAATTTAAATTCAAGTAGATAAAGGAATAGCAGAAAGTAAATTCTAAACTATTACAAAATTCTCACAAAGCTTGAATTAAATGATTACAACATTCACCCATTCATACATCCCACAAAAGAATAATTAAAGATTAGAAATGTAAATCATTCAACCATAACACTAGGGATTATAGTGGTTCGCCTGTGTGTTCACCAACTGTTAAACAACAGCCACACAAAATGCTACTCCACTCCTAATATCCTCACACAGGGGATATTAGCGTTCACTAACAAAATAGGTTTTCCCAGGTTCACCAAAAACCTTTACAATTGTGTCTTTGTCTGTGGGCTTACACAAAAAAAAAAAACCCCACTTCTGAGTTTTCCTGGCTCTCCTCAGATAACCAATACAACAAGATTTTTCTGGCAAATCTTGAAAGAAACCAAAACAGAAAGGAATTTACAATTAAATGTAAAATACCTGAATATCTCCTTCGATGTAGCAGCCCGGTAGAACCAAGTCAGAGTAGATGATTGAATGTCCAAGTTCAATGTCCAGTACTCAATTACAATGGTTCTAATTCTAATAGATTTTAAATTTAACCAAGTAGGGCTTGCCTTAATTGATTTTGATTCCAAAGAAAGGGAATAGCGATTCCTCTTATCAAATTAGATTGGAATAGCAGAAACAAAATCAATTAAATAAAGCTAAGGAAAGAGAATATAAATAAGCACACTTAGCTTAGATGGAGCACAGAAATATCTCTCAGAAGTTCGACGAAGATTGGCTTGAATGGATTAATTAATTCGATGATTTCTTCTGAGATTCGTGCTCTATTTATAGGTGAGCAGATCGCATCTTCGACTGGTCTAAGGAACCCTTCGACTAGTCGAAGAAATAACAGATTTGAAAAAAATCGGGCGCGATAAGCTTTGACCGTTCTACGACTGGTCGAAGACCTCCTTCGACTGGTCGTAGGTCACCTTCGACTGGTCGAAGGTCTCCTTCGACTGGTCGAAGACCTTGTGAATTTATCGCTGGACTTTGTGTCGAAGATTTACGACTGGTCGAAGAACCAGTCGACACTGTTCCTTCGACCGGTCGAACAGATCCCTGGACTAGTCGAAGACTAACAGAATTTATCCGATTTTTGTAACAAACTTACGACTGATTGAGGATTTTCTTAGACTGGTCGAAGCAACTCTAGGACTAGTCGAAGAAGGCCTAGGACTAGTCGAAGAACAGACCAAACTTATGTAAAATAAACATCGATTTATGTATCCAAAGTGACCTACTTCTAAGGTCAACCTAAGGTCAGTCAAACCTCAACCATGAAGTAAGGACATTGAAATATTAGGAACTAGTGACCTTGAAGTATGAGCCTTGAAGTCTTGATGTAGCTCAATCTTGAAAGTGTCTTGAATTCTTTATGAACTGCCTTGTACATGTCTTGAGTTCTTTATGAACTGCCTTATACTCTTCTTGAAGTCTTGAAGCTTGAGTCATGTCTTGTGAGTAGTTCTTGCATTCAGATTTGATCTTTATACTTGTGAGCTTAGCTTGTTCATGAATGTTGATCTTTGAGAGAGCTTCACTTATGCAAGATATAAAACAGTGATTTTGGCACCACAAATTTGACAACAAACAGGGATATAAAATATAGCACTTACAATATCGACGTTGACGAAAGCGTAGAGTTTCTATTAAGTTCGTAATGCTTCTACGGCGTAAGGTGCGGACTTTAGACGTATAGGTTATGGGTTTTCAATGCTTTCAATGTCAGATAATGATAATTAATGCAATCTGGAATGTTATTGTCCAACTACAAATGCAACTATTCGTTTCGTGAATTCATTACGTATGCATTAGGCGTTTAATAGTGTATTCAGTATATTGTTAAAAAATTATCGTATACGTCAATCATGAAAGTGTTTTTGCCATATAAATTTACTATGTGATATCTTATAATGTGTATAATACTTACTCTGCGGCGGAAGGATTCCCCAAATACATGTTTTTGGCTATATACGTTATGTTTTAAATGAGTGTATTCTAAGTGTTTGTAAAAATGCGTGTAAAGTAAGTACTTAGATGATAGTGCTTTAGATAGGTGTTGAGATAGGATTCTTAACTACCTTAGAGAGGTGTATGATTTCCTCCATGCAAGTTGTTTAAATTAATTGCTTACTTATGATATATCTGTGTTTGTATTTCCTGCTTACCTTGTGCTTTATAACATGCTTGTTAACATATTTGAATTATTTTGTTTATTCTGCTTTACTCTACATGCTTCTGATTAAGGATTGAATGTGATTGGGGCTATGTTATAGTCCAGGCGATCGGTAACAGACTTGAGTTCGTGGTTGAGATTCATTCGTCACGTAAGACGTGTTTGACGAACCCGAGTCGTGTGTTGGTCGTCGGCAGTGGTTAGGCCACACGAAGTGCGTATGTACCTCATGTCGATCGATACAATGTACGCTCGTGCTAGTCGAGCTCGTCAAGTAACCTGATCTGTCTAATGTATGTTCACCATGTTCGGACGCTATTGCTTGAACCTAAGGTAGCAAACTCACCAGTGAAATCCCCTTTAACCTTGGTACCTCGATCCGCTAAGACTCATGAGCTGGGCATGGTGGTATGGGACACCGTGGTCGAGCTGTCGGCCTACGCTGGGGCCACGAGCCTCCCCGTAGTGACCAGTGAGCAACCCAGACTCGTGAGCCGAATATGGTGGTATGCGACACTATATTCGAGTTGTCAGCCTACACTGATAAGGTGATGGGAGAGTGGTGTAACGATTGCGTGTAACAGCCCTGACAACCCTTTGTAGTGACCTCGAGCATACTCTGAATCTACAGAGAGGCGACGAGCCTTCCCGCAGTAAACAGAGTATAAACTATGCCTGTGTTGATAAGGTGATGTGGGAGCGGTGCAACGAGTGCGTGTAACAGCCCTGGCAGCCCTTTACAGTGACCTAGAACCGCATCATAGTATAAGATTATCTAGGACTGATGACCCTAGAATGGATCATTGTTTGGGAATGATATAAGGGAGGTACCTTAGTTTCCCAATACTGTTGTATGAAAAGGACTAATAATAACTCGGTAATCACGCTCATAACATAGCACTGCATGTGCCTGGAAGATGTGGAGCACTGAGGGATGAACGCATGCCACGGACGTAAGATAGTGTCGCACGAGGGAGCATTGGCAAGGGCATGCATCATGACTGCATTCCATACTTGCATTAATAAGAGTATTTAGGAGTGTTTGATTGTATTGCTTGTCTGAATTGATAACATGTTAACCTATGCTTTATTGTTCCACTAAGTTAGCTACTACTCCCACGTTATGGGACGGTGTTCTGGACACCCACCAGACTCTGTCTTAGATGCAGGTATCGACGAGGCGCAGGAGGCTGAGCCTGATTACTATGATGATCAGGATGAGTTCTCCTTCATGCAGTTCTCTGGAGGCTTCCCTTAGGCCATTCAGATGATGGGACTACAGGGTTTACCATTATAGTTGTACCATTTTTTGACATTTTGATTTTTGAAACTAATACATGTATATGGTGACTCAGTAAGGTGTTCATACTCTAAAGACCGATTGTGACCGTTTCTGGATTTATATACATTTATATACATCTTTCAGTCTTCCGATTGCATTTTATAACTTGATATGGAGTATGAATTACTGTTTTGGTATAATCCCACTCATGATTAATGCACTAACACAGACAACATTCAATCATAAGCATTTATGTTACATAAGTGATGTTTTGGAACTCGGGTGTTGAGTTGTTACTTGACCTCCGATTTTCAGGGCGTTACAGTTAATCCTCGTCTAATTTCTAAAGGATTTGACCCTGAGTGATTTCTGCTTGAGGTGGTACTCGGGTCTTTGTACGGATTTTTTCGAGACGTTACAATGAGCCATTCCAACTCCGATTTGGGTAAGAAATCCTAACCCTAATCTTGTTTTAGGAATCCAAATAAAGGAATCGACGAAATAGCTAACCTATTTTGTGATTTAGGTAGCCGTTGTGCTGTAGAGGAGAACGTAGTGTACGAACCGAGTTCGTAACGGGCGTACCGACAAAAGGTGCGGACTATAAACATTTAGGTTATGGTTTTTCAAAGCTTTCAATGTCAGCTAATGATTCATGTCTGACTTGATTGCTGCCACATGATCTTAGTTATGACGTTTTCCATATATTATACATGTATGAACTATGTTGGACAAATATGCATCTATGTGTTTGTTGAAATGTTTAAATGAACTTGTAATTATGATTTGTGCTTGTCATGACTATTAATCTAGAATTCATGCTTGTTGTGTGTAAGACAAGTCTCTTTATGAAAAGCTTTGCCCTAATATATGTCGTAACTAATTTAGTCTTTGTATGTAGTAATGTGTAGTCTAAGTGTTTGATAAAATGTCTGAATGAGAAATTGTTGGTGAATTGTATTGATTAAGGGTATTGAGATAGAATTCTTAACTACCTTGTCCATATTTATGATTTCCCTCATGCAATCTAAATTCCTAATGCGTGATTTATGGATGGAATGCATATGTATAATAACATGTTCAATGTGTTTGATAAAATGCTCAAATGAGAATTATATTTGAATTGTTGTTAAATGCTGTTATAATCATCATATGTGACTACCTATTGCATTTGAGTATGATTGGACTACTACGTTGTCCAGGCAATCGATAATAGTTTCCGATGGAGTGGCTGAACTAGTCTCGCCACATTTGATACGTTCGATGAATCCCAGTCGTACGGCGATTGTAGACAGTGGTTAGGCCATGTGGAGTGCTTATGTGCTCCATGTCGATTAATTCAACATGCGCTCATACCAGTTAAACTTGTCAAATAATCCGATTGGCCTATTTCGTTTTTACCATGTATGGACATCACTGCTTGAATCTAAGGTACCCCTTACCAATGTAACAGCCTGTTTCAACCATGGTACCACGATCCGCTAAGACTCATGAGCCGGGCATGGTAGTGTATGGGACACCATGGTCAAGCTATTGGCCTACGCTAGGGCAACGAGCCTCCCCGTAGTGACCAGTGAGCAACCCAAACTCGTGAGCCGAATATGTTGGTATATGAGACACTGTATTCGAGCTGTCGGCTTATGTTCAGGTGACGAGCCTCCCATAGTGACCTCGAGTATAATCAATTGAACTTGCCTATCCACTGCTTTCATTAGGGGTGATGCCCTACAACTTGCCTATCGTATGTGATTAACTAGGATTGACGACCCTAGATGGATCCCCGTCTAGGTTAATGATATAAAGGGAGGTACCTTAACTTCCCGAATCTGCTGTATGAATACGCCTAATTAATTAGTTGGCTAACATGACCATGCACCACATTGCATGCGCTTTGGCGAGAAAGCACACGTTTAGGGAGTTTGTCATGCATGATCGTTAGATGAAGTAGCTCAGGGAAGGTAGGTGAGGGCATGCATCATTACCGCATATCATCCCTGCATTAATAAGAGTAGTTTGAAATGTTTCTTGTATTGCTTTATCATCACTGCTTGACTGAACTGATAACATGTTAACCTTTGCCTTTAGTACCACTGAGTTGATCACTCACTCCCACTCTAGGATGGTGTTTTAAAACACCAACTAGACTGTTGTAGATGCGGGTAATGATGGAGTCTATGCAGCTGAAATGGACTTCATGGATGAGGAAGAGGAATTCTCTTATGTTCAGCTATCAGGTGGGTCTTCATAGACCTCGTTCTGATTCGACGGGATTATAGGGTTACCCGGATTAGTTGGACATTTACACTTTGATATTCTATAAATTTTGGAACAATACATGCACATATATTCACCCTGGTAACGTACTCATACTCTGGGGATTGTGAAACACTTATATACCTTATATATCTATCTCAGTCTTCTGCTTGCTTATTAAATTATCTCTGGAGTATGATATGCGGATTTAGTATAATCTCACTCATGTTTAATGCACTAATATGGATAACATTTAAACATCATTATCTATGTTGCGTAAGTGATGCGTTGGATCTCGGGAGTTGAGCTTTGCTCGACCCTCGAAATCCGAGGTGTTACAAGTTGGTATTAGAGCATGATTTGGATTAAACTGGACCTAGGTTATGGTAACACAATGCACGCTGACGTACTTTGACTTATGTGGGGGCGATAAAATATAGAAACAAATGTAGGATTTCCAGTTTCACCGACGGGTGAAACTGACAGCTGAAATGCACCCCGTATGCATCTAAGATCACGTGAAATGATCTAAATCCCCTCTTAGACCGTCAATCGACGGGTTTGAGTTATTTTTCGACGAATACCAAACTTAAATCATGCTAAAAGGCGTGAATATGTGCACGATGGGATCCGAAACCGCCTCAAACGGACACGGGAGCCCCAACCACACGAAATGGGGGGAACTAGAGGGTCCCCCGCATCATTCAGAACCCGATGGGGGGGGGGGGGGGCAGCCCACTGCCCCCAGGCGGCTGCGCCTCCACCTGTCTAGGGGACCGCGCCGCACCGCACCGCACCCACCTCTAGCGGGCCACTGCTGGCTCGCGGGTTAGGTGGCCTGCCGCCCTTCCCACATGCATGTGGGGTCCGTCCACGTGTGGGGCCACCTTGTTTCAACCCCTTTTGCCCTATTCTCCCCCATTTCAAGTTTTCAACCCCTCTAAACCCTCAAAAATTTCATTTTCCCTCTCCAATCTTCATTCCATACTCAAATCTTCTTCTTCTACAATACACATCCATCCTCCACCATTGTCCTCAAAGGCCTCTCTTACTACTCCCTACTTCCCTTATTTCTTCTCATTTGAGTACACAAACCCACCTTTGTGTCTCATAAACCCCCAAAAAAATCCCCCAACCCATATCATCTTGCAAGCTCTCTTAACCTCATGACTCTTTTTGAGTTAATTACTACCATCTTCTCTATCTCCACACTCCTTTCCCTTATGGGAAAGAAGAGGGCGCCCGCGGATGAAGATGGGCCTAGCCACCCTACCCGTCCAAGGAAGCAAAAATACGCCAACGCTAGCGCAGCGTCGAGCGAGAGCGAAGGACGAAGCGGGATCTCGATCCCCAAATTCCATGCGAAATATTTCTACCACTAGGCATCGGACTTGGTAGGTTTCAGGGCCGTAAAGTTGTGTTTGAAGCACATGTTGACGAAAGGCTATTTGGGTTATATTCAGTGATGGACCTCCTGTTGGGAGCCGGGTGGGGTCCCATATTTGAAGGCAAGTCTCGTGCGTGTGAAAGCACTTCCAAGCCTTCTATGTTCATATATGGGATCCACTACTGGAGCCTCTACAATTCACTATCCCCGTGGGAAGGTAGGAAGCCATAATCAATGTTGGTGTGATGGCCCGAATTATGGGGATTGAACGGGGTGAGGTGCATGCTAGTGAATCTCATCTCACTAGTGTGAGAGAAAGAGATCGCCGCACGCGGTTTCTTTGTGGCCGACTGGTTCACTGGAAGTGAGGCAATTGCCTCCCATCGACCAAGATGACAACAGACTTCGCCTACTCCACATATTCACGTACAATGTGTATCCTAGGTGGAGCAACCGTACCAAATGTACACGTTTGATGGTGGACTTCCTATATAGAGCCGGGCAGGGAGACAAGCTGTGTTTGCCTACGTTCGCCCTGCTACAGATAATTCAGACCGCACGCACTGTTAGGGGAGATATTTCACTCCCATTCGGTTGACTTATATGTAAGATTGCTCGTGATTTTGGCTACAAACTTAACGTGGATGAGCTTGCACCGATCCACTTCATTAATAACACTACACTTAACATGAGAATTGGGCCGCGACAACTTCAAGCCCGATTCGAAGAGCAAGGAGATGAGATAGAAGAGGACAGTGAAGAGGAAGAAAGTGATGAAGAAGAGGAAGGAAACAAAACAGAGGAAGTGAGGAACACTACGCCAAAATGGCCAATTTGCGACGGACTTCTTCTGTCACAAAAATCTCTTAGTTTAACGATGGATTTAATCCGTCGCTAATGGAAAAAGTCCGTCGCTAAGCTCGTCTTTCTCGAATATCCGTAGTCCGAAAGTCGTGGAATTTAGCGACGGACCTAAATCCGTTGCTAAAATTTGATTTACGACGGATTTTTATCCGTCGTAACTAGGCAACAGACAAAATTCGTCACAAATTTTGATTGGGCGATGGAAAACGAACAGTTGCAAATTCCCACCCAAAATACCAAATGGCGCACTTTTCAGTTGCTTTTGCGACGGATCATGGTCCGTCGTAAAAGGACTTTCGCCTTGACATTTTTTTTTCATTTTTTTAGAATATGGTGGAAAATTAAGTTTTTTTGTAGTCTAATAATTGTTTTTTAATAGAATTTCAGTGGTTTAATTGTACATATTTGTATCTAAGATTATTTTTTAATAATTGATTGAATGAAAAAAGAAATTTTATTTTATTTTTATATCAAATGAGTGAAATTTTTATTTTTATTTTTTAATTTAAAACTAATATTTAAATGATTTGTAATATCACATGAAAAAGAATATTGAGAAGTTTAAAAATTTTAACAATGTTTGAGAAAAAGATTAGATTTTGAAAAAATAAAAATCGTGATTTAATAAAAATCTATTTTATGGGAACAAAAAAGAATATTTAATAAAGTTGATAAATTTGAAAAAAAAAAAAGCATTTGATTTTGAGAAAAAAGTAATATCCTGTAGAAGAAAATTAAAAATATTTTTAAAAATGTGAAAATTTTCACAACGTTGAAAAATAAAAATATTTAAAAAAAGAAAATGAGAGTTTGAAATTTGAAAAAAAAAATGTGAAGTTCAATAAAAATTGACAAGTTTGAATAAAATGCTTTTAAAAAAATGGGGAAGTGAAAAAGAATTGAAAATTTTAAAATAAAATGATATTAAAAAATTGATACTTTATCAAAAAATATATATATATATTTTGAAACAAAAAATAAATAAGTTGAAATTTTTTGTGATTTTGAAAAATAATTGAAAATGTTCAAAATTCAAAATTAAAAGAAAAAGTTATTTATAAAAACACTAAGATTTTGAATATATATATATATATATATATATATATATATATATATATATATATATATATATATAATTTTTTAAAATTGAAAAGTTGAAAACGACATGATGCTTTTGAAGAAAAAAAAATCGACATTTTGGAATTTTTCGGAAAAAAAATTAAAAATTGTTAAAATTTAAGATATTTTGAAAATAAAAATTCAGAATTTGTATTTTAATTTATTTTTTGAAATATTTTATAATAAAAATGATATTTTGTTAAAAGTTTTCAAAGAAAAATTAAGAGTAAAAAAATATGCATTTTGATAAAAAAAAAATGTTAAATGGAAATTGAAATTTATCTATGAAAAAAATATTTTTAAATAAATTATTAGGCACATCCACTAATTGAACATTTAATTGTTTTTGGACAATCGAATTAGTCCAAATTGAAGAGTAAATAACTTCATATGTTTAAATCAAATTTCACCCAAATCGTTGATCAATCTTGTATCCCAATACCTTTCTCACATGTAGCTAGCCTGATTGGGGCGAGTAACTAGTCAAATTGAGGGTATTGATCAATAAAATAGAGTGAATGGACTATACATATAAAATGGGCTAAATATTATTGTCAAAATTGTGACCCGACTTATTAACCTCGCGAGAACCTACGAATTGATGTTAATAAGTTTTGTGGGCCCCATCATGATGTGTGTCGAACATCAACACCGTGCATTTAATGTCCCCTTTAGGTTATGAGATATCTCAAAAATCATCTGTAAACGAAACTCAGGTGGGCCATACCATCTAAAACCATGTCAAGACATCTTCAAAAATATAAAAGCACTTGGTGGGGCCCACATGAGTTTTGAATGCGGCTAAAACTTGGTCTGACCCCTCATCCAAGTGGGACACACATAATGAGTGGGTTTGATATATGAATCACATTAAGGCAAGCCCAATATATGATTATGAATGTTTTAAGGAAACCCCTCTACATTTAGGTGAGTTAGCCATTACCCTTACCAGAGTAAACTCTGTGGGGTCCACCGTTATTTATTTATTTTATCCACTCCGTTTATCCATGTTAACAGATAATTCGAGGTCTAAAGAACAAAAATGAAGCATATCCAAAGCTCAAGTGGACCACACCACAGAAATAGTGTGATTGAACCTTTATCATTGAAAAATTCTTAGAGGCCATAGAAGTTTTGGATCAAGCTGGTGTTTGTGTTTTCTCTTCATTCATATATATTTGATATTATGAATAGGTTGGATGGCAAATAAATGTTATTGTGGGCCCAAGGAAGGTATCAATGGTGGAAATCATTATTCCACATTGTTTCGTGTGGCATGGTCCACTTGAGTTTTGGATTTACCAAAAATTTGGGATCAACCCACACTGTTCATCCATTTATTCAGATCATTTCAGAGAATTATTCAAAAAATGAATCATATCCAAAGATTAAATGGACCGCACCACAAATACCAGCATGGATGGGAACGAATTGGCTACTCCCCTGCCACCCGTCGTTGGCTAGTATTCGGTATTATGTGGGCCCCACCATGATGTATGTATTTCATCCATTATGTTCATCCATTTTTACTGATCATTTTAGGGCTTGATCGAAAAAATGATAGGGATATAAACCTAAGGTGGACCACATCATAGGAAAGCAATATTGATTGGATGTCCACCATTGAAATCCTCTTAAGGCCCACAGTACTATTTATTTGACATCCAATCTGTTGATTAGATCATACAAGCCCTATTGAAGGAAAAAAAACAAAGATCAGCTTGATCCAAAACTTTTATGGCCCCCAAAAGGTTTTCAATGGTAGACATTCAATCCCCCACAGCTTTTTTCAAGTGTGGTCCACTTGATGGTTAAATATGTCTTATTTTTTGTCTCAAGCCTTACGACGAGCTCGCCAGTTGGATGGACGGTTTGGATATAATGCATACCTCACGATGGGACCCACAGAACTTGCAGACGTAAGCCAACTATTCATCTCCTTCATTTGGCGGGAAGCGGAATGGCTACTCCCCCTGCCACCAGTCCCGTGGCTGGTGGTCAGTGCTCTGTGGACCCCACTATGATGTAGGTGTTTCATCTATTCTATTTATCCATTTTTTTCATATTATTTTACAATTTTATACCAAAAATTAGCGGGACATAAATCTCAGGTGGACCACACCACATGAAAACAATGACAATTGGATATCCACCATTAAAATCCATCTTAAGGCCCACTGTACTGTCTATTTGACATCCAATCTGTTGATTAGGTCATAAAGGACCAGATGAAGGGAAAAACCAAAGATTAGCTTGATCCAAAACTTTTATGGCCCCCAAAATGTTCTTAATGGTCCACGCTCATTCAACACTATTTTCTGTAATGTGGTCCATTTGAGATTGGGATATACCTCATTTTTTGGTCTTATACCATAAAATTATCTAGAAAAATAGATGGATGGTGTGGATGAAACACGTACGTCATGTTGGGGCCCACAAAGCACCGACCACCAGCCATTGGCTGGTCGCCACTTTGAATGACGGACGTGGAAGGAGCCCTTGGCGTGATGTTCCTGCGCAAGAATGTTGGGTGGGGCCCAACACCATGTGTTTGGAAAATCTACTCCGTTAATCCATTTTTAGATATCATTTTAAGACAAGAGACTAAAAATGAGTTGAATCTAAAAATCAAGTGGGTCACACGATAGGAAACAGTGGGGAAACAAATACCTACGGTTGAAAACTTCCTGGGCTCCACCTTGATGTTTATATGCCATCCAAACAGTTGATAAAGTCATTAACACTGGAATGAAGTGAAAATACAAAAGAAAAAAAAAGCCTGAAACAAAGCTTTTTATGGCCGTAAGAATGTTTCAACGGTTCTTACTGAATCCCCACTGTTTCATCTCGTGTGGCCCACTTGAGTTTTGGATCCACTTAGTTTTTGGTATATTTTTCTAATATGAGCTCTATAAACGGATTAAAGGAGTAGATTTTCCACAAACATGGTGGTGGGCCCCACCCAACATTCTTTCACAGGAACTTATCTGCGAAAGGCTTTAGCATGCAGAATGCTCACCTGCGAACCAATTCACACGGACTACGTACGAACATTTTTGAGAACTCATCACACATGATGAGTCTCTAAAATCTGAATGGTCCACATGAAGCAAAACCTCATAAAACCCCCTGGTATCAATTTTTACTTTGAACCAAGACTTCGGTGGGCCATAAAAATGCAAACAGTTTCTTCCCTTGATTTGCATTTCTCTTTGCTATGGCCCACCAGAATCTTAGATCAGGGTGAAAATTCACCCCCTAGATATCATGGGATTCTACATCTTATGGACCGTTCAGATTCAACACCCATGACACGTGTGCAAAGGTGCACACGTGCGCACGTGCTTAGGTGAGCATGCCTCCTTTAGCACGAAATCCATGTTTGAGCTTTGAGGACTGGTTAGGCCCCCAGCCCTAACCAGTCTCTGTTTCAACCCCTCTCTCATACGCTCTCCTCTCTCCCTTCTTACAGATCTCTCCTTCCTCTCTCTCTTCCTGTCGATTTCTCTCCCTCCTATCTCTCTTCCTGTCGATCTCTCTCTCTCCTCTCTCTCTCGTCATGGTGAAAATCTGGTGACTCGCCTGATGGAAAAGGTGCATTTGAAGCTCGGGTTAAATCAGATTCACACAGGTGAAAATATCTCTCTCTCTCTCTCTCTCTCAATATTAATGCCGATTTAGGAATTTGGGAGTTAGTAGTTTGTAGATTCTCGATTTGAATGTGGACCCTTATTTCAGGATCTGGAGATTTTAGGGTTTACAGATTTGAATGTGGACCCCAAATTGGGGATTTAGGGATTTAAGGATTTTGGGGATTTGTGGACTTTTAAAATTGGGGATTTTCTGATTTTGCAAATTGGGGATTTTCTGATTTTACAAATTGGGATTTTCTGATTTTACAGTTTTTATTTATTTATTAATTATTATTATTTTTTTAACATTTTGTTGTTGTTCTCTTTCTAATTTTCATGATGGATCCTAAAAATCAAGGTCATGCCACAAGGAATAGTGTCAAATCATGCTAAATTTACTATATATGGCCAAGATGAGTCTTGGAATATCCTGATTTTCAGGGAATCCATTCATCCCAGTGTGGCAAATCATATAAGTAGATTGGATGGCATATAAATATTAGGGTGGAACCTGTATGTACTTTGGACGATTTTGGTGGTGGGAATTACTATTTCAACTATACCCCGACAGGTGTTGCCCTTAGTTTTGAAATATTTTGGGTACCACCCACTCCGCATGGTCCATATAGGCAATTTGGATCATTGCAACATGCTCTGGATCTAGTTGCAGTTAGCGGTGAAACTCAAATAGGTGGATTTGGATTGCAGATGGATCTAGCGGTGCAACATGTCCTCCTTATACATAGTAGAGATGTGAAAGATGGAGGAAACAAATGTATACTTAGAGAAAGCAGTTAATTGTGTCTACTGTATAATATAATCAGATTTTTTTTCCAATAGTTTAAACATTGCATTATCTCGTTTGACATCTCTACTCTAATAGAATAAGAACTTTTAAAATAAGAGCTACTCTAATAACCTCTTTTTGTTCTAGCAGTTGTTTTAAATAAGCTCATTTGGTAAAATTACTTTTTCAAATATGAAAACAGCTCTTATTTAAAATAAGCATGTTTGGTAACATGTTGAAATAAGGGCATTTTTTAAGGGTAGTAGATATCATTTTAAAAAAAAATAAAAAATTACAACATGGCTGTGTGTTGATTCATTTAAGAACCTCCTTTTTATTTATTTTTTTCCAGGGTTTGAAGATAGAAAAAAAAAGTTTGAATCATTAACCTTGATCATCAATCATTTAGGCCCCACGTTTGATTGATAATAACTCTTGGGAACTACCTTGATTGGATGAATCCAGCCATTTGATCAGTGGTCATTGATCAAATGGCTTGCATTTTTCTTGTCAATTATGTGGGTGGAGAAAAACATGAGAATCACACCCACTTGTCAATGATCTAATAGTTACGCTTTAGAAGTGGACAATGTTCTCTTCTCTAAGTAACTGATATGCTACTCTTAGCTTATCCTTTTGTAACTGATATGCTTGAGAACACACAAAGCTGAACTACACTTTGCAGAGAACAAAGTATAAGGGAATGTTCAAAAGAGCTGCCTTGATAAGCTTTGTAGGCCAGATTGTGCATTCTTATTTGGCAAACATCTTTCAGGAAGTTTTTCATCTGTGATTTATCACAATCCTATGGTTGGATGCAAAGTATGAGCTTCAGAAGTTTCAGTCCAATAACCAAGAAATTCAAGCGTTTTGATTTCCTGTTAGATATCCATGTGTAGTGTCAGCTTTATTTGGACTAGTATTCATATTTAGATTAATTAACACAAAATTCTTCCCAAGATAGAAACTGTGATACTGCCAAACTATGATACACAAAATTCTGCCTTTGTGAGCTAACTCCAAGAATGATTTCGATAATGCTGAAAGGAGTACGTGCTCTCTTTGTTGCAAGGTGGATAGATATAAATGAGCTATTTAGGTGCATTTTTTTTTTTTTATCTTTCCACAAAACCAGTGAATAAGACTTCCCTTCCCTTTTTCAACCAATAATTAAGACTTGGCTTAGGCAATTTACATAACTCTGCTTTATGGGCTCTCATCCCATGTGAAATATTGAATATCACAACACTATTATATAGGCTTTAATTTTGGGTTGGCTTTTATATAAAAGTTGTGTTGCCATGTTTGGTTATGAATTTGTTGCTCAAATTTACTAAAACTTTTCCTTTATAGCTATCATGAATGTTTTGATGGGTGGCTTCTAGTGTTACTATGACACTTCCAAGGCAACATATGAGCTCATTCAAAAGATACTACTTACAGGACTGGAGCCTGGAGCTGTTGATGTGTTTCTTGATTTCATTTACTATTCAAGTGGTCCTCTACCTGACGAACTGCTCACCCAAGTTAAGGTTAGGCATCACCCCACATGATGTCAAATTCTATTTCTTTTAGCCTTTCGGTTCCTCCAATTCATGAAGTTGGTTCTGCATTTCTATGTATTGTTTTCTTCTTTCTTTGAAGTCAAGGTTTATGTGTTATTTTGTTGATATAATTTAGAAAATTTTTTGCATCAGTATGCAATCGTTCTTCAAAGCATTTTCTTTTATAAGATGTTATCAGTTGTTCTTTATCTTTATTCAATTTCCTTAGTGCTATTCAATTTTTGCTCATGCCTCATCTTGAAATAAGGTTTTTCTAATGAAGTTATTTTGTTATAACCAGGGAGTTCATGTTTCAGAGGACTTTGTTGTCGAGCAATTGAGGTCCATGATTTCTGATATGTAGGTTGATGTGGTAAGTGACAAGCACTCAAAAGCAAGTTATGATAATGATGGTGGAAAAGGATTCATGTAGCTGACCCCAATTAGTTGGGATAAGGCTTAAATGATGATAATGATGGTTAGATATCCAATTTGATTCCCTGTTTTTATTTTCTAATCAAATTTTTGGGTTTTGGATGTGAATGAGCTATTCCACCTAACAAATACACTTGTATACTAGCTTTTTTAAGCATACATTTTTTTCCCCTTTTCTAAGCATACATGCGTGTAATGCAAATGCCACAATTGCCAGCATATTATCTTTCCTTGCTTATTAGAATACTCGGCTGGAGCCATTTCATTATTACTCGGGCTTTCAGTACTTAGTAATCTTGAAACTTTTTTCTAAATTGTGTATCATAAAGAATAAATCCAGGGTATGTTTATTTATTAAATAATATAAATGGTGGGACCCACCCGATGAATGGGTTAGATCTTATTATTGTATGCTAAGCTGTAACATATAATGGCGTGTACATGAACAGCCTCCTACACACGTGTGGGTTTATAAAACCTCAGTACTTGATACTTCGATACATTTTCCGCTCTCTCTCTCTCTCTCTCTCTCTCACTCAAAGCCAAAAGGTTTCATCAAAATCATATCCAGATTCCTTTTTCTTTTTCAATTTTTTTTTTTCATGTTTGGATGTTGGATCTTGATTTATTATAATCTAGAATCGATTCTACTTTGACGGGTTTGATTACATCACTTGTTCAAGTAATTTATGAATTATATGAGATGGGTATTTCTTTCTTTTTCTTTTATCTCTCTCTATTTTCTTTTTTGAAGTTGGATTTGGATCTTATCTGATAGAAAATAGATTGCAATGAGAATTGCTTTTATGGGTTTTGCTTATATCATTTGTAGAAGGAATCCCTGCCCTTGATTTGCTTCCTTTCTTCGTTTCTTTGATGAATTTGTAGAGTATGTGGGGTGGTCTTTTTTCCTCCTTTGTTTGATATGTTGCTGGGACTTTAATTTTTAGATTGATGTGAGCTGCATTGAGTTTTTTTTTTAATTTTATTATTTTTTTATTTTAATGAGGGGAATGATTTAATGTAAAAACTCTTATAGTTTTTATAATACCATTACGTCTATTTTCATCTCATTGCTACTTTTGTATGAGGGGAATGATCTGGTGTAAAGTATCCATTTTGGAGATTTGATAGGGTAGTGTTATCATGATCTGGTGTAAAGAATCTCTGCATAAAGCAAATTTATGAGGAATTTTGTAGGAAAAATCTTTAAATAATACACATAATAGGGAGGTATTTGATACTATGGGAAAGTGCTAGAGTTGATATGCAAGTGCACATGGTATGTAATAACTGAAATTAATCTACCCAAATTGCGGTACCTATTATGGGTAGGTTTGTAACGACTCGAAAATTTCCGTACAATGGCTCGAGTACCACCTCGACCAGAAATCACTTAGGATTAAATCCTTTAGAAATTTGACAAAGTTAACTAAGTGCTAAACTAGATTATCCATGAAATCTATTTGAATCGCTTTAAATACGATCTGCAAGATCCAAAAATTGTAGAATCATTGACGCTAGGTTACTCTAAAGTCTAGGATCAAACTCATTACCCGACTGCTCTCGGGAGCATATTGAAACTCCGTATCAGGTCTAGACCGCACATCGGGAGTCCGAATACTACGAAGTTAAGGACTTAGGACCGCCTCGCTGGGCTTGACAATCATCTCGAAATCAAATCCAGACAGTGTCCCACGGCTGTTCGTTTGAGTCCGGAGCGAGAGAGTGTGAAAACACTTGTTTTCTTTACAAAGTAAATATCTTGAATAGTGATCTGGCACGTGTTACTTGTGGTTAATTTGTAAGCTACCAGACCGTCAGAATCTGACCCAAATACACCCTCGGATCAGGAAAATTTTCATAAACATTTACATGTACTTGGAATTTTGGATCGAGACCCGCTGACCGTTGAACTGAAACTGGTCCGCCACGCGCGATCTGGGAATCCGACTGAAACAAAAACTTAACTTTACCTAGATCCAAGGTCTGTGAACTTAAGTCCGACTTTTGGCTCAAGGAGGCCCGCCAGAAATCCTTCGTTGAGCTGAAAAATGCTGCTTTGGTTATAACCCAAGTATACCTTGACCTTAAGTCTATTTCAGAGAGTTTTTAGGCTATATAAGGACTTTAAAACCCTCTCTCTCACAGCCATACGAATTTGAGAGAAACCCTAGAGAGAGAAGTGAGAAAAGAGAGAGAAAGAGTGAGAGAAGTGGGATAATCTCCCTACTACCGTTCCCTGCCGCTACACAAGCTGCACTACCTGGTTCTCATCGCTTTCCCGGCGATACCGATTTCGTTTTAAGGTAAGAAACCCTAACCCTAATCTGTTTTAGGGTGTGAAGGTTGTAGGTTATGAAATAGCTAACCTATTTCATTCTTTAGGCTACTAAACTACCGAATACGAAGGCTTAACAAACCTAGCTGATTCGTTGCGATTCTACGGTATAAGGTGAGGACTTTAGGTATATAGGTTATGGTTTTCAACGCTTTCAATATCAAATAATGATAGATTCATGATCTGCATGCAATTGTACATGTACAAAGTGCTGTTTGTTTTCCATTTCGATTAAAGATGTAGAATATGGAATTTTACATATTCTAGGTATTCATAGAAATACCGTATACATATAAATTTTGGAAATGTGTTTGCCATGATTATTTGTTGTATGAATATATGGTATATGGATAAAATACTTATTTGGCGAAAAGATTCGCCATAATACATGTTTGCTAATATATACTATGTATGTAGAAATAGCGTATTGTAGAAAGTACCGTATTTGTATATATTTTGGAGATGTGTTTGCCATGACTATTTGCTGTATGAACATATTATATATGCGTAAAATACTTGCTTGGCGAAAGGATTCACCCTAATACATGTTTTACTAACACACACTATGTATATTGAAATATTGTATTCTAAGTGTTTGTGAAGATGCTTGTGAGAGTAAGTGCTTGGATGCTAGTACCTTAGGTAGGTGTTGAGATGGGGTTCTCAACTACCTTAGAGACATGTATGATTTCCTCCATGTGTTTGTATTCCTATTTATATAGTGCTTTATGATATGCTTTATAACATGCTTTGTAACATGTTTTATAACATGCTTTATGACTTGCTTGTTAACATGCTTGAATTACTTTGTTTATTATGCTTTACACCACATGCTATGAGTAAGGATGGATTGAGTTTGAGACTATGTCTATAGTCCAGACAATCGGTACCAGACTTGAGATCGTGGTTGAGATTCATGTCGCCACGAAAGATGTGTTTGATGAACCCGAGTCGTACTTCAGTTGGCGACAGTGATTAGGCCACACGAAGTGCTTATGCACTTCATGTCGTTCAGTTGATTGTGCGCTCGAGCTAGTCAGACTCGTCAAGTAACCTGATATGTCTAACGTATGTTCACCATGTTTGGTCACTACTGCTTGAACCTAGGGTACCAAACTTACCAGTGGAATCCCATTAACCATGGTACCTCGATCCGCTAAGACTCATGAGCCGGGCATGATAGTATGGGACACCGTGGTCGAGCTGTCGGCCTACGCTGAGGCCACGTGCCTCCCCGTAGTGACCAGTGAGCAACCAGACTCGTGAGCCGATTATGGTGGTATGGGACACTGTTAGTGCTATTATATGATACCTCTTTGGTTGTCAAATTTTGTGTGTCAAAACCTTGTCTTGGGTGTGTTCTATGTTTAAGACACCATATCAACTTATGGACTCTTCAAGCGGCTTCAAGGTACATTTTGAAGATATAAAGAAGACACAATATTCTTGATTCAAGCAAAGGTTATTCAAGTTCAAGATACAAGCAGTGTTTGAAGGTGTGAAGCTCAAAAGCAAACTCAAGATAAATGTTGGTGTCAAGTCTTTGGACGACTCGTACTTCAGGCTTCAAGTACTAAAAGATTTATCATTCGTTGAATGAAGTAGAGTTCAATGTCCATACTTCATTATTCAGGTTTGATAGACCATAGTCATTGACCTTAGGGTAGGTCATTTTGGATACATTATACAACTGTGTTTAAACATGTTTTTGATCTGTTCTTAGACTAGTCCTGGTTCTGGTTCGACCAGTCCTAGCACTGGCTCGACCTGTCTAAGAATTTCCTAGGCCAGTCTTGGACTTGTTCAATTTTATCGAATTTTCTGGTTCGCTCATGACCAGTCTTGGAGTCTGCTCGACCGGTCGTGGGATGTCCTCGACTCGAACCTCTACCAGTCGTGGAGCCTCGATTCAAACTCCAGCGACTAAATTCACTATCGCTCGACCAGTCGAGAAGGGGTCTCGACCGGTCGTGGAGGACCTTCGACCAGTCGTGGACTGTCTACGACCTGTCGAACATCGGTTTTCCTGATTGCGCGCAGAAATTCAAAAATCTGTTTCTCCTAAGACCAGTCGTGGGAACTCCTAGACCAGTCGAAGACGAATTTTTGCAGCTATAAATAGCACACGAATTTCAGAGTTTAATCAATCGAAAAATCTATCAAAGCAAGTATATTCTAGGCTCCACTCTGAGATAAGTCGTGTTTATTTTTAAGATAATTTACGCTTCATTCTAATTCCTTTTGTTAGCTTTTTGCATTTAATTTTATTCTAAATTCCAATCGTATTTGAAAAGGGGAAATCGTGTATTCCTTCTTCTTGGAATTAAAATCAAATAGAGCTAGCCCTTTGTGATTTCATTTAAAATCAATTAGAACTTAGAACCTCGATAAAGTGAGTATTGGACATTGAACTATCATTATTGAATCTCTACTCTGATCGGTTCTTCCGGGCTACTGCAAAAGGATAAGATCCAGGTATTCTACAATTCCTGTAATTTCTATTTTGGTTTTGTATGAGATTTGCCAGAAAAATCTCTATGTGTATGGTTATCTGAGGAGAGCCAGAAAACTCAGATTGTGGGGTTTTTTGAATTGTGTAAGCCCAAGTGATAAAGACACAATTGTGAAGGTTTTTGGTGAACCTGTGAAAACCAGTTTTATTAGAGAACGCTAATATCCCCTGTGTGAGGATATTAGGAGTGGAGTAGCATTCTGTGTGGCTGTTTTAGAACAGTTGGTGAACACACAGGCGAACCACTATAACTTCTTGTCTTGTGGATTGAATGGTTATTTAATTCCTTATCTTTTATCATTCAGTTCTATTTTCCTTGTGGATGTGAATGTTGTAACAGTTTGAAATTTCAAGCAAGTGTGGGAATGTTGTAATAATTTAGTGATTTATTTCTGCAATTTATTTCCAGCAATTCCCTTTATTGATTCAAGCTTTAAATTCCAAAATTGTTCCAGCAAGGTTGCCCTGCCATTTTTATGGTGTATGGCTGTCCCTAGAACAAGACATTTGTAAATTCAATTTATTCAGTGCAGTTTGTATTTATTTCTTTATTCCTCTTTGATTTGAGAAATTGATACAAAGACATTTCTAGATAAAAGGTTGTCCTACCATAAACATTTGGTTTTTGGTGAAAGGTTGTCCTTAGAACAACGTTTGTATCAACCTCTCAAATTCAGTAGTTTGAGGTTGCATTTCATTTCTGCATTGCAATTTATTTAATTAGTTCATTGGCTATCATACTTTGTTTAATTCCGCTATTATAAGTTTTTATTTGGCATTGTCCTATTCACCCCCCCTCTAGGACATATAGCTTGGCCATTTCAAGTGGTATCAAAGCCTAATAGCTCGCTTTTATTTCTTTATATTTGGATTTATTTCCTGAGCTAACGATCTAAGCTATATATAATAATGTCAAATTTTGATAGCCTCTCAGTCACTAGGCCTCCACCATTTGATGGCTCCAACTATGCTTATTGGAAAGCCAGAATGAGGATCTTCCTCAAATCAATGGATGAGAGTGTGTGGCAAGCCACAGTGACTGAATGGAATCCTCCTGTCATGGAAGTAACTGGAGTTGATGGTTCTAAATCTATGAGAATTTCACCATACTTTCAATGGACCACACTTCAGAAAAGTGAGAGTAGTGCTAATGCTAAAGCACTAAATGCAATTACTTGCGCACTATCACCGGATGAGTTCAAAAGAATCATATCCTGTGATACTGCAAAGCAAGCTTGGGATATTTTAGAAATGACACATGAGGGTACATCGATTGTCAAAAAATCTAAAGTCCAACTCCTCACAACTAAATTTGAAGAAATTCATATGGAGGAGAATGAAATGTTTATGGACTTCTATACTAGATTAAATGACATTGTAAACTCAATGTGGGGTCTTGGTGATAAAATCCCAGAAAGTAAAGTGTGTGCAAAAATACTACGCTCTCTTCCTGAACGGTCAATTCTAAAGTAACCGCGATCCAGGAACTTCGTGACACGGACAATATGAAGGTGGAAGAACTTGTTGGGTCTCTACAAACTTATGAATTAAATTTTAAAGCTCCTAAAGGAAAATCAATTGCTTTGAAATCTTCCAAAAATACGGTAGAAGATAAATCCGATTCTGAAGATGACTTAGCTCTTATTGCAAAAAGATTTTACAAAATTTTTAAAAGTAAGAAAAGAGTTGATTTTCAAAAATCAAATGATAAAAAGAAGTTTAGATCTAAAACTCGAAAATCTTTGAAAGACAGTCAGTGTTACAACTGTCATGAGTATGGGCATCTAGCAAACAAATGTCCTAATAAGGACAAACCCAAAAAGAAGGGTATGTTGGCTACATGGGATGAATCATCTGACTTTGAAGCTTCTTCTGAATCAGAAGATTCTGAAACCGAGTCGGGCAATGAGGTAAAAGCCCTTATGACTCTAGCCAAGTTTACCTTCTCTGATCACGATGATTCTACTAGTGAAGAAAATTTGGATAATGATCATGAGAATGAAGAAGATCTTCAAGATGCTTACAATGCCTTATACAAGGAGAGTTGTAAAATTGCTGTGAAGCTTAACTTCAGAGAGAAAAATTTTCTAAACTTAGAGATTGTTTTGACTTGCTTGTTTTAGAAAAATCTCAAATATCAGATTATTTTGAAAAATCAAAAAGTGATTTAGAATTCAAAAACTCTCTGATTGTTGATTTAAAATCTGAAATTGAGAGACTAAAGAATGAAGTGTCTTCTCTTCTGAATTTAAAGGAAACTTGGAGGTATGCCCAAGGTGATTCTAAATTAGAAAAACTCCTATCCGGTTCAAAAAAATGTGGCGATAGATCCGGGTTGGGCTATGATAAAACAATACCTCATAAACAGAAGAATTCTCCACCTAAATTTGTGAAAGGAGAATCCTCTAATCCAAAAGAGAAAAACACTTCACAAGGTTTTGTCAAAACAACAAAAAATTTTCAAAAACCTAGAAGCAGCTATGTCAACTTCAAAAATCAGATGAAAAATCCTTTAGCTGAAAAAATAGTTGATTTACTCAAGGAGCTTTTAAAATCTAACTCTGTAAGTCACTCTTACAAATATAAACAAAAGAAGACCAACTATGTTCCTAAACCTAAAACTGTTATGAAATGGGTTCCTAAAGTTGACTGCTTGGTTGCTCACACTGCTTTCAAAGCAACTAGCCTTTCAAAGTGGTACCTAGACAGTGGTTGCTCCAGGCATATGACTGGTGACAAAGCTCTTTTCACCGATCTACAAGATATGACTGATGGGTCAGTCACATTTGGTGATGGTAGCAATTGCAAAATTATTGGCCAAGGTACGGTTCAACTCTATAATCTTTCTTATTTAAGAATGTTTTATATGTTGAGGGTTTAAAACACAACTTGTTAAGCATATCTCAAATATGCGATAACAATCATAGTGTGAAGTTTTCCAATCAAGGTTGTGAGATTATAGACAAAAAGGGGTCTGTGATATTAACTGGTCTCAGAACTTCTGAAAACTGCTATATAGTGAGAAATGACAGCTCATCTAATCAATTGTGTTACATGGTCCATACAGATGAAACAGAATTATGGCATAAACGCCTTGGACATGTACGCTACCGGAATTTATATAGATTAAGCAAAGAAGAACTAATAAGAGGTCTACCAAAGATTCAAAAAGTAGATAAAATATGTGGTGAATGCCAGTATGGTAAACAAACTAGGAGATCTCACAAAAAGGTGAACTCCAATACCACATCAAGACCACTCGAACTTCTCCACATGGATCTAATAGGACCAACTAGAACGGAAAGTCGAGGTGGTAAAAAATACATTCTGGTTATTGTAGATGATTATACCAGATTCACTTGGGTTTCATTTTTAAAGGACAAATCAGAAACCCTTGATGAAGTGAAAAAGATAATCAAACGGATCCAAACTGAAAAATGTTCTCAAGTGAGTAAGATCCGAAGTGATCATGGATCCGAATTTGAAAATAGCGGTTTTGAGAAATTCTGTAATGATCATGGAATATCACATGAATTCTCTGCACCCAAAACTCCACAGCAAAATGGCATTGTGGAAAGAAAAAATAGAGTTCTTCAAGAAATGGGAACTGTTATGCTAAATAGCATGAAGGTTTCTAAGAATTTATGGGCTGAGGCGATTAATACTGCTTGCTATATTATTAATCGTGTTTATACTTGCAAATCAAATAATAAAACGCCCTACGAAATGTGGTTTGACAAAAAACCTACAGTCAAATATTTTCGCGTTTTTGGCAGTAAGTGTTATATTTTACGTGACCGGGAAAATTTGGAAAATTTGATACTAAAAGTGATGAAGGATTATTCTTAGGATATTCTTTAAACAGTCGTGCATATCGTGTACTGAACAAAAGGACCGAAGTTATTCAAGAGTCAATTAATGTGGTCATAGATGATCACTTAAATACTTCGGCCCCTAGTTCAGATAATGATGAAGTTCTCATAATTGAAAAACCAGAAACTTCATCAAGTGAATCTAATCATGATGTGAGGACTGTCAAAGATCATCCAACTACACAAATCCTTGGAAATCCTCTCACTGGTGTACGCACTCGTAGACAATTAGAAGATTTTTGTAATTACGTGTGTTTCACATCTCAGATAGAACCGGTTAATGTAAAAGAAGCTCTTTCTGATGAAAACTGGATACTTGCGATGCAGGAAGAACTTAATCAATTTGTTCGTAACGATGTCTGGTATCTTGTTCCAAGATCGAAAGATAAACATATTATTGGAACAAAATGGATTTTTAAAAATAAGTCTGATGAATTGGGAAATATTATTCGAAACAAGGCAAGATTGGTTGTGCAAGGGTACACTCAAATTGAAGGTATCGATTTTTGAGGAAACTTTCGCTCCAGTTGCACGCCTTGAATCAATCAGATTATTTATATCCATTGCATGTTTTAGAAAGTTTAAGATTTATCAAATGGATATAAAGAGTGCTTTTCTTAATGGTGATTTACATGAAGAGGTTTATGTTGAACAACCTACAGGGTTTGAAGATCCTAAGTTTTCTAATCATGTTTATCGCCTTAAGAAAGCTCTCTATGGGTTGAAACAAGCTCCCAGAGCATGGTATGAAAAATTGACTAAGTTTTTACTGGGTCACAATTTTCAAATGGGTAGTGTTGATAAAACACTTTTTGTTAAAAAGTAGAACAATGATATTTTAATGGTTCAAATCTATGTTGATGATATAATTTATGGATCAACTTGTACTGACATGACTGTTGAGTTTGCAGATCTAATGAAATCTGAATTTGAGATGAGTATGGTCGGAGAATTAAACTATTTTCTAGGATTGCAAGTTAAACAGCAATCTGATGGAATTTTTATTTCTCAAACTAAATATGCTCTAAATTTAGTTAAGAAATTCGGGTTTGAAAATGGTAAGAATTTTGATACTCCTATGAGTACTTCTCTAAAACTCTCAAAAGACTCTACAGGTAAAGATATAGATCCTAAACTATATCGAAGCATGATTGGTAGTTTACTGTATTTAACAGCAAGTAGACCTGATATTGCTTTTAGTGTTGGAATTTGTGCTAGATATCAGTCTAATCCTAAAGAATCTCATTTAACTGCTGTTAAACGCATTATTCGTTATGTTGCAAGTTCAGTTAATCTGGGTCTTTGGTATCCCTATGATACTAGTGTTCAATTGGCTGGGTTTTCGGATGCTGATGATTGGGCTGGTAATATGGATGACAGAAAGTCAACCAGTGGTGGTTGCTTTTACATTGGAAATTGCATAGTTTCTTGGTTCAGCAAGAAACAGAGTTCCATTTCACTCTCAACTGCTGAGGCTGAATACATTGCTGCAGGAAATGCATGTACTCAGTTAGTCTGGATGAAACGCATGTTAAGTGATTATGGTATTGCACAAGACTCGATAGTTTTATATTGTGATAATTCAAGTGCAATTAATATTTCCAAAAATCCAATCCAGCATTCACGAACTAAGCATATTGACATTAGATTTCACTATATTCGTGAACTTGTTGAAGAAAAAGTAATTTGTTTAGAATATATTCCAACCGAGAAACAACTTGCTGACATTTTTACCAAACCACTCGATAAATGCAGGTTCAATAAATTGAAATTTGATCTCGGTATGTGTAATATAAGATGATTGATTATGCATTTTGTATATTATATTGTAAATATCTTCATAATTTTTATTTATGAAAATTTTTTTTAAAAAATGCATGTTTTGGTCTTACACGACCAGTCGAGGATAGTCTCGACCAGTCGTGGTTCGACCGGTCGAGGACTAATCACGACCGGTCGTGTATCGCGCTGGTTCCTTTATTTGGGGGAAAAATCACTTTTTCCTCATTTCCCTCTTCTTCTCCAACGGGCTTAGCTTCGACCTGTCGTACCCATCTATGGGATTTCTCCAGGTTTGAGTATTTCTCTTGATTTTGTTGAAGAATCTTGAACATTGCTTCTTGTCTTCCTTGTTTGTGTTGATTATTTCATATTTCCTTCAAGGGTTTGGGGTTTTCTTCCTCATTTTCTGATTTGGTTGAAACCCATCTTGTTTTTCTTGAAATTTCTTCAATCTTTTCAAGAATATGGATGTTAGAGGTAAAAAGAGAACTAGTAGAGGTGCTTCTTCATCTAGGTCTAATGTTATTTCTCGCCGTCATCTTAGAGATCCTAATGATGACCCTCCACAAGTTCGTGATTTTCGTACTAAGAAGGTTATTGTTGAGAAAGCAGTTAGTATTAATCATATTGCTCAATTAATCTTGTTCCTCTCCTTCAATCTGTTGGTTGGGTTAACATTTTGAACTGGGGAGGGCCGGCATTTCAGTCAATTGCTCAGGCCATGGTTGCATGTATTACAGACTTTTCTCTTGAGGAATTAACTTTTATTGTTACTACAAGAGAAGGGCCTTTTACTGTGGATCGTCATTTGATTTCTGGCTTAATGGATATTCCAGTAAATGATGATGGAATCCACCCTACCACATTGGGTGATAAAGTTACTGAATCTGAAAAACGTCTATTTACTAGAGCCCTTTGTAATATGGATGCACCTTGGTCTGTCAATGGTACTGTTCTCAAATCCAGGTTGCTGTTGCCCAGATACAGAGTTCTTCATATATTTTACGTCTAATGTGTATCCTCGGGCTGGTAACAAAACTGAGTTGACTCTTCTGATGGTTCGTATACTGTACTCAGTCATTAGTGGTGCCAATGTTTGCTTGCCTTCGTTGATCTGTTCTTCTATTATTCAGTTTCGTTCTCAGCCAGGTCATGGTGACATTCCATTTGGATATTTGTTAAATGTCTTAGCTATTCATATGTTGGTCACTATGCCTGTTGGTGAAGCTCCTATCCAACACCTTATTTTCAACAACTCCAACCTAAACAAAATGAAGTTGAAATTGGCCGCTGGTCAAGTTGATAATGTCGAAGGTGGTGGAGCTGCTGGAGTTGGAGATGAGGATGATGAGGCGATGATCTTCCTGATGAGGATATCAACATGGATGATCTTTTTGATGATATTGAGTCTGCATCTGAAGATGATCCAGATTTTGTTCCTTCTGATTTCGATGCACGTCTGAGTGCATTAGAAGAAAAGGTAGAAAATATGCATGTTGGCCATGATGCGCAATTTAAGAAAATGCATAAGTATTTGAGGCGCTTACAAAAAGGCCTTCATCATATTGATGCTACCATTCCTGCTCCTTCTTCAGGGTCTGATTAAATGTTTTATAACTGAAGTTTGAACTGATTTCACTTTGGATTTCTCTTGGTACTGTTGAACTTATAACTGTGACTTTGGTTTGTAATATCTTCTCCTAACTCTTTTATGCTTATTCTCTATTTTACTTCTTGAGCTTATGGATCTTCCTTTGCCATATTTTTGACAAAAAGGGGGAGAGAAGAATGGTATATATGTTTGTGTTGTTGATGTTGTGTGTATCATTATACACATTCCTTAATGGGGAGTCTTATTGAGGGGGAGTGATTCATCTCTCATAGATTCATCTCTCATATTGTGTATGGTTGTCATGTGTTGACAACTGGTTCATGATTCTCTATTGTGATTTTATTGAGTATCTTATTAAAAGTTATATATATGTTTTGTCACAAATTTGACAAAGCGGGAGATTGTTAGTGCTATTATATGATACCTCTTTGGTTGTCAAATTTTGTGTGTCAAAACCTTGTCTGGGGTGTTCTATGTTTAAGACACCATATCAACTTATGGACTCTTCAAGCGGCTTCAAGGTACATTTTGAAGATATAAAGAAGACACAGTATTCTTGATTCAAGCAAAGGTTATTCAAGTTCAAGATACAAGCAGTGTTTGAAGGTGTGAAGCTCAAAAGCAAACTCAAGATAAATGTTGGTGTCAAGTCTTTGGACGACTCGTACTTCAGGCTTCAAGTACTAAAAGATTTATCATTCGTTGAATGAAGTAGAGTTCAATGTCCATACTTCATTATTCAGGTTTGATAGACCATAGTCATTGACCTTAGGGTAGGTCATTTTGGATACATTATACAACTGTGTTTAAACATGTTTTTGATCTGCTCTTAGACTAGTCCTGGTTCTGGTTCGACCAGTCCTAGCACTGGCTCGACCTGTCTAAGAATTTCCTAGGCCAGTCTTGGACTTGTTCAATTTTATCAGATTTTCTGGTTCGCTCACGACCAGTCTTGGAGTCTGCTCGACCGGTCGTGGGATGTCCTCGACTCGAACCTCGACCAGTCGTGGAGCCTCGATTCAAACTCCAGCGACTAAATTCACTGTCGCTCGACCAGTCGAGAAGGGGTCTCGACCGGTCGTGGACGACCTTCGACCAGTCATGGACTGCCTACGACCGGTCGAACATCGATTTTCCTGATTGCGCGCAGAAATTCAAAAATCTGTTTCTCCTAAGACCAGTTGTGGGAACTCCTAGACCAGTCGAAGAAGAATTTTTGTAGCTATAACTAGCACACGAATTTCAGAGTTTAATCGGTCGAAAAATCTATCAAAGCAAGTATATTCTAGGCTCCACTCTGAGATAAGTCGTGTTTATTTTTAAGCTAATTTGCGCTTCATTCTAATTCCTTTTGTTAGCTTTTTGCATTTGATTTTATTCTAAATTCCAATCGTATTTGAAAAGGGGAAATCGTGTATTCCTTCTTCTTGGAATTAAAATCAAATAGAGCTAGCCCTTTGTGATTTCATTTAAAATCAATTAGAACTTAGAACCTCGATAAAGTGAGTATTGGACATTGAACTATCATTATTGAATCTCTACTCTGATCGGTTCTTCCGGGCTACTGCAAAAGGATAAGATCCAGGTATTCTACAATTCCTGTAATTTCTATTTTGGTTTTGTATGAGATTTGCCAGAAAAATCTCTATGTGTATGGTTATCTGAGGAGGCCAGAAAACTCAGATTGTGGGGTTTTTTGAATTGTGTAAGCCCAAGTGATAAAGACACAATTGTGAAGGTTTTTGGTGAACCTGTGAAAACCAGTTTTATTAGAGAACGCTAATATCCCCTGTGTGAGGATATTAGGAGTGGAGTAGCATTCTGTGTGGCTGTTTTAGAACAGTTGGTGAACACACAGGCGAACCACTAATCTTCTTGTCTTGTGGATTGAATGGTTATTTAATTCCTTATCTTTTATCATTCAGTTCTATTTTCCTTGTGGATGTGAATGTTGTAACAGTTTGAAATTTCAAGCAAGTGTGGGAATGTTGTAATAATTTAGTGATTTATTTCTGCAATTTATTTCCAGCAATCCCTTTATTGATTCAAGCTTTAAATTCCAAAATTGTTCCAGCAAGGTTGCCCTGCCATTTCTATGGTGTATGGCTGTCCCTAGAACAAGACATTTGTAAATTCAATTTATTCAGTGCAGTTTGTATTTATTTCTTTATTCCTCTTTGATTTGAGAAATTGATACAAAGACATTTCTAGATAAAAGGTTGTCCTGCCATAAACATTTGGTTTTTGGTGAAAGGTTGTTCTTAGAACAACGTTTGTATCAACCTCTCAAATTCAGTAGTTTGAGGTTGCATTTCATTTATGCATTGCAATTTATTTAATTAGTTCATTGGCTATCATACTTTGTTTAATTCCGCTATTATAAGTTTTTATTTGGCATTGTCCTATTCACCCCCCCTCTAGGACATATAGCTTGGCCATTTCAGACACTATATTCGTGCTGTCAGCCTACATTGATAAGGTGATGGGGGAGCGGTGTAACCTTTGTGCGTAACAGCCCTGACAGCCCTTTGTAGTGACCTTGAGCATACTCTGAATTGCGGTGAGGCTACGAGTTTTGCCGCAGTGTATAGAGTATGAAACTAGGCCTGTATCTGTATAGTGATGAATCGTTAAAAAGGTGATGGGGGAGTGGTGTAACTTTTGTGCGTAACAGCCCTGGCAGCCTTTGCAGTGACCTAGAAAACATACCATCGTCTGAGATTAACTAGGACTGACGACCCTAGAATGGATCATGTTTGGGAATGATACGAGGGAGGTACCTTAGTTTCCTAATACGGCTGTTTGAAATGGACTAACAACAACTCGGTAATCATGCTCATCATGCATTGCATGTGCCTGGAAGATGTGGAGCACTAAGGAATGCAATGTAACGCCCTGAAAATCGGGGGTCGAGCATAAACTCAACTCCCGAGTTCCAGAACATCACTTATGCAAGAAAATGAATGATGATTGAATGTTGACTGTATTCGTGCATTGAACATGAGTGAGATTAAGCCAAAACAACATATCATACTCCAGAGACAGTTAAATTTGCAAGCGGAAGACTGTGATAGATAAATAAAATATATAACCTATGATGAGTCTCCAGAGTGTGATAACATTACCAGGTTAAATAAATACAAGTGCAGTTCTAAAATATACCAAATGTGAGGAAGTGTAATGTCTCTTATCCCAAGTACCATAGCCCCGTCAATACACTATCAGGTCTTCATTGACCCGTCAGAGAGATACAGATAGGAGAACTCCTCCTATCATCATAGAAGTAGTCCGGCTCTGCTTCACAAACATCCCCATCACCTGAAACTCAACAAATCTGGTTGGTGTGTACAACACCGTCCCGTAACGTGGGAGTGAGTGATCAACTCAGTGGAACAGTAAAGCATAGGTTAACATGTTATCAATTCAATCAAGCAGTAATGATAAAGCAGTACAAATCAAACAATTCTAACTACTCTTATTAAATGCAAGAATGAAATGACATGATGCTGTATGCCCTTGCCAAACCACCCTCATGCGACATCATCTTACGTTCGCGAATGCTTAACTCCCTCAGTGCGCCACATCTACTAAGCACATGCGGTGCGATGATGATCATGATTACCGAGTTATTATTAGTCCATTTCAAACAGCAGTATTGGGAAACTAAGGTACCTCCCTTGTATCATTCCCAAACATGATCCATTCTAGGGTCGTCAATCCTAGTTAATCTCATACGATATTATGGTTTGAGAAGCATAGTGAAGGCATCGCAAAGGGCTCGTCACCCGTCAGCGCGGATACAGATCTCACCGTATGCGGCTCAATTGCTGGCCGTCAGCTCGAGTACAGGTCTCACCGTACTCGGCTCAATCACTAGCCGTCAGCTTGAGTACAGGTCTCACCGTACTCGGCTCAACTCATACTCTAGTTGCTGTGAAAGACTCATCGCCAATCACAGACCCTTGGAGTATACTCGAAGATACTACAGAGGACTCGTCGCCCGTCAGCACGAGCACAGGTCTCACCGTACTCGGCTCTCGCCGTAAGTATCGACAGCTAGAATACAGTGTCCCATACCACCGTATTCGGCTCACGAGTTTAGTTGCGCAATGGTCACTACGGGGAGGCACATGGCCCCAGCGTAGGCCGACAGCTCAACCACGGTGTCCCATACCACCATGTCCGGCTCATGCGTCTTAGCGGATCGAGGTACCAAGGTTAAAAGGGGTTTCACTGGTAAGTTTGGTACCCTAGGTTCAAGCAGTAGCGTCCAAACAGGGTGAACATACATAAGGCAGATCGGGTTACTTGACGAGCTCGACTAGCATGATCGCCCGTTGAGCTACACGACATGAAGTGCATAAACAACTTCGTGTGGCCTAACCACTGCCGACAGGCAACGCATGACTCGAGTTCGTCGAGCACATCCCACGTGGCAAATGAATCTCAGCCACGAATTCAATCCCGTCACCGATTGCCTGGACTATAATCATAGCCCCAAACACAATCAATTGCAGATAGATAAAGCAGTAATGGATCAAGATTCAACTCATACAATCAAGTCTGATATTATCCGTTTAGGGCTGTCAGGGCTGTTGCACGCACTCGTTGCTCCGCTCCCCCATCACCCATGACGGATCATACAACGTAAATATAAATTTAAACATATGCATTACATAGTTAAAATCATGAAGCAGTTGAGCATGTTATGAATCACAACACAAGCATGAGTTTGTACATGTTCAATTCCTAATCACACAACTATCAAAGGAGATCATACACAGTTAAAAGAGGTTGAGAATCATATCTCAACACCCTTATACATTACAATTTGCTAACTACTACTCACTCAGACATTTCAAGAAACACTTGAACTACATACATCACATACATGACATATGTTGATCACATAGGTATTAGGCCAAATCCTTCTACTAGGGAGCTACCCCAATTATAACACACGTGCACCCACGACGGATAGTCATGGCAAGCATGGGTCCAAGTTCTATATTCATTCAGTCCTTTCCACAAACACCTGGACTACACACTTTAACATATGTAGTGTATTGACCATGGCATGATTTAGGGCAAATCCTTTCGTCAAGGGATTGACTAGTACATTTCAATCATGTTCTTACATTCAATACACATGACAAACATAAATCATAAATCCATATTTACTTAGTCATTTTAACAAACACTTAAAATACACTATTCCAACATACATAGTGTATGTTAGCAAACATGTATTAGGGCGAACTCTTTCGCCAAACCAGTAATTTACGCGTGTATAATATATTTATACAACGAATAATCATGGCAAACTCATCTCCAAATACATACGTATACGGTACTTTCTACGATACAGTATTTCTACATACATAGGGTATATTAGTAGAACATGTATTTGGATGAATCCTTTCGCCAAATTAGTATTTTATCCATATATCATATATTCATATAACAATTAATCATGTCAAACACATTCCAAAATTTATACGTATACGGTATTTTCTACAAATACCTAGAATATGTAGAATTCCATATTTTTCATCTTTAATCGAAACGGAAAACAGACAGCACTTTGTACATGTGCAATTGCATGCAGATCATGAATCTATCATTATCTGACATTGAAAGCGTTGAAAACCATAACCTATACACCTAAAGTCCGCACCTTTTGTCGTAGAATCGCAACGGAATCGATAGGTTTGCTAAGCTTCTGTATTCGGCAGTTTGGCAACCTATAGAACGAAATAGGTTAGCTATTTCACAACCTACAACAGTCTAAACCCCAAAACAGATTAGGGTTAGGGTTTCTTACCTAGAAACGACGCCGAAAACGCCGAAAAAGCGTCAAGAAAGGGATGGTGCAGCCCGTGTGGTGGCAGGGAACGATAGTAGGGAGATCCTCCCACTTCTCCCTCACTTTCTCTCTCTTTTCCCTCTCTCAAATCCCAAATTCGTATGGCTGCCATGAGAGAGGTTTAAGGTCCTTATATAGTCTCAAAACTCACCGAAATAGACTCCTGTTCAAGGGTTACTGCTAATATAGGTATTTCGTCACTTTTCCAGCTCAAAAGAGAGGTTCTGGTGGCCCTCCTTGAGTCAAACGTCAGACTTAAGCTCACCACACATGGATGTATGTGGGATTACATTTTTGACTTGATCGGATTCCCAGATCGCACGTGGCGGACCACTTTCAGTTCAACGGTCAGTGGGCCACGATCCGAAATTCCAAGTACATATAAATGTTCCTGAAATTTTTCTTAATCCGAGGGTGTAATTTAGTCTGATTCTGACGGTCTGGTTGCTTAATACTGATGCGCAAGCGAATGGTGCCAGATCACTATTCTAGATATTTATTTTGTAAAGGGAATAGTGTTTTTCATACTCCCTTGCTCCGGATCCAAACGAATGGCCGTGGGACATCGGCTGGACCTGATTTCCGAGATGGTTGTCAAGCCCAGTGAGGCGGTCCTAGTTCCTTAACTTCGTGTTAATCGGACTTCCGAGGTGCGGTCTAGACCTAATACGAAGTTTCATTTCATTCCCGAGAGCAGCCGGGAAATGAGTTTGGTTCTAAACTTTAGGGTAACCTAGAGTCACTGATTTTGCAAGTTTGGGTCTTGCAGATCGTATTTAAAGCGATCCCAACGGATTTCATGGCTAATCGAGTTTTGCACTTAGTTAACTTTGTTAAATTTCTAAAGGATTTAATCCTAATTGTTTTCTGGTTGAGATGGTACTTAGGCCTTTGTAGTTTGTATATAAAGTGATCCAAGTTTTACTACTTAGCTAGTTTAAGTTAGTGTCTAGGGCGAAAGTGCTTTGAAAAATTGAACGCACAAGGTAGTGAAGGGTGGGATTTGTGAAGAAAATGGTTTAAAAAGGGATTTGAGGCTTTAATTGAGCGTTTGGGAAGTTAAACCTGTGTTAGGATTGACCCATTGCCTAAGGACGTCTAATCCCAGGTTGGCAAAAATCCGGGATGTTACATGCAAGCATGCCGCGAACGTAAGATGGTGTCGCACGAGGGAGTGTGTGGTGAGGGCATACATCATGACTGCATTCATACTTGCATTAATAAGAGTAGTTAGGAGTGTTTGATTATACTGCTTTATCATTACTGCTTGACTGAGTCGATAACATGTTAACCTATGCTTTATTGTTCCACTGAGCTAGCTACTCCCACGTTACGGGACGGTGTTGTACACACCAACCAGACTTTGTTTTAGGTACAGACGAGACGACGACTCAGGAGGCTGAGCCGGACTATGGCGAGGACCAGGATGAGTTCTCATTTATGCAGTATTCTGGCGGCTTCGACTAGACTGCCGGATCGACAGGATTTGTTGGGATTACATCCTTAGATGTATTTTTGACCTTTTTTAAACATAAAACAGACATATGTATATGGTGACTTAGATGGGTTCATACTCTGGAAAATGAAATGATTTTATATCTTTTACATACATGTATATACAATTTCAGTCTTCCGCTTGCCTTTATACAATTGATCTGGAGTATGAATTACTGTTTTGGTATAATCTCACTCATGTTTATTGCTCAAACATAGACAACATTAATCATCATTATCTATGTTGCATAAGTGATGCGTTGGAACTCGGGAGTTGAGTTCATACTCGACCCCCGATTTTCAGGGCGTTACAAGGTTATTATTCAAAATCATATTAATTAAAAGATCTTAACCTTTGATTAATGGGCATTTGTTTGATGCTGCACTGTTTATGTTTGCAGTCCTATTTTGTACTAATGGTAATTGATTACTATTTTTGGCACTATTCTGATACCAAAAAAAAGAAAGGGCGCATGCATAAGAAAGGCAGGGACTAAATGTTATTTCCCATAATCATATCTACTTTCATGTATGGCTACACCATCCATGAGAGATTACACCCATCTATTAGAAAAGAATATCTCCATCACCATTCTTAATAAAAAGAAAGGAGGATAAACCTGTTACACTTGGATTGAGCATTTTCTTTTTATTACTAGTGGTGAAAGGAGGATTCAAGAATATACTTTTGTAATTTGGTCAGGACATGTGGATTGTGTTTAAGGTTATTTTGGATATTATTTGACTAAATCTTTATCTTGAATTATTTAGTAGTTTTTCTTGACTAATCTAGTGATTTGTTTCAGCTTTTCATCTTCTTAAGCATAACAGAAGGTACACATATTTCTATTATGATTTGTTTTCATTTTTTCTCTGCTTATGCGTAAAATGTTCTGATTTAAATATTAAGAACTATGTAGTGGCTTGATCCCAATCTTCAGAACATTGGGTACGTAGGCAGCCGTTCATACTAGACTGGATCGGTGCAGCCATAAATTTTTTTTCCCCTTCTTGTAGTGTGGATGCATTTTCGTCAAGACTACTTGACAGTAAGAGTGAGGTGGATGTAAGTTCTCGAAACCTTAAATTAATCTTGAATCATTTATATCTTTATATCTTCATTTATATGCTATTGTCAAGGTCAACTTGTAACTCCTCAAAACCCGCTCTGTCGTAAGACATTACGGTGCATGACGGTTCCCAGTAGGTTGAGTTGCAAATTATTATCAAAAGTTGGTTGGATGTATAAATATTTTTTTTGTAAATGTTGTTAATAGTTGGATGGATGATGAATGTATTTACGAATGTAAATGAAAATAAAAAACTTATTTTATATATATATATATATATATATATATAATATATATATATGTTATCAATGGAGGATACCTTGTTTAAGGGGACATGAAATTCTTGTAGCTTATGGTATGGTGCCCCAATATTGGTTGTATGTTACTAGTATGTAGTAGATAATACTAGGTCCAATATTTTTTATATGTGAAATATTGGTTTGTGTAGCCGACACATGTGCGTTGGCCATGCCATTAGTGCTTGATCATCTCTCTCCAGTAGGTGGGGGCATTGTTTAGATCTTATACTCTAAAAATCAAGCCATTTCACACATAAGATGGGCCATATCATACGAAACAAATGGACGGCTAAAAAAGTGTTTTAGTTTTAATGCAGCTAGGCTATGATGAAACTAGTTGCAGAAAATTGAATAATACATACCAGATTTAGAGCTTCAAAATATTAGAAAAAAGAAGAAAATGTTAGTGCATAAATCTCTATATATAATGATAGCAGTTTTGGATGATTTTGCCTCCGCAATTAAATTTTAGGAGAGTCTTCAAATTAAATATTTGAAAGGGCGTACGAGGGAATTCCAATATAGGCGGTATTTGGATTAAAAATGTGAGTCATTGAACCAGGCTATTTCTGTCATTTCAGCCCAATGCCTGCTTTCTCTCTCCACGGTTCTCTAGCCGTTACTTTCTCTCTCCCAGTCTCTCTTCCTTCATGGTTATACTTTGATGGCGAGTAATCTCCCTAACATCCTGGATTGCCACTGTATGATGGTTATCCCCCCTTGAAATTAGCAACTGTAAAGAGGCCTTCTCAGGATAATTTAATTCAAACTTATCATCAAAAGGCCATGCATGTGGCCAAAAAGCCATTTTTATAGAGAACCTAGTCACAATATGTCCTAAATTCATCAATAGAACATGGAATTCTAAGAAAATAAATGGCAATTAATGAAAGAGCATAAAACTATGAGATGATATAATAGATTGCATACAAATGGAAATATCCCATCTTCATCTGTGCATAGAATGTTGTGTTTGTAATCACAAAAAATTTGGCAAAGCAGCATTAAGTGGGTGTGAACTAGGCTGTTACACGATGGGCCCCATCATGAATGTACCTTGGACCTAAATCAAACAGTTTGGTCACCGCTTGGGCCACATATGCACCTTGACACAGTTCAAATGTAATTCAGCTTGAAACACACAAGAACACACACACACACACACACAACTGATTGTACATCCAACTAGTTGGTATGTGGAGGCCACAATGTTGTTTGTGTGGTATCTCGCTGCCCCAACAAGGTTGTCCCACCATGAAAATGGGATGCCCCAAAGATCTAGTTAGTCCAACCATGAGAATGGGATCCCAAATGAATGTGAAGTTTTTTGGTTGGTTGTTCTTAGTTTTCTATGGTGTGTCCCACCTGATAGTTGGATTAACCTGATTTTTGGGGGATCCAATTTTCATAAAGGGACAACCTTGCTGGTTGGCGAGATGTCATGATACAAACACTATGGTGGGTCCCACATGCCAACTAGTCGATGTATAGCTAGTTGTGTGTGAGCATTTCTCTATATATATTTTGAGGCAACTAAGTATCAAATTATCGTGAAGGCTAGCAGCAAAGCCAGATTTAAGCAAGACTTTAATGTTTTAGTCAAGAAAATGATGTACTAGTAAAAGAAACAAATGTATAAGACAACCATAAGCATTGTCACAGAAGCAAGTGGATAGAATTGACATTGACATCCAACATGCTACTCTTGCGCACATTGTCATAATCTACCAAATTACCGATGTCTTGTTGATGCATTTGATGGAACAACTGTCCAACAGAACCAAACTCAACATTCTCATCTAAAGGAACACTAACAGAATAACAGCTTGAGGTTAAGAAATTGTAACGCCCCGTGTTTTCAGGACCCGAGTATATGACTCGTTTCCTAAAAACTCGAGTGCTAACCTTAAAGGATGGTCAAATTTGAGTATATATTTTTTTTAACTATCAGAGTAAGCAGATGAGCATAGTATGGACAAATCAAACATAAAAGGAAAGTTCTCATTATCATTTAAATATACAAGAGCTGCCCATAATGACTCATACAAACCAATGTCTCCACAATAACAAATACAAGATTACACCCATGAGAAATTTAAAAGCATATGAAACACAATGAAAGCAGCAAGATCGCACAGCTTCCTTGACAGGTACAACCACGTGTCCTTGACCCCCATAATGGCTCCTCATCAATCTGAACCTGCAATCACTTAAGCCACCTCTGTTACCTGTACAGTTATATTTTTGATGGATGAGTGGCCAACTCAGTGTGAATTCCCCTCAAGATTAAGCACCGCCGCATTAGGTAAGCATAGTTATAAAACAACAAGGCAATCAAAACAATACATGATGCGGTCTTTTTAAATGCATGGATACGTGAATTCACATCGACCTGGGGATGCACATCCAGTCGGACTTGGGCTCTTCGCCCATGCAAATCATCGACCTGGGAGAATCATCCAGTCGGACAGGGGTCAATAGTCGGTGGTCTGGGAGCTAGCGAAACGATACCCCGAAGATCCTAAGGGCACGTGCTTCAGCATCCAGAATAGCCACCATTATTGCCAACATGCTATGGATGTATGATTAGCCAAACCGTTATTAGTCCAATTACAATCAGCTAATTTAGGTAAGCTCAAGGTTACTACGGGGAGCGTATAGCCCAGCGTAGGCCGACAGCTTGGGCATAGGTCTCATACCACCATCCCTGGCTCATGAGACTACCACCTTAGGATGTTTAATGGAAACCCATCAACTAGTGGCCAATCACATTACAGTATATGGGGCTTACCATCGCATGGTTGCACTATATAAAACATCGAACCCATTTAGGGAAAGTATCAAAATAAAACCACGTAGGGAAAGTATTAAAATATGTCACACAGGGCCGATATCAAAACCATACGATAAATACCATCCTTAAAAACAATTGGGCACAACAATCCTGGATGGTAGGCCCACATCAGTTATCCATCTAGACCACCACTCAATAACCACTAAGTCGAAGGTCCATTACGATCACAACTAGTCAAGTTACATCCCAAGTATGGGTGTACATTCATATGTGGGAATTTCTCACTAATGTACCAGTTTAAGTTCCATAAGCAATCCACAAAAAGAAATCCCCAAGCATGAACAATTATAGAGGATAATCATGAAGCATGTAATATAACAATTCAATTTCCACCAACTAACTCATGTGATTACAAGGGAGATATCAATTATGAATTTAAATAAAAAGCTAATGAGAAGATGGAAAGCTCAAGGGGAAGAATCATCACCTTATACTTTGAATCGTCTTCTAGTGTCGCTAAGTGCTTTCGCCCTTAGAAAAGTATCCTAACACAAATCATGAACTTGTACAATTAGATCCAAGTTCTACGCACTACCTAAGTTTAAGATCATGGCCTAGGGTTTTAATTACTTATATTTTAGTTTTTGGTGGAGATTTAGGGTTTTATCCTAGAGCTTAGTTAAATACTTAGGTTCTAGGATTTGAATCCTAGATCATTGTTAACGTCATCTTATTATCATCATTGTACCATGGGCCTAATAATATTCGTGATAGGAGTATTAATCCATTCGTATTAATGATGAGGGTGCCCAAGTCCATATCTAAATACACCGATACTATCCATTATTCTTGCAATGACTAATGGTGCATGTACTAATAATAAGATTTCTTTACTAACACTAATATAATAAGGATTTACACTTATAATCATATCAACAAGGATTATACTAATCCTACAAGGAGAACAATCAATATTTTCTAATGATAATAATAGTAATAATAGTTATCCATAGTGGATTTAGTCATGATGATAAGTATTTTGATCTACCATTATTATGAATTTCTACAATTAGATTTATACTTTAACTTACCATTTAGGTCTTAAGTAGAGGCCTAGGGTTTTGGTTACTTAGGTCTAGAATTTTATCTTAGAGTCTAGGTCTAGGTTAGACTATAGGATTCAATATGTCAATTGATTGTACGATTAATCACAATTCTACTAATATTAATATTCACAAAGACCGCCATTGATACTAGCGATATATGATCATTATTAGCTAACATGACGCCAATAACTATTGTGATGAAAATACGTAGTATGCTCTTATCATCAAGGCTAATCTTTCATAACGATAACATGAAATGCAACGCTAATATTTAACAATTGTAATTTGTTTGTACTAATTAACGTTTGCATAGGAATTTACTAACTGCTAATTATACCTATTTTTAATAACCCTAAAAATGACAATAATAACAGAAATGATTATTTAAATCAAAATAGAAATGTGGGCTCACTCAGTGGACTCAGTTCGAGCCGAGTTGACTCGGATTCTTCCTTCCCTTCTCTATTCTTTCTCTTCTTCCTTCTTTTTCTCTTTTCTTTCTCTTCCCTTCTCTCTGTTAAAAAATTACCGAAATTGAAACTTGATCGAGCTCCAGTAGGTGCTGACTCAGTCGAGCGAGTTGGGTTGTTGAGTCAACTCAACGCAACAACTTGCCTCCATTCTTCTCTAGCTTCTTCCTCTCCTATCTCATGTCACCTTTCTTACTTTTCTTTTTCCTCTACTCCTTTTCTCTCCTTTTTCCCTTCAACTCTGGTTAGTAAGAATGCCAACCCAACTCAAACTCGGTCGGATCAGCAAAATTCGGCAGCCATCAACTCGGTGCGGTGCAACAGCCGCACCTCTTCATCTCCTTCTTTTCTTTCTTCTCTATACTTCTTTCGTCTCTCTTCTTGGGCTCGTACAGGATCTGGAATGGATCATACTCCATACGGCAGCAGTATTTTTTCTAGGATAGGACCGAACTCGGTTTGGCCTCAACGAGGAAGATGATCTTCCTCTAATGGTGGAACGCGATTCAATCCTTTCTTCTTCATTTTGATTCTTCTGGAGTCTTTGTATATGTCTAGGAGAGCTTCATGGATACCAAAATTAGAGGTCTGAGATGGTTTGGGGGGGGTGGGTTTGGAGATGGAAGGTGACGGCCGATTTTTGGAGATATGTTTACCAGAATGGAGGACGAGCTCCTGTTGCTCAATCCAACTCCTTATATTCACTAAACCTAGCATCCCAGAGTCATCCGTTTAATGGTGAATGAACCAGATCTGATCTGGTGGAAAACGTACCCCAAAACAGTGGGTAGGAATGAAACTGCCCTGGTTTTGTTTGGGGAAAACCCTAAGCCAGTGGATGGCTGAGATGCTTTGCATCTGATGGTTGTAAATGAAGGAAAGTAACGTACTTGCATTGCCAGGTTGGCAATCGCAAGATGAGGTTTCCATTTTTGGGAAAATCCATACTCACACTACTCCGTTGAGCCCATCACTGTGTCCTCACACATGTGCACTTCCGTGTGAAAGAGCAGAGGTTTTGGTTGGACTCTCCATCAGATGGACCGGTCAGAATCTTGATCTGGTAAGTGTATGAACGGATGTAGAGGTCAAGTTGCTGATTTACTATGATCTAAGGGCTAAAATTTGATGTGTACGGTTAATTTCTGATAATTAGGCATGATATAAAATTTCACATGAAACGGATCATGAGGACTATGTGAATTGGAATTCAGGGGCCTAGGTCAATGGCGTTTTCCTAATTATTACTAATATGAGGGTTTTGTGAAATCTAATGGCTCCACATGGTTTTAAGCGTGCTTCTAAGCAATTCTTAGAAAAGAATGTATATCTAAATTCTTATGGATAGGGAGTTATTCGTCAATTGCTTTAAGGGAAGACACGTACGTTAGATCTCATGACAGAGAGTCTTACCTTGAAGTCTACTGTCAGACAGCTTGATCTATGAATGAAGATCATCCCCAATGATTCAATTCTTGTTGGGGAATGGATGTAGGTTTAGGATAGCTGAGTTAGTGTCGTACACATGTACGTATCAAGTTAAACTTCATGGTAACACTCGAGGACTTTCAATACTCGGGTATTGAAAAGTTCGGGGTGTTACAGAAATATTCCATGAGAAATTAACTTAGAGGGTGTTCGGATGGAAGGAAATAAAAATATGCATAGCAAAATGTAACTTGGAATCCTTAAGAAATGGAAAACCATGGATTCCAATTTTCATCTGTTGTTTGTTTTGAATTCCAATTGTACATGAATTTCATGTCGGTTCTCTCATTTCATGTGTTTTCTCAACCTTGGAAATAAATGTAACATCATTTTTGGGAGAAATGAATGTCCTTAGGTTTTTTAGGAGGTGGATTTTTCACTGAAACTGATGTCATTTCTAAGGTTTCCCTCATTCCCAAGAAACCCTGTAGAAAAGTCATATTGGGTCACAGGTTTTTCATATTATTTATCAATGGGTCAATAAACCAATTCTTAGTATTTCCATAATATGAAACTTCAACTATATTGTAAGTTGCTTTTATTATATTCAAATGCGATGCACGATGCTTACACATCCAGCATGAGTACTTCAATAGTAGATAATCAACCACTACAATTGAAGTTTTATTAATTGCAGTTTTCTGCTATAGAAGCTCAAACAATATAGTTTAGAGTATCTCAACATGCCAACATGTTCATCCAGTTACTTGATGATGTTCAAAAATAGTGTTCTCATAAAATTTGTTCATGGTAAATATAAATGCAAAAAACGTGTAACCATGTAATCAGGAAAATGAGTTAACAAGGGATTTTTTTTTATAGGATAGCTATGAGACCAGCCATGCTTTATGGTATAGAATGTTGAGCAGTCAAGGAACAACATGTTCATAGTATGAGCATAGTAGATACGCTGATCTTGAGATGGATGAGTGGCAAGACAATGAAGGATAGAATTAGGCATCAATTCATTCGAGGGAACTTTGGAGTAACACCAATAGATAATGACATGAGGGAAAATAGATAGAGATGGTTTCATGTGCAGCAGAAACCAAGAACTGCGACAATTAGGAGTGAGTCAGTTCAAGTTAAAGGCTCTAAGGGAGAGGCCCCAAAGGATGTGGGTGGAGGTAGCAAGAAAAGACTTGAGGAACTATGGTTTAACTGAGGATATGGTCCCTGATAGGTTGGAATGCGTAACAGGATTTGTGTAGGTGGCCTCAGTTATTCAAGATAAGGCTTAGATGATGATGATCTAATCATAATAACATCAAAACTACAATTATAATACCGAAAACAATGAAAATGGTTGAAGTATTATCCAAGGTTCTATGTCAAATTGCAGCTACATGTCTATTGCAGTTGCTTAACTACCTGAAAATGAATGAAACCAAACTGTGAGTTATTCTCATGGGTAATTTAAGTACCTCATTTATTGCATTTGTTTAACAAATTGTTATCTTATACACTGCTATGTTTTATGTGTGATTATGCATGTTAGATCCTGAAAATTTCCTTCCTGATTTAGCACTAGGTCTTCCCTGTCAATGACCTCTACCACTATGCTACTTTTCATTCAAACACAATTTTGACACCTTCACAGGAAGTAGCTGAATTAGTAAAACATGACTTTGGGAGCATTGACATCCTTGTGTACTCTCTTGCCAATGGCCCAGAGGTACCGTACTAACTATATTGTTCATGCCCCTTCTCATGTTTATGTTTGTTGTTTTCGTCTAACTTGTAATTTCCTTTATAGGTCAGTAAACCTCTATTAGAGACAGCCCGAAATGGATATCTTGCTGTGATTTCAGCATCAAGTTATTCCTATTTGTCATTGCTTAAGCATTTTGTTCCAATAATGAATCCGGGCAAGCTTCTCAAAAAATGAAAAAAAAAGTGGGTTGCCTGATTTTTTGGCTAGCTAGGGTCATTTGCACTGTGGGACCACTTGATGAATGGTTGAGATTGGCACCATGTGCCTTGTTGGAACTTGTGGCTTAGTGTTGATGGGCTGCCTAGCCAACCTCTATATTTGTATGTATGTGCAGTCAACTTACCATATGAACATGTGGTCCATGTAATGTTACAGGTGGTGCATCAATTTCTCTCACATTGTTGCCGAAAGGATCATTCCTGGGTAACTTGATTTACACACCCTGTGATTTTAGCAGGCCATGTAAACCAGAACTATTAAAGAAAGGATTCTTATTGTTGTGTTGTTCTTTATATATTAATGCATACTGATATGGTGGGGGCATGAGTTCAGCTAAAGCTGCTCTAGAGAGTGATACCAAGGTGAGATTTTTGTAGTTGGCCGGTCTGCTGCCTTCAATGCAAAATATATATTTTCCTGAAGTAAATGGGGCTGCATTTATAACATTTTCTGATCTGGCAAGTGCTTGCATTTGAAGCAGGAAGGCGCCACAAGATTCAAGTTAATACAATATCTGTTGGTATGACTGTTATCTTCATACTTTTATTTTCTGAGACATGGTAGTTACTTTCACATTGATGAAAACTCTCAGGTCGATTGAGAAGCCATGTAGCCAAGGCCATTAGATTCATCGACATGATGATTGACTACTCATCAGCCAATGCAGGATTATATCATGGTGATTTCCCAACAACTGCTGAAACTCCATTAGCTTTTAATAGACAATTAAATTGCATTCCCCAACTGGTGAATTATTTTATTTTATTTTATTGCAGTGAGATGATAGGAGTTGGCCATGAATACATGGAAGAGTTCTTCGGTTCTTGTGAATCTGTTTTGGCTGAAGATGGTTTGTTTGTCATACAGGTTACATATTGTCTATTATAATTTTTCATAATTATGATTTGATTTGAATTATTTAAAAAGAAAGGTGTACCTATAGTAGTCCATTCAAATGGCCCCACTTAGCCATTTCCTCTTTATTGAATTGAGTTGTCACCAATTTTGTGAATGGGATTCTTATTAAACAATCATGTGAATTATTTTTTGAATGATTATCAGGTGTAAGATTTAAAAAATAAAAAATAATAAATATAAAAAAGCTGACGATATTTTTTTTAAATTTTTTTCTAATATTTTAACGATGGACCAAATCCGTCGTTAATTTCTAAACAAGTAGCATATCAACGACGGATTTGAGTCCATCGCTCTCCTATTAGCAATGGACCTTATTCGTCGCTAATATTTTTAATGACAATAATTCAGGTGGTTTTTTCAGAATTTCAGCGACGGATCTTATCTGTCGTTAATCTGCGACGGACCTTATCCGTCGCAGATTCAATGACGAATTTTATCCGTCTGAAAGAAAAAATGACCCAGTAAATAGCGACGGACCAAGCGACGGACGAAATCCGTCATTTTTTTAGTTTTACGACAGATTTGGTCCATCGCAAATCCTCGATTTTGGCGTAGTGGAAGAAGGAAGTGAAGAAGAAGAGGAAACCCAAGGCTCTAATAAGGGCCCTCCTGCTACACATGAGCACCACCGTGATCGGGCCACCTTAGAAGCCCACTTAGCTCAGATTGAGGAGAGCCAGGTCGCCCTGAGACAGGAGGTCAGGGAGACCCGGGCCGAAGTGAAGGAAAAGCTTGAAAAAAATCAGGCTTACCTGAAGAAGAAATACAAGAAGATGTCTTACACCCTGAAGGCCCTCCTGTGTTGTATGCAGGACAAGGGTGCTCCTCCACCATCGCTAGAGTCGAACGACTAGTCATGTGTTATGGTCATCTTTTGATTTTCCTTGTTTCTTACTTTCTAGGCTTAGTTATATGTTAGAATAGTTGGTGTGAAACTTTTACTATATCTCATGTTGGTGTATTAGCTCACATGCATCTTCTGTCATGATTCATGTAATACTACATCATATGTATCATGGCAAATTTTAGTAATATGAAATGCATGGATCTTCCGTTGAAATGCAATGTGTATGATGTTTGGGAAAGTGCGTAGTATTATCCTAAATCTTACAGTGTTGCACCCTACGTTGTGTATAGGGAATGCCTCCGAAAACCACTTGGAATACGACACGACTTGCACTTGGCGGATCGTTCGACGGGGCAACTCCCCTAAGCGATAGCCACACAGACCCCAGTTTGGGCCCTGATAGTGACACTATGCTGGATTCACAACTGGCCACTGGCCCCACCAATGGACCAACACCTAGGGCACCACTAATTCCAAAACATAACCGTGCATCTACCTCAACGCCACACATGCCTCAGGCGGCTCCTCCCCCTGATAGATTGGAGCAGATGATGCTCCTAATGCAGCAGCAACAACAAATCTGGACCACGATTGCAGGGTCCCTTGCCCAGAACATGAACGTGGTCCTGCCTGCACCACTTGTGCACCTGGCTGGAAATATGAATGTCAGCAGTCTTTTTGAGCGCTCCAGCGTTTTCGACTGCCCACCTTTGTAGGCACACACAGGCCCGAGGAAGCCGAAACTGGCTAGATCGCATCTCTAAGATGTTAATGCCACTAAGGCAGATGAGGTTGAGCTGGTCACATATATGTTCAAGAAGAAGGCTAGTCTATGGTGGGACAACATCCTATGAACATTTCCTGCAGGACACGTGTGGACATGGGAGGCATTTGAGACTCGCTTCCATGGGAAGTACTTCCCCCTCACATACCGCAATGAAAAGGAGGGTGAGTTTCTTCACCTCCGACAGGGGGGAATGATTGTGTCGGAATATAAGAATAAATTTACAAAGCTAGCCAGATACGCTCCTTTAATCCTAGCGAATGAGCCGATGAAGATGCGGCGTTTCTCAGAGGGTCTGCGGCCCGATATCCGCACGAAGATGTGCTGCGCTAGCATTCCCAACTATACTGAGTTAGTGAACATGTCCCTGTGAGCTAAGCAAGATGGGGATAGATAGTCCCATACACGTGTACCCATGGGTTCGAGGCCTCGACCTGATTTACTGAACAGACCGTTCCTCGGCAAGAGGCCATGTGCAGATTCACCTCCCAGACTTATGACTCCACCAGTGAAGCTGAGGCGATCAGATTTGTGGTACACCTACTGCAAAAGGTTGGGCCATACGGACACTTATTGCTTTACCAAGATGAAGGACAATGGCTTCACGCCTCCTCAGAAAATCAACCGTCAGATACCACAAGCTATCTTAGCTCCACCTCTACGATCAATACCGCTAACACAGCCTTTCTATAGGCCAAATGTACCTCATAATAGGCCGCCTCAATGACTTATGGCAGCGCAACCGAATCGTCCTCAACAAGCTCGTGTGCACTCACTTGCAGCTGAGGCATCCGAGACAGCAACCGCAACACCACTGGCTTTCGAAATCACAACACATATCCAAGGTATACCAGTCTTCTTATTGGTAGACACTGGGTCCACTATTTTGATAATATCATGCGCAGCAGTTAAGTAAATAGTATTGGAAACTACTCCTATGAGTGGGGTGAGAATCCTTACCGCCATAGGGACCTCAGATGCTACCAAGACGTGTAAGGATTGCTCGGTAGACTTAGGAAGTAGAACAATACTCATTGACCTGATTATTGCCCTACTATGTCATTATGATGTCATCCTTGATATGGATTGGCTCACCGAGATGAAGGCAGAGATCGATTGCGATACTAGATTGGTGACAACCCATGGACCTAAGGGCACAACCTTTACTTTCCTAGTTCAGGTTAGTTGGTACTACCGCATTAGTTGTTATGCTACCTTGCTAGAGAATGCTGATGATCTGATGTTTGGGAACATGCCTGTAGTCCGAGATTTCATAGACGTGTTCAGGATGATACTTGGACTACCTCCTTGGCGTGAGATCAACTTTACTATCGACCTTGTGCCTGGTGTGACACCCATTTTGCTACCGACATATCGCATGCCTCCATGTGAAATGGAGGAGTTAAGGAGGCAGATCAACGATCTGTTGGATTCGGGCTTCATACGACCTAGTGTATCTCCTTAGGGAGCACCTGTGTTATTTATGAAGAAGAAGGCTGGATCACTGCGATTGTGTATTGATTATCGCAGGTTGAACAAAGTGACGAAGAAGAACAAGTACCCTCTGCCCAGGATAGATGACATGTTCGACCAGTTAAAAGGAGCACAATATTTTTCAAAGATCGACTTATAGTCAAGGTATCACCAGTTGCGCGTCAAGGATGAAGACGTGCAGAAAACAACATTCAGAACTAGCTTTGGGAACTATGAGTTTCTCATGATGTCGTTTGGACTCACAAATGCACCGGCCGTGTTCATGGACCTCATGAACCGGGTGTTTCGGCCATATCTATACCGATTCGTCATCACATTTATAAATGACATCCTGATATACTCCAAGAGTCGGAAAGACCACAAAGAGCACCTGCGAGCAGTCTTTGATACTCTCAGGAAGAATCTGTTATTTGCTCAGTACAAGAAATGCGACTTCTGGAAGGAAGAAATCAGGTTCCTGGGACATGTGGTGTCTAAGGAAGGAATTACTGTGGACCTTGCTAAGGTGACCGCAGTTCAAGACTAGGAGCAGCCCAGTTCCATTACAGAAGTGAGGAGTTTGCTTGAACTTATTGGTTACTATCGCTGCTTCATTAAAGACTTTTCCAAGATAGCCGGACCGTTATCGCAACTCATTCGAAAGGATCTTAAGTTCGCCTGGAACGAGAAAGTAGAAGCAGCCTTTCAGGAATTAAAGGACAAGTTGACATCCGCACCCGTGCTAGTATTGTCAGAGTAGGGGGTCAAGTACACTATCTACACCGACACATCTTGTGTTGGTTTGGGTTGTATTCTTATGTAGAATGACAAAGTGATTGCCTATGCATCGCGACAGTTGAGGAAACACGAAGAAAACAACTCTACGCACGACCTATAATTAACAGCAGTTATCTTCGCATTAAAGCTCTGGAGACATTACCTCTATGGAGAGGAGTTCGAGCTTTTTTGCGACCACAAGAGCTTCAAGTACATATTCACGCAGAGGGACTTGAATATGAGGCAGTGACGTTGGATGGAAACCTTGAAAGACTTCAAGTTTGAGGTCTCCTACCATCCTGGCAAGGCCAACCTTGTGGCAGATGCATTGAGCCACAAGAAGATAATAGAATTTGTGGCTCCGCTAAGATAGAAGAATGGAACATGGTAGAATTTGTGCGAGACTTCGAATAGAAGCTTTCAGTAAAGGAGCCGTTCGAGAGCATCGCACATATTCGTGTCCAGCCACTTATTGATGACCGAATGATTGTGGCCCAGAGAGAAGATGAATGGTTGGTCAAGATGAGGAAATGAGTTAGTGACGATGAAGACTCTGAATGGAGAGTTGGTTCGGATGGGGGTTTACGTTATCATGGCCGCCTATGCGTCCCAAATCTCCATGACTTGAGGGAGGAAGTTCTCAAAACTGCTCATAATTCAAAGATGGCGATGCATCCTGGTAGTACAAAGATGTATCGAGATATGAAACGTTTGTACTGATGGGACAACATGAAGGCCCACATAGCAGACTTTGTGTCTTGTTGTCTTACGTGCTAGCAGGTCAAGGCCGAACATCGCCGACCTTCCGGGTTACTTCAGCCCATACCTATAGCTGAATGGAAATGGGATTTCATCTCTATGGATTTCATTTCAAGGTTACCAAGGATGAGGAAGGGACATGACTCCATTTGGGTGATTGTGGACCGATTGACAAAATTGGCCATTTCCTCCCGATTAGAGTTTCAAACTCAGCAGATGATTTGGTTAGGCTGTACATCAAGGAGATTGTATGGCTGCATGGAGTGCCTATGGAGATTGTCGAATTGAGACAGACGATTCACGTCTATCTTTTGGACTCGAATCCAAGAAGCAATGGGAGTGAAGCTGAAGTTCAGTACCGCGTTCCACCCACAGACCGATGGGCAGACGGAACGGGTAAATCAGGTGTTGGAAGATATGTTACGGGCATGTGTGCTCGATTTCAAAGATAGTTGGGATGACTATCTTCCCTATGCAAGTTCGCTTATAACAACAACTTTCAAGTGAGCATTGGCATGGCTCCCTACGAAGTACTGTATGGGCGTCCATGTCGAGCACAACATTGTTGGGCAGAAGTTGGCAATAGTTTGATTGGCCCGGATTTAGTACAAGCGACCTCAGAGAAGATCGACATTATCAGACGTCAACTTCTTGCAGCCCAGAGCAGACAAAAGAGTTACGCTGATACCAAACGACGACAGCTAGAGTTTGAGGTTAGGGACCACGTGTTTCTTAAAGTTTCCCCCATGAAGGGAGTCCTTTGTTTTGACAAGAAAGGGAAACTCACGCCACGATTTATTGGCCCGTTTCAAATTCAAGACCGAGTGGGGGTGGTAGCATACTGCCTTACTTTGCCCACACTACTCGTAGGCATGCAAAATGTATTTCAGTATCGATGCTGAAGAAATACGTTCCTCATCCTTCCCATATTATCAAATGAGAGCAAGTACAGTTGAATGAAGATTCTACTTATGTACTGCGACCAACATGTGTTCTAGATAGGTAGGAACAAGTGCTACACACTAAAGTTATCCCACTTGTGAAGGTATTGTGGACTCACCACACTGAGGAAGAGGCTACTTAGCAAACAGAAGCCGAAGTCTGTAAGAACTACTCTCATATCCTCGAGGAGTACGAAAAGGTACTAATTTTGGGGATGAAATTTTTCTTTAAGGGCGGTAGATTGTAACGTCTCGGAAAAATCCTTACAAAGGCCCGAGTACCACCTCAGGCAGAAATCACTAAGGATCGAATTCTGTAAAAATTAGATGAAAACTAATTAAGTACTGAACTAAATAATCAGAGAAATTAGCTTGGACCACTATCTATACGAACTACAAGATCCAAAACTAATAGAATCGCCAACTCAACATTACCCAAAAACCTAGGAGCAATCTCGAAACCCAGTTGCTCCCAGGAGCACATTGAAACTCCGTATCGGACTTGGACCACGTGTCGAAAGTTCGATGACCGCAAAACTATAAGGTTATGACCGCCTTATTGGGCTTGACAACCATTGCTGGAATTGAGCCCAAATAGTGTCCAGAAATACACAACCAGAGCCCTGAGTAAAGTGTATGAGAAACTCGAATATCTTTTGAAAATGCACTAAAACTTAAGTGAATTGGGCCGTTCGCTTGGGGTGAAATTGAAGGTTTCAGATCGTCAAATTCTGACCAAACTATACCAGTGGATCAGGGAAATTTCCCTGCACATATCCGTATACTTGTGGCCTTGATCGAGTGACGATGACCATTGAACAGATACGGGTCCGTCACGATTGATCAGCCTATCCAAATGCGCTGCAATCGCATCCTGGCCTACATCCAGTGTCATGGAGCCTACTCTGTAACATAGATAGGTAATGGACCTCCAGATGAGCTCCATTTGCCCGAAACGGACGCCTTTTGGCTATAACTTAAGTATACCATGGCCCTGGGACTATTGACATCACTTCTGAGCCTATATAAGGCCCTTAAACCACCCATCTCTCTCTCATAGGAATTTTCTCTAACCCTAGGAGAGAGAAGAGAGAAAGGAAGAGAAGGGAGTGGAGAGTGAAGGGAGATCCTTGGAGTTTGCAGCGGTGCTTCTTTCCTGTTACTCCATGCATTGAATCGCCTTTACATCTAGCTACATGAGTCATTCCAACTCTGATTTAGGTAAGAAATCTTAACCTTAATCTTGTTTTAGGAATCCAAATAGAGGAATCGATGAAATAGCTAACCTATTTCATGATTTAGGTAGCCGTTGGGCTGTAGATGGGGACGTAGTGTACGAACTAAGTTCGTAACGGGTGTACCGACGAAAGGTGCAGAATATAAACGTTTAGGTTATGGTTTTTAAGGCTTTCAATGTCAGCTAATGATTCATGTCTGACTTGATTGCTGCCACATGATCTAAGTTACGACGTTTTTCATATATTATACATGTATGAACTATGTTGGACAAATATGCATTCTGTGTTTGTTGAAATGTTCAAATGAACTTGTAATTATAATTTGTGCTTGCCATGACTATTAATCTAGAATTCAGGCTTGTTGTGTGTAAGACAAGTCTCTTTGTGAAAGGATTTGCCCAAATATATGCCATAACTAATTTAGTCTATGTATGTAGTAATGTGTAGTCTAAGTGTTTAATAAAATGTTTGAATGAGAAATTATTGGTGAATTGAATTGATTAGGGGTATTGAGATAGAATTCTCAACTACCTTGTCCATATTTATGATTTCCCTCATGTAATCTAAATCTCTAATGCGTGATTTATGGATGGAATGCATATGTATAATAACATGTTCAATGTGTTTGATAAAATGCTCAAATGAGAATTATATTTGAATTGTTGTTAAATGCTATTATAATCATCATATGTGACTACTTATTGCATTTGAGTATGATTGGGACTACTATGTAGTCCAGGCAGTCGGTAACGGTTCCCGATGGAGTGGCCAAACAGAAAGTGCCCTGGTTTGTCAATTAGCGTGAGTGTTGAGTCAGTTAGACTACAAAGCCTGATAGGAAGATCATTTCAAGCGTCTGCCTCAACCGGATGTGTGCAAGCTCGCCATAGGTAAATCTGAGCCTCACATCCCTTGTCCAAAATCACCAGGTATATTTAAACCCTTTAAAAATATTAGAATATCATAGGGTTTTTAGGGTAAGAAAATATTTTTAAAATAGGAAAATTATCTAAGTTTTCCTGCCTTGTCAATTTTATTAATACACATCTCGATATGATCGACCTGTGTTGTCGAGTCCTCGATGCTCCATCGATACCATCGAAAAGAGGACCAAATATATCCAGCAACCTTATACATATCTAGACAGAATTATCGATGTATCGATATACCTATCGATATCATCGATATTCAAATTTCGAGTCTATCGGAAGTGACTTGATAGTATCGACGGGAAGAATTCCGGCGCCCCTATTTTTCTTAAGAATATCATATAAGCTTCGATATATCGAAGCCTCCTTGATACCATCGAAGTTCAAACCTCGATGATATCGGTAGGCCCTCGATGATATCGATCTTGGGCGCCAAGTTCTCCAGCAACATATTTCAGGGTGTTTTATCTATGATCGAGGATCCCTCGATAAAATCGATATTCAAATATCGATGATACCGATGCCGTATAGATTGCATCGAAACATGGACATAAATCGTCCAACAAGCTTTATGGAAAATCCTTTTAATTTAGCGATGCATTAACACAGCTATCGATATCATCGATATCCAAATTCTGATGATCTCGATGGTCCCTCGATCACTCATGAAAACCTGAAATTTTTCCAGGCAAGTCTTTCTCATTTTTCAAGTGTTGATGGATTAAATCTCTCATCGATGGAATCAGGGTTCGAAATCTGATGACATCGACAATCGCTTCGATGCATCGACCAGCTGGCAAAAAGTTTCAAAAGTGTATGACATTGAGTTCGAGTCATCGAGCGGACCATCGATGCTATCGAGAGTATACGCTCTATGATATCGAACCTGCTCGATGATATCAAACTCTGTCATAAATGTGACCGTTTTATATCCGTTGAAACCTTTTGCCTATATATAGAGGACTTGTCTATTGTTGCTGTGAGAGAAAGAAGAGTGAGCTTTTGAGTGTTTAACTTTAGATCTTATATCCAAAGACATCCTCCAATCCACCCTCACCATTGATATTCAATAGAGTGGATTGGGGAATGAACTTTCGCATTTAAGGATCCTCCAGCTACCATCTTAATGGCAAATCATTAAGCTGGGATGCCTTGAATGCTTAGATGATTAAAATTGCTCTATCTTCCTTATAGGAAAATCTTTTGAGAGTAGGATTTCATCATAACCTTGACCTAACCCGTCGCCATGCATTAGTATATCTTTTGAGTTGCGGATCAAGGAGATCGAAGAGTCTTCGTCAACAAAGGAGGAGATCTTCATCAACGTGCTTAATGGGACTCATCAACTTATCTATAAGTATCTAGAGTCTAGAGGACACTTGTGATCATTCCTTTGTAGGATTGGGTCTTAGGTGTTTCTCACCCCTTGAAGCCCTCGTAGGAGGCCTCTGATAGGAGTATACGTAGTGGGTACGTTGTGTGGACCCTTGCTCTGTGGAGAGCATAAACATCTGGTTGAAGGTAAACCAGTCAAAATCTTAGGTTTGAGGAGAACCGTGTAAAACCTCGGGTTTGGGGTAAACCGCCTAAAACCTCCGGTAGGGTCTTATGGAAGATCCTTGGCCAGTGTGCCTAAAAGTGGGTGCGTTGTGTTGACCCTTGCTCATGAGAGCATAAACAGTCAGCCTCAGTGTAGGTTGTTAAGGTTGAAGGTGAACCTGATTTAAAACCTTAGGTTTGAGGTGAACCGCTGTGAAACCTCCTTAGTGAAATCCGGCACACTCAAGGGTTGAGTGCGTCTACCGGGAGTGAAGTAGACTGATTGTCAAACCACTATAAAAATTACTGTGTTTGAGATTGTTATTCTTCTGATTGTGTGATTTACTTCAACACTTGCATATCTGAATATCTGGGATCACACCTCACACACTTACACAGTCATATCCATTATAGATTAGTTTGCATATTGTTTACTTCTCAAATAGTTTGTGATTGGATCCTCTACCAGGCTTGGAAGCCAGTAGAGTTATTTTTGAGTAATCCTAATATGTGCCTATTGTTAGGATTAGTGTAATAGGATTTTAAATAAATCATAAAAACTTTAAAAGTCCTATTCACCCTCCTCTAGGACATATTGGCATATTCTTACTTCAACTAAAGTGGTCTTCACTGCTATTTCAATTGGTATCAGAGAGGGTCTCTCTTTAAGGGCTTCACCGCCTAGAGAGTGATCTTGACTAAAGTTCGAAATATGGCCAAAGGAGAGGGCTCATTGGTCACTAGGCCTCCAGTATTTAATGACTCAAATTATGCATACTGGAAGGTTATGATGCATTACTTTCTGAGATCTTTGGATCATGATGTTTGGGATATAGTTGAAAGCGGATACGTGCCACCAACTGAACAAATTGTACTTGACGATAGCACAACCATCACAAAACCCAAATCCAAAGAAAAGTGGACGGCGTTCGATAAAGAAAAACAGACTGCTGAAGCAAAAGCTATGAACGCCATCTATTGTGCCATGTCTCAGGATATATTCAATCAGATAAGTATGTGTGGGACATCCAAAGAAGCATGGAATTTATTGGAAACAACCCATGAAGGCACAAGCATTGTGAAGAGGTCCAAACTACAACTTCTAACGTCATAGTTCGAAAGTCTCAAAATGGAAGAGCATGAGACCTTTATGGAGTTTTTCACAAAATTAAATATCATTTGCAACTCTATGGGTAGATTGGGAGAAAAAGTTCCAGTTCCTAAAATTTGTAGAAAAATATTGAGATCACTACCGGAACGGTTTAATCCCAAGGTAACAACAATTAAAGAATGTAGGAACATTGATGAAATGAAAATAGAAGAACTGGTAGGTTCCCTACAAACCTTTGAACTACACTTCAAGCAAACCCCTAAATCCAAAACAACTTTCCTAAAAACCTCAAAGAAAACATTAAAAGAGGATAGTGAGAGTGAAAAGGAAGATGAAGATGAGGAAGTGTCTTTACTGGTACAAAGATTCAGAAAATTCTTTCAGAAAAATTGTGGGTGGCATTCTAAAGGAAGAAAGGTGAACAACAAAACTTCTATAGGAAAATTTGGTAAAAGGACCAAGGAACCACAATGTTGTGCCTGTTAGGAGTATGGACACCTGTTAACCGAATGCCCAAATAGAAAATTAAGGGCAAGGCAATGGCTACCACGTGGGATGATACTGAAGAGTCAAATTTAGAATCTAGTGACTCAGAAAACGATGGAGATCAGAAATCATTGAAAATTCTCATGGTGTCCACCACTTCAATCATTCCCACTGAATCTGAAAACGAGAAAGAACAGCAAGCCATTGAATCATTTCCATCTGATAATGAAGAAAAGGATAAACTACAAGATGCTTACAATCAATTGTATATCCATAGCATCAAAGTGGTTAAAAGACTTGGAATATCTAAGAACAAAAAGGAATTGCTGCAAAAAGATTTGGATAAAACTCTAGAAATTAATACACATCTAATCAATTATTTACAGCAATATCACTCTGACAATGATAGACTTGAGAGAATTAACTCCTTTCTTAAATCCGAGTCTGAAAAACTAAACAAACAGATTGAAAAATTAAAAGACAAAAATATGCTCCTTCAAAATGAAAATCATACACTTCTATTTGATCTAGAAAAATCCAAAAAGATGGCCAAGATAAACTACAAGTTTTTCCAAAGTGGCGAAAAGCTAGAAAAACTGTTAGGAATGAGAAGACCTGGAAAGGATAAAAGCGGCCTAGGATATGAAAAATTTAAGCCAAAGGCTGGAAATGCAGCACCTAGAACTGAAAAATCTGCTGCCTCTGAAAGCAAAACCAGAACAACTCTAATATGTCATTTGTGTGGTGATTCAGGTCATTATAAGTTTGAATGCATAACACCTAGAAGGACTCAACCTAGCTCTGGTCAGAATCATGTTAACAATTTATTAACTAGAGAAATACAAAACTTCAAAAGTCCTCTTACAAATATGGATAGAAGCAATGCCCTTTCATCACCACCCAAATCGATTAACAAAGTGAAATGGATAAGGAAGAAATAGTTCAGATTGTGCATCAAGATCTGAACATGTACGAAAATGTGGATTCTTTTTGCTGAGCTCTCAATGTTACAAATGAGGTTTGTCACCTCAAACTTTTTGTATATAAACATTATTATGTTTATAAATTTTGAAGTTGTACAAATTCTGTACAAAATTTTGGTATGAGTACTGTAAGGATGGAACCTTCCTTCCTTGATTGTCAATCTGAGAATGATTGAACAATGTTTAGAATCAATGTCTCATTCTCGATCAATCGATAAAGGATCGATATCATCGATGTCCCTGTAGAATATGAATAGTCATGTGTCCGTGGATGTCATTAAAGATAGACTCGATAGAATTGATCAAGCAACTTCTCGATATCATCGAAACAATGATCGATAAGATCGACAGATGGCGCCTGATAAAAGTCAGCGGAGTGAAATAGGGGATTTATTTTTAAGGGTTTCGGTCATCTTCTCTGCTCGATCCTGTCGACCAACCCACTAGGAGCCACGTCAGACTACTCAAATCATTTCACAAATCGGGTAATACCCTTCTGACACTTCAAGAATTCATTCCTTTTTGGGTATTTTTGGTTTATCAGGTTTTGTCATTTTTCTCGAATCTTTCAAAATCCGTTTGTCCACAAGGGAAAAGAAAAAGGAGTAGCATCCGGTCCTGGGGAGTCATCAAGAACTACCCGACAAAAAGTGCTTGCCTCAAGGGAAAGGGCGAGGGCTCCAGAACGTGGTACCCCCACTCGGCAAAGATCACGACAGACCTCATGTGGCAGGTCCCAGCCTGAACAACGGACATCTCCTCCTCTGGCTAGCTAACACCCAGCGAAATACACTGGTAGAAATCTGATCCATGAGATAAAAGTCAACAGGGACTGCTTAACACCTGTAACGCCCTGAAAATTGGGGGTTGAGTAGCAACTTAACTCCCGAGTTCCAAAACATCACTTATGCAACATAAATGCTTATGATTAAATGTTGTCTGTGTTAGTGCATTAATCATAAGTGGGATTATACCAAAACAGTAATTCATACTCCAGATCAAGTTGTTTTCAAGACAGCGGAAGACTGGAAATTATATAAAATACATGAGGAACATATAAACCGAAATCTATCTCCAGAGTATGAATATAACACTGAGTCACTGTGTACATGTAATATTACAAGAGTCAAAAGTATAAAAAATGGTTCGATTGTAATAAAACCCTGTAGCCTCGTCGACCAGGAGAGCCTAAGCGAAGCCATCGGAGAACTACATATAAGAGTACTCCTCCTAATCATCATAGAAGTTCGGCTCTGCTTCGTGAGCGTCGCCATCACCTGCAACTAAGACAGGGTCTGGTTGGTGTGTATAACACCGTCCCGTAACGTGGGAGTGAGTGATCAACTCAGTGGAACAATAAAGCAAAGGTTAGCATGTTATCAATTCAATCAAGCAGTAATGATAAAGCAGTAAATCACATATCCCTAAGTACTCTTGTTAATGCAAGAATGGTATGAATGTATGATGCATGCCCTCGCCTATGCTCCCTCAGTGACTTCATCTCACGTTCGCGCATGAACAACACTGCCTCAGTGCTTGACCTGCTACGCTTGAACACACGCATAATGCGCTGCATGTATATGATTACCAAGTTCTTATTAGTCCGTTTCATACAGCAGGGTTGGGAAACTAAGGTACCTCCCTTATATCAATACCCAAATAATGATCCATTCTAGGGTCGTCAATCCTAGTAAATCTCATACGAAGTTGCGGTTCTAGGTCACTACCACCAATGCCCTACCAACTGGCAGTCTATTTTCGAAGGCACGTCACCGACCCGACTGGGGACCACAACCAGGCTGCGATGGGGTAGGCCTAGCTTATACTCTCGTTGCTACGGAAGGCTCATCTCCTCAACGTAGTCTCAGAGTATGCTCGAGGTCACTACAAAGGGCTCGTCACCTGATCAGTGTAGGCCGACAGCTCGAATACAGTGTCTCATACTACCATATTTGGCTCACGAGGCGGTGTTGCTCCTTGGTCACTATGGGGAGGCTCGTCGCCCCAGCGTAGGCCGACAGCTCGACCACGGTGTCCCATACCACCATGTATGGCTCATGAGTCTTAGCAGATTGAGGTACCAAGATTAACGGGGTTTCCACTGGTGAGTTTGGTACCTTAGGTTCAAGCAGTAGCGTCCAAACATGGTGACATACATAGGGCCAATCGGGTTACTTGACGAGATCGACTAGCACGAGCGCACATCGAGTTGATCGATATGAAGTGCGTAAGCAGTCCGTATGGCCTAACCACTGTCGATAACTGAAATACATCTCGGATTCGTCGAACACATCCTGTGTGGCGAAATAACATCATCCACCAATCTAGGCTCTGTTACCGATTGTCTGGACTATACAATAGCCTCAATCACATTCAATTACAATAAAATATCCTAGAAGATAGTTAAAGCAGTAATGGATCAAGATTTCAAATCATACAAACATGTCCGCTTTAGGGCTGCCAGGGCTGTTGCACGGAATCGTTACGCCACTCCCCCATCACCCCTCACGGCTTTGTTTTTACATTTTATGGAATACAACTTAAACATGGATTTATACATATGCATTACATAGATAAACAGACACTCTAATATACGGTACGTGGAGGAAGGCATACACATAGTTAAAGTAGTTGAGAATCATATCTCAATACCTTTATACATTGCAATTTACTAACTACTTACTCATTCAAACAATTTTACAAACACTTAGACTACACCTTCTGTAACATCTCAGATTTTTGCCAACCTGGAATTAGACGTCCTTAGGCAATGGGTCGCTCCTAACACCTTATTAACTTGTCAGAACTCAATCCCAAAGTCTAAAACCGCTTTTGAACCCATTTCCTTCACAAATCCCACCTTTCACCACCTTGTTCTTTCAATTTTTCTAAGTACTTTCACCCTAGACACTATCGTAAACTAGCTAAGTATTATAACTTGGATCCCTTTATATACAAACTACAAAGGCCCAAGTACCACCTCAGATAGAAATCTTACAGGACTAAATCCTTTAGAAATTAAGCAAGAATTAGCTAGTGTTAAACTAGAGTACCTGTGAAATTAGCACCCATCACTTTAAATACTATCTGCAAGACCCAAAACTTGTAGAATCATTGACACTACATTACCCTAAAATCTAGGATCAATCTCATTACCCGGCTGCTCTCGGGAGCATCTCAAAACTCTGTATCAGATCTGGACCGCACGTCGAAAGTCCGATTAACACGAAGTTAAGGAATTAGGACCGCCTTGCTGGGCTTGACAACCATCTCGGAAATCAAATCCAGATAGTGTCCTAATGCAATTCGCTTGAGTTCGGAGCGAGGAGTGTGAGAAACATGAAAATAATTCCAAAATAAATAAGGATTTATGAAATATGGCATGTGACGCTTGCGGTTCAGTATTGAGCAACCCGACCGTCAGAATCAGGCCAAATTACACCCTCGGATCAGGGATATTTCTCCAAACATATCCATGTACTCGGAATCTCCGATCGAGATCCACTGACCGTTGAACTGAAACTGGTTCACCACGCGTGATCTGAGAACCCTACAGGAATGAAAACTTAATGGTACCTAGATCCAGTGTTAGTGAGCTTAAGTCCGACCGCACACAAAAAAGGGGCCGCCAGAAGTCCTCCGTTGAGCTGAAACTGACCCACTTTGGATATAACCTAAGTATACCTTGACCTGAAGTCTATTTCGGTGGGGTTTTAGGCTATATAAGGACCTTAGAACCCTCTCTCTCCAGCCATACGAATTTGAGACAAACCCTAAGAGAAAAGAAAGAAAAGAAAGAGAAGTTAGAGAGTTGTGGGAGGATTCTTCCTACCCTCTTTCCCTGCCGCTACACAAGCTTCACCACTCCATTCTCATCGCTTTCCCGGCGATTCTGACTTCGTTTCTAGGTAAGAAACCCTAACCCTAATCTGTTTTGGGGTTGTGATGGTTGTAGGTTATGAAATAGCTAACCTATTTCATTCTATAGGTTACCAAATGCCGAATACGGAAGCTTAGCAAACCTATTAGATTCGTTACGATTCTACGATAAAAGGTGCGGACTTTAGACGTATAGGTTATGGTTTTCAACACTTTCAATGTCAGATAATGATAGATTCATGATCTGCATGCAATTGCACATGTACAAAGTGCTGTCTGTTTTCTGTTTCTATTAAATACGAAGAATATGGAATTTTGTGTATTCTAGGTATTTGTAGAAAGTACCGTATACGTATAAATTTTGGAAATGTGTTTGCCATGATTATTTGCTGTATGAACATATTATATATGTGTATAATACTTACTTGGCGAAAGGGTTCACCCTAATACATGTTTTTTTGCTAGTATACGTTATGTATGTAAAAAGGGTGTATTCTAAGTGTTTGTGAAAATGACCGAATGAATATAGAATTCGCATTCGTGCTCGCCATGACTGATTGTCATGGATACATGATTGTTGTATAGGCAATACCCCTTTGACGAAAGGATTTGCCCTAAATCACACCACGGCCAATATACACTATATATGCTAAAACGTGTAGCCCAAGTGTTTGTGGAAATGATTGAATGAACATGGAACTTGGATTCCTGCTAGCCATGACTATCCGTCGTGGGTGCACACGTGTTATAATTGGGGTAACTCCCTATTGAAAGGATTTGGCCTTATACCTATGTGATCAACATACGTCATGTATGTTGATGTATGTAGTTTAAAGTGTTTGTTGAAATGTCTGAATGAGTAGTAGTTAGTAAATTGTAATGTATAAGGGTGTTGAGATAGGATTCTCAGCTACCTTAGAGATGTATATGATTTTCCTCCATGTTGCTTGTTTAAATTAACCGCTTACTTATGAAATATAGGTGTTTGTATTTTCTGTTTATATTGTGCTTTATTACATGTTTTATGACATGCTTGTCAACATGCTTGCATTACTTTGTTTATTCTGCTTTACTCTACATGCTTCTGGTCATGGATTGATTGTGTTTGGGGCTATGATTATAGTCCAGGCAATCGGTAACGGGATTGAATTCGTGGCTGAGATTCATTTGCCACGTGAGATGTGTTCGACAAACCCGAGTCGTACTTCGGTTGGCGATAGTGGTTGGCCACACGAAGTGCTTATGCGCTTCATATCGTTCAACTTGTTGTGTTCTCGAGCTAGCCGAGCTCATCAAGCAACCCGATTTGTCTTATGTATGTTCACCATGTTTGGACACCTCTGCTTGAACCTAGGGTACCAAACTTACCAGTGAAATCCCTTTAACCATGGTACCTCGATCCGCTAAGACTCATGAGCCGGGCATGGTGGTATGGGACACCGTGGTCGAGCTGTCGGCCTACGCTGGGGCCACGTGCCTCCCCGTAGTGTCCATTGAGCAACCAGACTCGTGAGCCGATTATGGTGGTATGGGACACTATATTCGAGCTGTCGGCCTACACTGATTGGTGACGAGCCCTTTATAGTGACCTCGAGCATACTTTGAATTTGCGGTGAGGCGACGAGTTTTGCCGCGGTGTATAGAGTATGAACTAGGCCTGTATCAATTTAGTGATGAACCGTTAAAAAGGTGATGGGGGAGTGGTGTAACGATTATGTGTAACAGCCCTGGCAGCCTTTGCAGCGCCCTAGAACCACACTATCGTATGAGATTATCTAGGTTTGACGACCCTGGAATGGATCATGTTTGAGAATGATACAAGGGAGGTACCTTAGTTTCCCAATCCTGCTGTTTGAAATAGACTAATAACAACTCTGTAATCATGCTCATCATTGCACTGCATGTGCCTGGAAGATGTGGAGCACTGAGGAATGCAAGCATGCCGCGAACGTAAGATGGTGTCGCATGAGGGAGTATGTTGGCGAGGGCATGCATTATGATTACATTTCATACTTGCATTAATAAGAGTAGTTAGGATTGTTCGATTGTACTGCTTTATCATTACTGTTTGACTGAATTGATAACATGTTAACCTATGCTTTATTATTCCATTGAGTTAGCTACTCACTCCCACGTTATGGGACGGTGCTTACAACACCAACCAAACTGTCTTAGCTGCAGGTAATGACGATGCTTATGAAGCAGAGCTGGACTACTACTATGATGTTGAGGAGGAGTTCTCCTACATGTAACTCTCTGACAGGTCTATGAAGACCTGGAATTGCATTGACAGGGCTATGATATTTGGGATAGAAGACATTACACTTCCTCATTTTGGTACATTTTGGAGTTGTACTTGTAATTATTTAACCTGGTAACATTATCACACTCTGGAGACTCACCATAGTTTATATATTTTATATATCTATCATAGTCTTCCACTTACAAATTTAACTGTCTCTGGAGTATGATATGCTATTTTGGTATAATCACATTCATGTTTCAATGCTCTCATCATAATCATTATTATCTGTGTTGCATAAGTGATGCGTTGGAATTCGTGAGCTGAGCTTTACTCGACCCCCAATTTCAGCGCGTTACACCTTCCAACATACCTGTAATATGCTAGTTAAAACACATGTCGTAGCGAATCCTTTCACAAAGGAGTTGCCACATGAATCACGTTCATGTATTCACGACCAATAGTCATGAAAATCATAAATCATAATTCCATATTCATTCGAACATTTCTACAAACACTTAGGCTACGCGTTATAACATACACAACGTATGTTGGGATAACATATATTAGGCTAATCCGTTCACCCAGAAGTTGATACACATGCATCTAACATACATAGATAGCAATTAATCATGGCAAGCACAAATTCGAATTTCATACGTATACGGTATTTTCTACATATACGAGGAATACAGTATATTCAACCTAGTTAACGTATAACTGAAAAATGAAACGGACATCACTTTATGCATGTGAAATAGCATCCACGTCAGTAATATATCATTAACCGACATTGAAAGCCTTGAAAACCATAACCTATACGTATATAGTCCACACCTTTCGCCGGTAAACACGTAGTCTTTGTCACCGGCAGGATGGCAACCTATAGCATGAACTAGGTTAGCTATTTCATAATTTAGACTATTTGAAACCCTAAAACAGATTAGGGGTTGGATTTCTTACCTAAGAATGGGATCGGTATCGCCAGTAGATCGGTACAGAAGCGGTGGTAAGGCACGTGGAGTGATGGGATTGAATCCCAGGGATGAACTCCAACTCTCTCTTTCTCTCTCTCTCTCTTTCTCTCTCTTTCCTCTCTTCTCTCTCCTAGGGTTTTCCAAATTCGTATGGGATGAGAGAGTGAGGGTTTTAAGCCCTTATATAGGCTTAAAACTGATGAAAATGGACCTAGGGCCAAGGTATACTTAGGTTATAGCCAAAGGACGTCTGATTCAGCTCAACGGAGCACTTCCGGATCCCCCCTTGAGCCAAATGTCGGACTTAAGCTCCCTGACCATGGATCTAGGTTGAGCTGAGTTTTCGGTCTGATCGGATTTACGGATCGCCCGTGGCGGACCAGTTTCAATTCAACAGTCCACGATCACCGATCAGGGCCACAAGTACACTGGCCTGTGTATGAAATTTCCCCTAATCTAAGGGTGTATTTGGGTCAGATTCTAACGGTCTAAATTCTTATATTCGGCCCGCAAGCGACAAGTCTCAGATTACTTAAATTAGATTTAATTTCTAAAGAAAACCACGTTTTCTCACACTCTTCACTCTAGGCTCAAGCGAATAGCTTCAGAATACTATCTGGACTTGATTTCTGAGATGGTTGTCAAGCCTAGAGAGGCGGTCCTAAGCACTTAGTCTCATGGTCATCGGACTTTCGACGTACGGTCCAGATCCGATACAGAGTTTCCATGTGATCCCAAGAGCAGCTGGGTAATGAGATTGATCCTAGATTATAGGGTAACCTAGCGTCAATGATTCTATAAGTTTTGGGTCTTGCAGATCATATTTAAAGTGGTTCAAGCTAATTCTACTGAGTATTCAGTTTAGTACTTAACTAAATTACATCCTCATTACGACAGAATATGGTCCTAGGGCAATTCTACGCCCCTTTCTGGCACTTTTAATTAGTATATTATTTTAATTATTTTTCGAGTAGTTCATCATCGAGTATACTTCATCTCTACCAAATTTCATTAGGTTTTGTATTGTAGAAAAATTCTAAAAATTCTCTAAGCAGCAGCTGTCCAAACTGATGCTCTTTGGATAGTTGTCAGAATGACCTATATTTAACTATATTAAAATTTTTATTATATTTTTTACTTATTTTTATATAAAACTATACTTATCAATCTTCAATATGGCTTTTAAATCACCTAAATCGGAGTTATAACGAGGGAGATATGATTTTTAAAAGTTGGACGTATATTACAAGAATTTTTCTACTGAAAACGGGTCGCCGGCCCGCTGCAGCCCGACCGGGCCCACTGTACGGACAAGGCCTCACCGGTCGCTGGACTATTTGGGGTGGTTTCGCCACCTGATATTTGAAATGGGTGTATTTTACACACTGGAATAAGTTATTTGATGTGCAATATATGTTTTTGGGGTAGGAGAAGTTGGTCTATCCAACTAGCCTACTTATTCCGTGAGATTTCAAAAGTTTAATGGCTAAAATCCTATTTTATTTATTTATTTACTATTTGTAGTAATTTTTTAGTTTTAGTATCGTTCTTCATCACCTAAATGTTAAGATTTATGTCTAATATGAATGTCCTTAGAAAAATTTGAAGAATAAGGTGCTGAAAGGTGAGATTTTTGAAGGAAATGGGAGATTTTGAAGGAAATGGGTTGAAAGGGGATTTGAGACTTTGAGATTGAGTTTTTGAGAAGTAATTAAGGTGTTTGGATCGACCCATTGCCTAAGTACGTCTAACTCCAAGTTGGCAAAAAATTGGGATGTTACAGCACCTTTCAATCTTGAACCCTTATTTACTGCAATCGGTTGGCTGCCTATCCTAGACTTCAGAGGGTCGTGCCAACTTGAACGAACACGCAACTTCCTAGCCGCGTGTTACTCTTCTGTATCTGATCCTCCTTCAATCATGGTCTGTCTGGATGGTGATGATGTGTTAATCACCCCTACTACAATGGCTAATATTCTCAATCTACAAATGGCTCCAGAAGGCCTTCCTGAAATGAATGTTGACCTTCCTGACGTTCGATCCATCATAAATAAGTATCTATGTAATGGTCGTGACATCCCTTGGCATCAAGGGAACGCGCTAAAAGCCAGGTACATGGAACCCCAATTTTGGATTCTGTATGGTATCTTCACCACAAATCTAAATCCTAGAAGTACCAATCAATCCGATCTCACGGGTTTTATGGCCATGATAGTATACTCAATCGCCAGGGGGACAAGGATCTGCCTTCCGACTCTAATGGTTAATCAGTTGGTATATGTTGTTCATACCTCCAGGGATCTTCATCTGCCATATCCCTGGATCATAAGCAGGGTATGCGAAGCAATTGGTTTTCCATCTACCACTGATCCGGTACTTCCACTTCAAGTTTTCAATGTAAAGAACATTCGAAAAATGGACCTGAGGTTCCACAAGTACCCAGAGGACAAAGAAGAAGGCATCTAAGAAGGGGGAGTAGAAGCTGGTGACCCTCGTACAGAAGAAACTGAGATGGCCAGAGATGAACCCTCTAGACCCGATCCAGTTACATCAACGTCCAGATATGCCAAAAGGTTTAAGCTAGATAGAATCAGGGCACTTCAGAGGGATATCCACTCAGTACATGAGTGGCTTATAGTCCTGGAGCGGCTAGTCCATGGAGTACAACAGACTATGCAACATTTGGTGGATCTGATGACTTACCGACGGGACGACACGGCACCATCCGACTCTGCTCCATGATGCTGACCCCCGCATGTTATCACATACACCCCACTCTTAATTTTGAGTATGAATATTAGTATCTTTTTGAACATTCTACATCTTCATGAGTGCATGTGATAACTAACTAATCTAGAGAATGTGACGTTTCTTTTTGGTAAATGTATATGTCCATGGTTGGACTAAACATATTTTTTTGGCTTCGTTCTGTTGGGAAATACTGCTAATATACTGCTATCTGTGGCAGTACGTGGTTTGGATAGTTGGATAATATTTTTGAATATGGCTGAATATAATTCATATCTTTATTGCCATGATTATGTTTTAAGATCCCATGGTTTCTCAAGTGTCTGATATGGAATGCATATGCTATCTTTACTGATTATCCTATCTGCTTTTATCATTGCCTTATCTAATCTAATATGCTTCCATACTGCCTGAAAATGTTGTATGCTTAGCAATGGTTTAATCTTGATACATCTATATCTGCCCGGTTCTCCCAAATATTTCAAGCTTCAATCAATATCAACTGCTACATCTTTGTCAATGACTGACAAAAAGGGGGAGAACAATCCAAACACCCCGTACAGAAAATTGTATATCTGCTTCAATGATGTTGCAGGTGTTAGGGGGAGCAGCTGCATCAAGTGAGGGGGAGTTTACAATCAGGGGGAGCAGATACTGTTCGTTATGAGTTGTGTACATGGGTTAAATAGAACTTGTAAAATTGTGTAAAATGCATGTACACACAATTTAGGATGTGTTTGTCCAGTACTCTAGGGTGTTTTTGGGATTTCGTCATGTAATTAACAAAGCGGGAGATTGAAAGTGCGCTGGTTTGTCAATTAGCATGAGTGTTGAGTTAGTTAGACTACAGAGCCTGATAAGAAGATCATTTCAAGCGTCTGCTTCAACCGGATGTGTGCAAGCTCGCCACAGGTAAATCTGAGCCTCACATCCCTTGTCCCAAATCACCAGGTATATTAAAACCCTTAAAAAATGTTAGAATATCAAAGGGTTTTTAGGGTAAGAAAATATTTTCAAAATAGAAAAATTATCTAAGTTTTCTTGCCTTGTCGATTTTGTCGATACACATCTCGATATGATCGACCTGCGCTGTCGAGTCCTCGATGCTCCATCGATACCATCGAAAAGAGGACCAAATATGTCCAGCAACCTTATACATATCTGGACGGAATTATCGATGTATCGATACACCTATCGATATCATCGATATTCAAATTTCGAGTCTATCAGAAGTGACTCGATAGTATCGACAGGCAGAATTTTGGCGCCCCTGTTTTTCTTAAGAATATCATATAAGCTTCGATACATCTGGTTGAAGGTGAACTAGTTAAAACCTTAGGTTTGAGGTGAACCGTGTGAAACCTTGGGTTTGGGGTAAACCGCGTAAAACCTCTGGTAGGGTCTTATGGAAGACCTTGGCCAGTGTGCCTAAAAGGTGTGTTGTGTTGACCCTTGCTCGTGAGAGCATAAACAGTCAGCCTCGGTGTAGGTTGTAAAGGTTGAAGGTGAACCTGATTTAAAACCTTAGGTTTGAGGTGAACTGCTGTGAAACCTCCTTAGTGAAATGTAACATCCCGAAAAATTGAGGGTCGAGAAGTAACTCAACTCTCGAGTTTCCAGAACAACACTTATGCAACATAGATAATGATGATTAAATGTTGTCTGCATTAATGTAGTGAACATGAGTGAGATTACGCCAAAACAACATATCATACTCTAAAGACAGTTAAATTGCAAGCAGAAGACTTGATAGATATATAAAATATATAAAAACTGTGGTGAGTCTCCAGAGTGTGATAACATTACCAGGTTAAATAATTACAAGTATAGTTCCAAAATATACCAAATGTGTAAGTGTAATGGCTTCTATCCCAAGTACCATATCCCCGTCAATACAATACCAGGTCTTCATAAACCTGACAGAGAACTACATGTAGGAGAACTCTTTCTCCACATCACAATAGTCCTGCTCTGCTTCATAAGCATCGCCATCGCCTGAAACTCAACAAATCTGGTTGGTGTGTATAACACCGTCCCGTAACGTGGGAGTGAGTAGCTAACTCAGTGGAACAATAAAGCATAGGTTAACATGTTATCGACTTAGTCAAGCAGTAATGATAAAGCAGTACAATCAAACACTCCTAACTACTCTTATTAATGCAAGTATGGATGCATTCATGATGTATGTCATCACTGACATACTCCCTCATGCGACACCCTCTTCGTTCGCGGCATGCTTTCATCCCTCAGTGCTCCACATCTTCCAGGCACATGCAATGCATGATGAGCATGATTACCGAGTTTTTATTAGTCCATTTCAAACAACAGGATTGGGAAACTAAGATACCTCCCTTATATCATTCCCAAACATGATCCATTCTAGGGTCGTCAGTCCTAGACAATCTCATACGATGATGTGTTTCTAGGTTGCTACAAGGGCTGTCAGGGCTGTTACACGGAATCGTTGCACCACTCCCCCATCACCTTATCAATACAGGCCTAGTTTATACTCTATTACTACGGGAAGAATCATCACCTCACCGTAGATTCAGAGTATGCTCGAAGTCACTACAAAGGGCTGCCAGGGCTGTTACACGGAATCGTTGCACCACTCCCCCATCACCTTATCAATGTACGCCGACAGCACGAATATAGTGTCCCATACCACCATAATCGGTTCACGAGTCTGGTTGCTCACTGGTCACTACGGGGAGGCACGTGGCCCCAGCGTAGGCTGACAACTCGACCACGGTGTCCCATACCACCATGCCCGGCTCATGAGTCTTAGCGGATCGAGGTACCATGGTTAAAAGGGATTCCAGTGGTAAGTTTGGTACCCTAGGTTCAAGCAGTAGCGTCCAAACATGGTGAACATACATAAGACAGATCGGGTTGCTTGACGAGCTCGGCTAGCTCGAGCGCACAACAAGTTAAACGACATGAAGTGCATAAGCACTTCAAGTGGCCAACCACTATCGCCAACCGAAGTACGACTCGAGTTCGTTGAACACATCTCATGTGGCAAATGAATCACAGCCACGAATTCAATTCTGGTACCAATTATCTGGACTATAATCATAGCCCCAAACACAATCAATTTCAGATAGTTAAAGCAGTAATGGATCAAGGTTCAAATCATACAATCAAAGTCTGATATTATCCGTTTAGGACTGCCAGGGCTGTTGCACGGAATCGTTACACCACTCCCCCATCACCCATGACGGATCATACAATGTAAATATGAATTTAAACATATGCATTACATAGATAAAATCATAAAAGCAGTTGAGCATGTTATGAAGCACAACACAAGCATGAGTTTGTACATATTCAATTCCTAATCACACAACTATCTAAGGAAATCATACACATAGTTAAAAGAGTTGAGAATCATATCTCAACACCCTTGTACATTACAATTTACTAACTACTACTCATCCAAACTTTTTAACAACCACTTAGACTACATACACCAATATACATGACATATGTTGATCACATAGGTATAATGCCAAATCCTTTCACTGGGGAGTTACTCCAATCATAACACGCATACACCCACGACGGATAGTCATGGCAAGCAGGAATCCAAGCTCCATATTCATTCAGTCATTCCCACAAACACTTGGCCACACATTTTAGCGTATATAGTGTATATTGGCCGTGGCGTGATTTAGGGAAAATCCTTTCATCAAGCAAGTATTTTATCCATATATAGTATATTCATACAGCAAATAATCATGGCAAATACATCTCCAAAATTTATACGCATACTGTACTTTCTAGAATACACAATTTCAACATATATAGTGTATATAAGCAAAACATGTATTATGGCGAGTCCTTTCGCCAAACAAGTAATTTATCCATATATAATATATTCATACAACAAATAATCATGTCAAACACATTTCCAAAAATTATACGTATACCGTACTTTCTACAAATACCTAGTGTAACAGCCCGGATTTTTTCCAACCTGGAATTAGACGTCCTTAGGCGATGGGTCAAACCTAACACTTGTTTAACTTCTCAAACACTCAATTCAAGGGTCTTAAGTCCCTTCTTCAAACCATTCTCTTGAAAACCTCACCTTTTCTTCACAAATCTCACATTTCATTACCTTGTCCTTCAAAATTTTCTAAGTGCTTTCATATTAGACACAAATCTTAATGTTTAGGTGATATTGATCAATACTTAACCTAAAAATTACTATGAATAGTAAATAAATAAATAAAATAGGTTTTTAACCATTAAACTTTTGGAATCTCATGAAATAAGTAGGCTACATGGATAGATCAGCTTCTCCTACCCCAAAAACATATATTGCATGTCGAATAACTCATCCCGGTTTGTAAAATACATCCATTTTACATATCGGATGAAAAAAACACCCCAAACGGGTCAGTGACCGGCGAGGGCATCGCCCGGTTGGCGAGGCCTCGCCAAAAGGCGGGCCTGGCAGGGCCGCAGGGGGACAGTGGCCCATTTTCGCCCACTTTTTCTACGATTTTGGTCCGACTTTGAAAAGTCATATCTCCTTCGTTATAACTCCGATTTAGGTGATTCAAAAACCAGATTGAAGCTTAATAAGTCTAGTTTCATATAAAAATAAGTAAAAAATATAATAAAATAACTAATATAGTTAAATATAGGTCGTAGTGACAACTGTCCGAAAGTCATTAGTTTGGACAGCTGCCACTTCTGAAATTTTTAGAATTTTTCTACAACACTAAACCTAATGAAATTTGGTGGAGATGAAGTATACTTGATGATGAACTACTAAAAAAATAATTAAAATAATAGACCAACTAGAAATGCCAGAAAGAGGCGTAGAACTTCCCTAGGACCGTATTCTGTCATAATTAGGGCGGAATTTGGTTAAGTACTGAATTAAACAATCAGTAGAATTCGCTCGAATCACTTTAAATACGATCTACAAGACCCAAAACTTGTAGAATTATCGATGCTACAGTACCCTATAATCTAGGATCAATCTCATTACCCGGCTGCTCTCGGGAGCATCTCGAAACTCCGTATCGGATCTGGACCGCACGTCAGAAGTCCGATTAATATGAAGTTAAGGAACTAGGACCGCCTCGCTGGGCTTGACAACCATCTCGGAAATCAAATCCAGATAGTGTCCCAGCGCTATTCGCTTGAGCTCGGAGTGAAGAGTGTAAGAAATGTGAAATTAATTCAAAATAAAATATCTTGAATAGTAATCTGGCACCACTCGCTTGCGGATCAGTTTTAAGCAACCAGACCGTCAGAATCAGACCAAATTACACCCTCGGATCAGGAGAAATTTCATACACATTTACATGTACTCGGAATCTCCGATCGAGATCCGCTGACCGTTGAACTGAAACTGGTCCGCCACGCGTGATCTGGAAATCCCATTGAAACGAAAACTTAATAGAACGTAGATCCAGCGTTAGTGAGCTTAAGTCCGACCTTTGGCTCAAGGAGGGCCGCCAGAAACCCTCTTTTGAGCTGAAACAATGCCGATTTGGTTATAATGTAAGTATACTTTGAACATAAGTCTATTTCGGTGAATTTTTAGGCTATATAAGGACCTTAAACCCTCTCTCATGGCAGCCATACGAATTTGAGATTGAGAGAGAGAAAAAAGAGAGAAAAGAGAGAGAAAGTGTGGGAGCAGTGGGAGAATCTCCCTGCCACTCTTCCCTGCCGTTATTCGGGCTCCACTGCCTGATTCTCATCGTTTTCCCGGCGTTTCCGGCATCATTTCTAGGTAAGGAACCCTAACCCTAATCTGTTTTGGGGTTTAGACAGTTGTAGGTTGTGAAATAGCTAACCTATTTCGTTCTATAGGTTGCCAAACTGCCGAATACGGAAGCTTAGCAAACCGATCGACTCTGTTACGATTCTACGACAAAAGGTGCGGACTTTAGGTGTATAGGTTATGGTTTTCAAAGCTTTCAATGTCAGATAATGATAGATTCATGATCTGCATGCAATTGCACATGTACAAAGTGCTGTCTGTTTTCCGTTTCGATTAAAGATGAAAAATATGGAATTCTACATACTCTAGGTATTTGTATAGAAAGTACGGTATACGTATATTTTTTGGAAATGTGTTTGACATGTTTATTTGTTATATGGATATACGATATATGGATAAAATACTTATTTGGCAAAAGGATTCGCCTAAATACATGTTTTACTTATATACACTATGTATGTTGAAATTGCGTATTCTAGAAAATACTGTATACGTATAAATTTTGGAGATGTATTTATCATGATTATTTGTTGTAGTAATATATTATACATGGATAAAATACTCGTTTGGCTAAAGGATAACCCTAATACATGTTTTGCTAACATACACCATGTATGTTGTAATAGTGTATTCTAAGTGTTTGTGAAAATGACTGAATGAGTATAGAATTCTCATTCGTGCTCGCCATGACTAATTGTCATGGATTCATGATTGTTGTATTGGCGATACCCCTTTGACGAAAGGATTTGCCCTAAATCACGCCACGGCCAATATACACTATATATGCTAAAATGTGTGGCCCAAGTGTTTGTGGAAATGGCTGAATGAATATGGAACTTGGATTCCTGCTTGTCATGACTATCCGTCGTGGGTGTACGCGTGTTATGATTGGGGTAACTCCCTAGTGAAAGGATTTGGCCTAATGCCTATGTGATCGACATATGTCATGTATGTTGATGTATGTTTGTTTAAGTGTTTCTTGAAATGTCTGAATGAGTAGTAGTTAGCAAATTGTAATGTATAAGGGTGTTGAGATATGATTCTCAACCTCTTTTAACTATGTGTATGATCTCCTTGGATAGTTGTGTGATTAGGAATTGAACATGTACAAACTCATGCTTGTGTTGTGATTCATAACATGCTCAACTGCTTTATGATTTTAACTATGTAATGCATATGTTTAAATTTATATTTACATTGTATGATCCGTCATGGGTGATGGGGGAGTGGAGCAACGAGTGCGTGCAACAGCCCTGGCAGCCCTAAACGGATAATACCAGACCTTGATTGTATGAGTTGAATCTTGATCCACTACTGCTTTATCTATCTGCACTTGATTGTGTTTGGGGCTATGGTTATAGTCCAGACAATCGGTACCAGAATTGCATTCGTGGCTGTGATTCATTTGCGACGTGAGATGTGTTCGACGAACCCGAGTCGTACTTCGGTTGACGATAATGGTTGGCCACGCGAAGTGCTTATGCACTTCATGTCGTTCAACTTGTTGTGCGCTCGAGCTAGCCGAGCTCGTCAAGTAACCCGATCTGTCTTATGTATGTTCACCATGTTTGGACGTTATTGCTTGAACCTAGGGTACCAAACTTACCAGTGAAATCCCTTTTAACCATGGTACCTCGATCCGCTAAGACTCATGAGCCGGGCATGGTGGTATGGGACACCGTGGTCGAGCTATCGGCCTATGCTGGGGCCACGTGCCTCCCCGTAGTGACCATTGAGCAACCAAACTCGTGAGCCGAATATGGTGGTATGGGACACTGTATTCGAGCTGTCGACACTTACGGCGAGAGCCGAGTACGATGAGACCTGTACTCATGCTGACGGGCGACGAGTCCTCTGTAGTGTCTTCGAGTATACTCCAAGGTCTGTGATTGGCGACGAGCCCTTCACAGCAACTAGAGTATGAGTTGAGCCGAGTACGGTGAGACCTGTATTCGAGCTGACGGCCAGCGATTGAGCCGAGTACGGTGAGACCTGTACTCGAGCTGACAGTCAGCAATTGAGCCGCATACGGTGAGATCTATATCCGTGCTGACGGGTGACGAGCCCTTTGTGATGCCTTCGCGATGCCTCTCGAACCATAATACCGTATGAGATTAACTAGGATTGACGACCCTAGGATGGATCATGTTTGGGAATGATACAAGGGAGGTACCTTAGTTTCCCAATACTACTGTTTATAATGAACTAATAATTACTCGGTAATCATGCTCATCATCGCACTGCATGTGCCTGGTAGATGTGGAGCACTGAGGGATGGACGCATTGGCGAACGTAAGATGATGTCGCATGAGGGTGGTTTGGCAAGGGCATACATCATGTCATTTCATACTTGCATGAAATAAGAGTAGTTAGAATTGTTTGATTGTACTGCTTTATCATTACTGCTTGACTGAGTTGATAACATGTTAACCTATGCTTTACCGTTCCACTGAGTTGATCACTCACTCCCACGTTACGGGACGGTGTTGTACACACCAACCAGATTTGTTGAGTTTCAGGTGATGGCGATGCTTGTGAAGCAGAGCCGGACTACTTCTATGATGATAGGAGGAGTTCTCCTATCTGTATCTCTCTGGCAGGTCAATGAAGACCTGATACTGCTTTGACAGGGCTATGGTACTTGGGATAGGAGACATTACACTTCCTCACATTTGGTATATTTTAGAACCGTACTTGTAATTATTTAACCTAGTAATGTTATCACACTCTGGAGACTCATCATAGTTTATATATTTATCTATCTATCACAGTCTTCCGCTTGCAATTTAACTGTCTCTGGAGTATGATATGCTGTTTTGGCTTAATCTCACTCATGTTCAATGCACGAATACAGTCAACATTCAATCATCATTCATTTTGTTGCATAAGTGATGTTCTGGAACTCGGGAGTTGAGTTTATGCTCGACCCCCCGATTTTCAGGGCGTTACACCTAGAGTATGTAGAATTCCATATTTTTTATCTTTAATCGAAACGAAAAACATATAGCACTTTATACATGTGCAATTGCATGCAGATCATGAATCTATCATTATCTGACATTGAAAGCGTTGAAAACCATAACCTATACACCTAAAGTCTGTACCTTTTGTCGTAGAATCGTAACGGAGTCGATAGGTTTGCTAAGCTTCCGTATACGGCAGTTTGGCGACCTATAGAACGGAATAGGTTAGCTATTTCATAACCTACAACTATCAAAACCCCAAAACAGACTAGGGTTAGGGTTTCTTACCTAGAAACGATGCCGGAATCGCTGGGAAAGCGATTAGAACGGACTGGTTGTGCTTGAATAACGGCAGGGACGCATGACAGGGAGATCCTCCCACAACTCCCACACTTTCTGTCATGCCCCAAACTCGGAAACCGGGCTCACAAAATTCTCGATCGCCGAATCCGGCACCGACAGCCTCCGTAAAACCCCATTCTCGGCTCCCAGCGCCCATACGCCAGGTTCCGATCCTGGGATGCTACAAAGAGGATTTTCAACATCAGTTTAATTTATAATAAGCATAACTAAAGGCATAACCCACAAACAACAACCAAAAACTCCATCACATTTCCACTATGATCAAAAACTTTATAAGTACAATGAGCATAAAGGGAAATACAATGAGAATGGACAAAAAGCTTCAAAAGATCTGCTCTGCGCTCGTGCCTCAGCGCTGCTGCGTCCTCGCGTCACCTGCACGCAACGGTCCTGCATAAGCTTATAAAAAGCTTAGAGGGTGGTGAAAGTGTGTGCGCAATGTAGTAATGCAAACATGCAGTATCAGAGTAATGTGGAACATGCTGATGAATCCATGAATACTATTAGCCGTACCAAGGCTATGCGATGCAAGGCATGAAAGATGTCGGCCATACCAAGGCCATGCGATGCGAAATGCAACTCAAGCATACAAATCCTCATCTAAGTCCACATGTCAATACAGCTCAATTCTGGAATATCACCGGGGTCTAGTACACTCTAAACCAGATTGCCACCCTATCGCATGCAATAAGGTAAGTGGAAGAGACCTCACTACCCGCCTGCCAATATTGGGCTCGGCTCGTCGATAGCGGACCCATTCCTCGAGCTGGTTAAACTCAGCCTAGCATTGCCCCCTCCTCTCGGGCGGGTAAGGCCGCACCCCCTTCCAACCGACCACGACACAGTGGAAAGCGCAGCCGTCTAGTAATCGGCAATCGGCGCTCCTGCATCCACTCGGTCTAGACGTTGGAGCAACCTCTTGGTACCATAAGGGTTTAGGGACTTTCACCCAGGGATATCTATAGCACCCATGTAGAACAAGATTTTCGGTATCCAATCCTGCCAACCACGTTATGACTGTGGTGGTTATGGCCCTGATGTCACTAGGGCGTATGGTAACCACGTCACACAATGCGAAATGCATGAATCACACTATCCAGTCATGCAGCAATCCTGCGCGTATCGTGCACTCATGTAGGGTAACACCGCTTAACCAGGAGCCCATAAACAACCTGTCCTAAAGCATATGCTATGATCAGTCACCTCTCATATCTGAGCGTATGATCATGAGTCATGGAACTATACAAAACATGTAATAAAGTAATGAACTATCCTTACAACGCAGATGAGTCTAGACGGCCTACACGCAATGAGTACGGGCCTATTAATGGGCCCTAGGGAGAGTCGTAATGCGGACATTTAACCAACATTAACCTTACAATGTGGACGTCAAACCAACATTGCTCCCAAGGCGTAGCCCGTAGTGAATATCATTACATGAACCATGTTGGGATCACACATTGCAATGGACCTTAGGTACATCCCATTGGGCCTTAAATACATCAAATGGGCCATATCACATGGGCCTTACATTCATCAAATGGGCCGCATTAATGGGCCTCACCAATGGGCCTTATGTACATTGTAATGGGTCATAACCCATGGGCCTTACATTCATCAAATGGGTCGCATTAATAGGCCTATATATATATATATATATATATATATATATATATATATATATATATATATATATATATATATATATATCAAAGTGGGCCCCAATGGACTACCACAGATAAATCAAGATGGACCTCATAACATACCAAGGTGGGGTCCACTTGAACTATGGATCTGGCTCATCTTTAGCTCATGCCATAAAATGATCTTTCAAAATGGATAGACGGATTGGATGCAACACATGTATCATGGTGGGGCCCATGAAATCCCACCATCCGGTATTACCTAATATAATATAATATATTTGTATATATATACAATAATATATGTACATATATACAGTAACATATATATATATATATATATATATACAATAATATATATATATATACACATACATATATATATATATACACACGCACCCATGCGCACGCACACGCATGCACCCACGCACGCACCCACGCACACACCTACCAGCACACACACACGCACCCACGCACACACCTACCAGCACACACATACACGCACCCACGCACACAGTGTGGGCTCCACCGTCTAGCGGACGGTGGGATAAAACACATAAATGAAGTGGGCTCCAAGTGGGGCCCACCGAAATGTTTATAAGCCATCCGAACCGTCAATAAGGTCAAGCAGACCTAGATGAAGGGTAAAAACAAATTTCAGCTTGATCCGAAACTTCTGTGGGCTCAAAAAGTGCTTCAATGGCAGACGGTTCCACTCACACTATTTCCTTTGGTGTGGGCCACCTGAGCTTCGGATGGACCTGATCTTTGGAGGGGGCCTACTCCAAGGAGGTACCCACCCAATGAACGGGTTAGATGACACATGAACATCATGGTGGGGCCCACGGCAGGAGCCGTGGGTGGCTGTCAGGCCTCTCGCACGGCCGTCCACAGGCAGCGCCTGCACTGCCTGCGCCCTCTAGCGTGTCAGTGGTAGCAGGCGCCTGCCCTGATATATATTTTTTTATTTTTTTTTAAAACCGTTTTTCCATGGTTTTGCTCATGGGGGGCCCGCATCAGGTGAATCCACCCCGACCGTTGGATTCCACGGCCCGTGACAGGCAATATGAGTCCAATATAGAAGGTATTTCAGTGTATATAGATGTCAGGGAAAGTTTCAAGGGTGAAAAATACTATTTTCCCTGTCATGGCCCGCAGAATAATCAGACTGGCCTCAATTTTTGGCTCAACGCCTAAAATACACTTGTGAAAGGAATGGATGGCGTGGATTGAATACATACATCAAGGTGGGGTGTATATGAGTGGGCCACCCCCATGAGCTTGTAACCAAGCTATTATATGTGTTTCTTTTTTTTTTCACAGAGACGTCCAGCGTCCTTGGACGCTGGACGGTCCTCACAACAGAGATGGGCTTCGTTCAAGTGGGTCACCACATGATGAATGGTGTGGGTACAGCACACATAGGATGGACCCCACTTATAGATGGCTTGGGTAAAATACTCACTTCATGATGGGTTCCATTCAAGTGGGCCACACGGCCAAATCATCACACAAAAATATAAAAATAAAAATAAAAAAAGAAGAGGGAGAGAGATAGAGAGTGGGACACGCTTGTGATGGAGGGACCCCGACATTATGGGCCCTCCCTTGCAATAAATCATACATCAAGTGGGCCCTAAAGCATGTGGGCCCATCAAAATCGAAACTCAACGATAGAGATCCTTTCCCCACCAATATGGACGGTCTAGATGACCTATCACAAGCAAGAAAATAAACATCATGATGGGGGCCATAAAGAATGGCCTCATCATGGAATGATCATGATGATCAAAGCGGGCCATCGGCCACAACTTAGGGTCCCAAGTGAGATCCAAACCATTGATCGGTTGGCCTCACTTGGCCCATCTTAAAAACATGAAAAACTACTCTTATCAAGCACCCACCGTTCGATCTTCTTGCTCCTATGGGTTCCTTAGCTCCTTAACTTCGATTCCAATGGAGGAGATGAGGAATGGATGGCTAGGATGGGAGATCTTAGGATGGAAAGGTGGACCACACTTGTGGTTCTCTTGGAAGAGTTGGAGAGGCTTGGGACGTGTGGATTTCTTTCTTGCTTGGGAATGGTTTGAAAAAATGAGAAAAAGAGTTGTAAAGAGAGAGGAGTGATGGGTGATGGAGTGTGGATGTGGTAGTGATGGGTGTATAAGATACTTTTTGACTTTGGAGACATTTTGTGTAAGAAAGGTATGGGCTTGTAAGAACTTTTTGACTTTTGTGGCTGCTTGGAAATGGGTGAAAAGTGATGTGTACTTGACCCTTGATGAGATTGATTGATGGATGATTGATGTGACATCTCGTAGAGATTCTCTTGGGTTTCGTACGCACGGCATTTTTCTCGCACCGAACATTAGTCAACATCTCCTGGCCAGAGTATCGTCTCGGCGCGCGAGCCGCGGCATCGGAACCGCGGCGACGGTGCGGTCGCAATGGTACAAGTCTCGGGTTGAGTCGAATAAGATTAACGACGTGTGAATCAAGGTCGCACGCAACCCCGGTTGCGGGTCGAAGGTTGCCGAAATTCGACCGAAAAGACCGCGGGAACCTACGGAACGGTACGGTCCAGGATACGGGTCTTACACTTTCTCTCTCTTTTCTCTCTCTCAAATCTCAAATTCGTATGGCTATGAGAGAGAGGGTTCAAAGGCCCTTATATAGCCTAAAAAGTCTCCAAATTAGACTTCAAGTCAAGGTATACTTAGGTTATAACCAAAGCGGTCCCGTTTCAGCTCAACGGAGGACTTCTGGCGGGCCTCCTTGAGCCAAAGGTCGGACTTAACCTCACAAACTATGGATCTAGGTTCTATTAAGTTTTCGTTCCAATAGGGTTCTCAGATCATGCATGGCAGACCAGTTTCAGTTCAACGGTCAGCGGATCTCGATCGGAGATTCCGAGTACATGTAAATGTGTATGAAATTTCTCCTGATCTGAGGGTGTAATTTGGTCTGATTCTGACGGTCTGGTTGCTTAAAACTGATCCGCAAGCGAGAGGTGCCAGATTACTATTTGAGATATTTTATTTTGAATTAATTTCATATTTCTCACACTCTTCACTCCGAACTCAAGCGAATAGCGCTGGGACACTGGCTGGATTTGATTTCCGAAATGGTTGTCAAGCCCAGCGAGGCGGTCCTAAGTCCTTAACCTCGTATTATTCGGACTCCCGATGTGCGGTCCAGATCTGATACGGAGTTTCAAGACGCTCCCGAGAGCAGCCGGGTAATGAGATTGATCCTAGATTTTAGGGTAACCTAGCGTCAATGATTCTACAAGTTTTGGGTCTTGCAGATCATATTTAAAGCGATTGGTGTTAATTTCACAGGCACTCTAGTTTAACACTAGCTAAATCTCGCCTAATTTCTAAAGGATTTAGTCCTGAGTGATTTCGGTCTGAGGTGGTACTTAGACCTTTGTAGCAATGTTTATTTTAAGTATTGTTCTTCATCACCTAAACTTTAAGGTAGTGTCTAATGTGAAAGTACTTAGAAGGATTTAAGGAACGAGGTAATGAAAGGTGAGATTTGTGAAGAAAATGGTTTGAAAAGGGACTTAAGACCCTTGAGTTGAGTGTTTGAGAAGTTAAACAGGAGTTAGGATTGTCCCATCGCCTAAGGACGTCTAATTCCAGGTTGGGAAAAATCCGAGCTGTTACAATCTACCCCCCTTAAAATAAAATTTCATCCCCGAAATTGGCTAAGGGTAATAAGGGAAGATTTCTATTATTTCATTTGCCTAAGACTTATTGATTCCAAGTTTCTACGCGTGGTAGGGCATATACTAGTTTGGTTCATTTTAGTCTACCCCCCTTAAAACTTATTTCTTTATCTATTTCTCATACCTTGAAGGTTTACTACAATTTATTTCTTTACCTATTTGGAGTCTTGACGATAATTCTCACTTATTTAGAGTAAGATAGTTGTTTTCATTGTTTGACCAGCACGGAGAGATGATTGTAGTGGGCTTGATCCCGATACATTGATCATCTACCAGACCAGGGTAGAAAGCTCATCGTATCCCTTTCGAATCCTGGTGGATCCTAGTCGTCTGCTCGTCAGCAAAGAGTCCGTTAGTAGTCGCCTAGGATTGAGAATTGGGTCAAGCCGCGAATGCTTCACAGTTTATATTTCAGTAACTCCGTAGACCGATCACTCTTAGGGAATGCCCATTTGGGTAATTCCTTGGGCCTAAAAGACAAAGTCGCTATTGGCTATATACTCCTAATACTTTTCAAAGACGAAGTTATAAACTTTTGGTTGCAAGTGGTTTGGCCAACATGGAAGAAAGTTGCGTAGTGGGTCTGAACCGAATACATAGATCTTTTGCCTCATGAGGACAGAAAATGTATCGTATCAGTTCTTAATCCTAGTTGATCCCGACCTTCTGCTTGATCAGAGCATAGAGTTCATTGGTCACTACCAGGATTGAGAATTCGATTCAGACCGCGAGTACCTCGCTTATATGTAGTGTCTCTACTCCGTGTTTCCGATTGTACTAAGTCCTTGAGAAGGCGATTCTAAGGGGTGTATAGATTTGACCTATCATTAAATCCAAGGGATATATAAGTTTCCTCCAGGTATAATCCAAAGTCTATTCTTATACACTAGATGATTTTACACCATTTTTAATAAAGGAAATTGTTTGTTTGTTTATTTGGAATTGAGTTGCCCGAACATGAATGTAGCTATGCTCGAGCACTTCACATATGCTCAAACCAACTAAGGGGCTTCTAGAGTTCACGTTCTTAATTGGTTGGATTTCCTATACTGTCAGGTCTGTCGAAGCTCTGCTCTAGGTCCAAACTCTATGGGCCTATTTGTCAAACAACCATTTACTCTAAAAGCTTAAGCTATCAGAGTGTGGTGGGTTAATGTATATCAAGGGACTTTATCACTTCAACACTATTTGGCCAGTGGTCTTAAGTTGTATTAAATGGGACTGCATTACTAATCCTACCTCGGGATTGGGAGTGGCATGGTTGGTAGGAGGGTGGGTGGGATAAAAATAAATTTTATAGGCTTTGGAAAATGAGCCTGGTGTTGGTAAAGTGTGAGATGGGATTTCCAAATCCCAGGAATCAGAATTTCTGAGTGTAAGAGGAAAACCCGGGACATACTTTTTATTGCATACATTCCAAACATGGCATTGGAAAACATGGGATACACCCAACCTAGGAACCATATCTTACACATACAGTTATTATTACTTTTACAATTCTATCCACCTTGCTCACCTAACGCAGTTGGCCGAACGGGCCCTAAAGGGAGAAAAGGGGCTGGAGTTTTTGGTTCTCCACGAACTTAGGTCTCAACAGTGGTTGTAGAGGCCCAAAGAACAGGGATTTGTAAAGGAAAATGGAGAGATGGGTTGGGTAGAGAGGTTACACGTTTTTGAGCTCCAAATGAGGGGTGTAGGAGCTCAAATGAGAGAATGATGAGAGTAGGAGGATAGGTAGGGCTGTAAACGATGGAGTGATGTATGGTTGGACAGGAAACAACGAAATGGGCGATTGGAGTGGAGGTTTGAGAGGGAAAACAACAAATTTGAATGAAAAAGAGAGCTTGGAGGGGTAGTTTGTAAAGGAGGTATGCCATAGGGGGGTTTCGATGGACGAGGCACACATCAGGGGGATCCTAAGACCCCAAACTCGATCGGCCCGAGCCGTGGGCCCGGTCCAGCAAAAAAAGTGGCGAGGCCTCGCCGACCTGCGAGGGCCTTGCCGAAAATTTTTATGTTTTTCAAAGGGGAGCCCCATGGGCGTGTTCTTCTAGTCCCCTAGGCCCAAAAAAGTATGGGGCCCACCCTGGGTCCCCCTGGAAGTGGTCCGTTTGGCCCCCCGACCCCGATTCGCTCCATTTCGAGTATTTTCGGGACAATCAGACGTATCTTGCAATCCGGAATGAGTTATCTGACGTAAAATATATCAATTTGGGGTAGAACGAGCTAATGAAGCCAACTAACCCCGCTATGCTGGGTTGCGTAGCCCGAATTGCGAAAAAACCCTCCGATTGACGATCATTTCCTTGTTTCAATTTCGTTTTACTAAAAATAATAGTTTTAGTTTGATTACTCTTCATCTGTTGGGCTTTAGGAGTTACGCTCATTGTGAAAAGAGCCTGGAATAATTAGGAGGACGGTTTGGTGAAGCCAAATAGGACACTATTTTTGGCTGAGAACCTTGCACACTTATAGACATCACGACCTTATAGTAAGTCGCAAATTCTAGGGGTTTTAGTCGTAGTTTGTTTATGATTTCTTTTTCATTACTTGGTATCCCTATTTAAAGGGTTGTGAACTCGTTGTTAGTCATTCATTAATCAATTTCGAATTTATTAGACTTTATTTCTATTTTCTGCTTTTATTTCCTCGTGGATTCGAGAAGTCTCTGTGAGGAGTCCAGAGAAGCTCCGAGGATTCGGAGTAGTTATCATCATCACGCTTATCCCGTATTCTACCAATTGTCAACGGTTGGGGTGAGGTGGTTTGTAATCTAGACTCATTAATAGACGGCCTAGGAATGTTTTAAGGTCGACCCGTGCGACCATGGTTGAATACGGACTCGATTTCAGCGTTCATTTTTAGTGAACTTCGCCAATTGGCGAAATTGGGATACCTATAACTGTTTCTACGTTCCGTTGCTCCCTCCTAAGTCAGAGTGCGTCAGAGTGACCATAACCCAGGTCCGGTTTAATCCAAATCATGCTCTGATACCAACTGTAACATCCCGAAAAATCGAGGGTCGAGAAGTAACTCAACTCTCGAGTTTTCAGAACATCACTTATGCAACATAGATAATGATGATTAAATGTTGTCTGCATTAATGTAGTGAACATGAGTGAGATTAAGCCAAAACAGCATATCATACTCTAGAGACAGTTAAATTACAAGCGAAAGACTATGATAGATATATAAAATATATAAAAACTGTGGTGAGTCTCCAGAGTGTGATAACATTACCAGGTTAAATAATTACAAGTATAGTTCCAAAATATACCAAATGTGTAAGTGTAATGACTTTTATCCCAAGTACCATAGCCCCGTCAATACAATACCAGGTCTTCATAAACCTGACAGAGAACTACATGTAGGAGAACTCTTCCTCCACATCACAATAGTCCAGCTCTGCTTCATAAACATCGCCATTGCCTGAAACTCAACAAATCTGGTTGGTGTGTACAACACCGTCCCGTAACGTGGGAGTAAGTAGCTAACTCAGTGGAACAATAAAGCATAGGTTAACATGTTATCGACTCAGTCAAGCAGTAATGATAAAGCAGTACAATCAAACACTCCTAACTACTCTTATTAATACAAGTATGGATGCATTCATGATGTATACCCTCACTGACATACTCCCTCATGCGACACCCTCTTCGTTCGCGGCATGCTTTCATCCCTCAGTGCTCCACATCTTCCAGGCACATGCAATGCATGATGAGCATGATTACCGAGTTTTTACCGAGTTTTTATTAGTCCCTTGTATCATTCACAAACATGATCCATTCTAGGGTCGTCAGTCCTAGACAATATCATACGATGATGTGTTTCTAGGTCGCTGCAAGGGCTGTCAGGGCTGTTACACAGAATCGTTGCACCACTCCCCCATCACCTTATCAATACAGGCCTAGTTTATACTCTGTTACTACGGGAAGGCTCATCGCCTCACCGCAGATTCAGAGTATGCTCGAGGTCACTACAAAGGGCTGCCAGGGCTGTTACACGGAATCGTTGCACCACTCCCCCATCACCTTATCAATGTAGGCCGACAGCACGAATATAGTGTCCCATACCACCATAATCGGCTCACGAGTCTGGTTGCTCACTGGTCACTACGGGGAGGCACGTGGCACCAGCGTAGGCCGACAGCTCGACCACGGTGTCCCATACCACCATGCCCGGCTCATGAGTCTTAGTGGATCGAGGTACCATGGTTAAAAGGGATTCCACTGGTAAGTTTGGTACCCTAGGTTCAAGCAGTGGCGTCCAAACATGGTGAACATACATAAGACAGATCGGGTTGCTTGACGAGCTCGGCTGCTCGAGCGCACAACAAGTTGAACGACATGAAGTGCATAAGCACTTCGCGTGGCCAACTACTATCGCCAACCGAAGTATGACTCGAGTTCGTCGAATACATCTCACGTGGCAAATGAATCACAGCCACGAATTCAATTCTGGTACCAATTGTCTGGACTATAATCATAGCCCCAAACCCAATCAATTTCAAATAGTTAAAGCAGTAATGGATCAAGGTTCAAATCATACAATCAAAGTCTGATATTATCCGTTTAGGGCTGCCAGGGCTGTTGCACGGAATCGTTACACCACTCCCCTATCACCCATGACGGATCATACAATGTAAATATGAATTTAAACATATGTATTACATAGATAAAATCATAGAAGCAGTTGAGCATGTTATGAAGCACAATACAAGCATGAGTTTGTACATATTCAATTCCTAATCACACAACTATCCAAGGAAATCATACACATAGTTAAAAGAGTTGAGAATCATATCTCAACACCCTTGTACATTACAATTTACTAACTACTACTCATCCAAACTTTTTAACAACCACTTAGACTACATACACCAACATACATGACATATGTTGATCACATAGGTATAATGCCCAATCCTTTCACTAGGGAGTTACCCCAATCATAACACGCATACACCCACGATGGATAGTCATCGCAAGCAGGAATCCAAGTTCCATATTCATTCAGTCATTTCCACAAACACTTGGGCCACACATTTTAGCATATATAGTGTATATTGGTCGTGGCGTGATTTAGGGCAAATCCTTTCGTCAAGCAAGTATTTTATCCATATATAGTATATTCATATAGCAAATAATCATGGCAAACACATCTCCAAAATTTATATGTATACTATACTTTCTAGAATACACAATTTCAACATACATAGTGTATATAAGCAAAACATGTATTAGGGCGAGTCCTTTCACCATACAAGTAATTTATCCATATATAATATATTCATACAACAAATAATCATGTCAAACACATTTCTAAAATTTATACGTATACCGTACTTTCTACAAATACCTAGAGTATGTAGAATTCCATATTTTTCATCTTTAATTGAAACGGAAAACAGACAGCACTTTGTACATGTGCAATTGCATACAGATCATGAATCTATCATTATCTGACATTGAAAGCATTGAAAACCATAACCTATACACCTAAAGTCCGCACCTTTTGTCGTAGAATCGTAACGGAGTCGATAGGTTTGCTAAGCTTCCGTATACGGCAGTTTGGCGACCTATAGAACGGAATAGGTTAGCTATTTCATAACCTACAACTATCAAAACCCCAAAACAGACTAGGGTTAGGGTTTCTTACCTAGAAACGACGCCGGAATTGCCGGAAAAGCGATTAGAATAGACTGGTTGTGTTTGCATAACAGCAGGGAGGCATGACAGGGAGATCCTCCCACAACTCCCACACTTTCTCTCTCTTTTCTCTCTCTTTTCTCTCTCTCTCTCAAATCTCAAATTCGTATGGTTGTAAGAGAGAGGGTTCAAAGGCCCTTATATAGCCTAAAAAGTCTCCAAATTAGACTTCAAGTCAAGGTACACTTAGGTTATAATCAAAGCGGTCTCGTTTCAGCTCAACAGAGGACTTCTGGCAGGCCCCCTTGAGCCAAAGGTCGGACTTAAGCTCACAAACTATGGGTCTAGGTTCTATTAAGTTTTTGTTCCAGTAGGGTTTTCAGATCAGGCGTGGCGGACCAGTTTCAGTTCAACGGTCAGCGGATCTCGATCGGAGATTCCGAGTACATGTAAATGTGTATGAAATTTCTCATGATTCGAGGGTATAATTTGGTCTGATTCTGATGGTCTGGTTGCTTAAAACTGATCCGCAAGCGAGAGGTGCCAGATTACTATTTGAGATATTTTATTTTAAATTAATTTCATATTTCTCACACTCTGAACTCAAGCGAATAGCGCTGGGACACTGGCTGGATTTAATTTCCGAGATGGTTGTCAAGCCCAGCGAGGCGGTCTAAGTCCTTAACCTCGTATTATTCGGACTCCCGATGGGCGGTCCAGATCTGATACGGAGTTTCAAGACGCTCCTGAGAGCAGCCGGGTAATGAGATTGATCCTAGATTTTAGGGTAACCTATTGTCAATGATTCTACAAGTTTTGGGTCTTGTAGATCGTATTTAAAGTGATTGGTGTTAATTTCACAGGCACTCTAGTTTAACACTAGCTAAATCTCGCCTAATTTCTAAAGGTTTAGTCCTGAGTGATTTCGGTCTAAGGTGGTACTTAGACCTTTGTAGCAATGTTTGGTTTAAGTATTGTTCTTCATCACCTAAACTTTAAGGTAGTGTCTAATGTGAAAGTACTTAGAAGGATTTAAGGAACAAGGTAATGAAAGGTGAGATTTGTGAAGAAAATGGTTTGAAAAGGGACTTAAGACCCTTGAGTTGAGTGTTTGAGAAGTTAAACATGAGTTAGGATTGTCCCATCGCCTAAGGACGTCTAATTCAAGGTTGGAAAAAATTCGAGCTGTTACCGGATGTGGAGTAGACTGATCATCGAACCACTATAAAAATGACTGTGTTTGAGATTGTTATTTTCTGAATGTGTGATTTACTTTTATACTCCCATATCTGAATATCTGAGATCACACCTCACACACATACACAGTCATATCCATCATAAACTAGTTTGCATATTGTCAACTTCTTAAATAGTTTGTGGTTGGATCCTCTACCGGACTTGGAAGCCAGTAGAGTTATTTTTTAGTAGTCCTAATATGTGCTTGTTGATTAGGATTAGTGTAATAGGATTTTAAATGTACCATAAAAACTTTAAAAGTCTTATTCACCCCCCTCTAGGACATATGGGCATATACTTACTTCAACTAAAGCGGTCTTCACTGCTATTTCACAACTAGTCTCGCACATTAGATACGTTCGATGAATCCCAGCCGTACGACGATTGTCGACAGTGGTTAGGCCATGTGGAGTGCTAGGCGCTCTATGTTGATTAATTTAGCATGCGCTCGTACCAATTGAACTTGTCAAATAACCGATTGGCCTATTGTGTGTTTGCCATGTATGGACATCACTGCTTGAATCTAAGGTACCCCTTACCAATGTAACACCAATTTCAACCATGGTACCACGATCCGCTAAGACTCATGAGCCGGGCGTGGTGATGTATGAGACACCATTGTCGAGCTGTCAGCCGACACTGGGGTGACAAGCCTCCCCGTAGTGACCAGTGAGCAACTCGTGAGCCGAATATGGTGGTGTATGGGACATTGTATTCGAGCTGTCGGCCTACGTTCAGGTGACGAGCCTCCCATAGTGACCTTGAGTATAATGAATTGAACTTGCCTATCCACTGCTTTCATTAGGGGTGATGCCCTACAACTTACCTATCGTATGTGATTAACTAGGATTGACGACCCTAGATGGATCCCCATCTGGGTTAATGATATAAAGGGAGGTACCTTAGCTTCCCGAATCTGCTGTATGAATACGCCTAATTAATTACTTGGCTAACACGACCATGCACCGCATTGCATGTGCTTTGGCGAGGAAGCATAAGTTTAGGGAGTTTGCCATTCGCGATCGTTGGATGAAGTCGCTGAGGGAGTGTAGGCGAGGGCATGCATCATTACCGCATATCATCCCTGCATTAATAAGAGTAGTTTGGAATGTTTGTTGTATTACTTTGTCATTACTACTTGACTGAACTGATAACATGTTAACTTTTACCTTATAATACCACTGAGTTGATCACTCACTCCCGCTCTAGGACGGTGTTTTAAAACACCAACCAGACTCTGTTGTAGATGTAGGTAATGACAGAGTCTATGCAGCTGAAATGAATTTCATGGATGAGGAGGAGGAATTCTCCTATGTTCAGCTATCAGGCGGGTCTTTGTAGACCTCATTCTGATTCGACGGGATTATAGGGTTACCTAGATTAGTTGGACATTTACACTTTGATTTTTATAAATTTTAAAACAATACATGTATATATTCAGCCTGGCAACATACTCATAATTTGGTGATTGTGAAACACTTATATACCTTATATATTTATCTAAGTCTTCTGCTTGCTTATTTAATTATCGCTGGAGTATGATATGATGATTTAGTATAATCCCACTCATGTTTAATGCACTAATATGGACAACATTTAAACATCATTATCTATGTTGCATAAGTGATGCATTGGATCTCGGGAGTTGAGCTTTGCTCGACCCTCGGAATCCGGGGCGCTACACAGCTGGACCAGCGAACCATACTAGACGTCCAGCACGTCCTTACCCAGGCCCACCATGGTGTATGGTTTCATCCACACCGTCCTCCCCTTTTGGTGTGGCCCACGTGGAGGTTGGGTCCACCCTGAGTGGACGTCCCATGTGAGGCCCACCTTGGACGTGTGGAGCCCACCTTTGATATATGTGGTGAGGCCGTCCATGGCCTTGGGCTGTCCCACCCATAGGACGCCCATGCTTGGGGCTGCTGCTGGGCCTGCATTCCAGTAGCAGGCCCACTTGGTTTTGGGTGACAAATCCCCTCCTCCATCTGGTGGGACCCCCTATAAGATGTGTTAGCCCTTTTGGAAATAAATTCCCACTCATTTTGGCAAGTTTCTGGGCCTCAGTAGGCCCAGGAAATTAGGTGGACTGAAAGTCCAGCCATGGCCATTTAAATATATACTGTATGACTGAATTTTTATTAGAATTGGGGGCCCACCACATTGAAGGGTTTTGGGTACTTGTTGCTCACCTATTCTTAAGAATATTTTGGGCTCAATTGGTGCTTGTTTTGGTTCACCATTTATGACCATTTGTGGGACCCAAACTTATACCAGATTTTGGAACTTTCTAGTGGGCCCAGATTGGGTTGGAATGTCCCACCTTGGCCAACCATATGTTGGGTTGACCTTCCACCATTTGCTGGACTTATGGGCTGAGGAAAAAGGTGAATTTGGGCCCTTGAATACCCACTTAAATTGCTAGTTATTGGGCTGATGTAGTGGAGCTCACTTCACCCAACTTAGACTTATTTTTGGGCCATGTTTTTGTGCTCATGGGCTGCCCATTCAATCCAACTAAATGCATGGATTTGATGGTCATTGGAACTTGGGCTTTGGGCATTGATTCCCTTCCTTTGGCCCATGTTGTTATGTATGTGGTTTGGATGTTAGGCCTTGGGCTTTGTAGCTTATGGTTTGTGGTTGGATGCCTTGGGGCAATGGTGGTTAAATGTCCCCATTTGGACCCCTCTAGGCCTGTTTGTATCTAAGTGTGGTTGAATGCCCGCCTTAATCTCTTGCTAGGCCCATCTATATTATCTAGGCCCGTAGTTTTGTATGATTAGTCTCGTGGGCCACCCTAGGTAAATGGGCCCCCACTAGAGGTTGAGTTGTTGATGACCAACCTCATGACGATAATGGTCCTTTAATTGAAATAGAGGATGATGTGGAACCTTGCATAACAAATAATCTAATGACAAATCCACCTCCCCTCCTAAACCTCAGTCGTCAGGTAATATGCCATTCATTAAGGATCATCCTCTAAATCAAATCATTGGAGATCCTAATGAAAGTGTAAAGACTCGACAACAATTTGAGGGTATTTATAGTCATCTTTGCTTCACCTCAAAGATCGAACCAAAAAATGTTGTCGAAGCACTATAAGATGAATTTTGGATTGCAGCCATGCAAGAAGAACTACAACAATTTACAAGAAATGAGGTGTGGCAACTAGTTCCCAGATCTCTAGACAGAAACATCATTGGAACCAAATAGATCTTCAAAAATAAATCCGATGAATCTGGTAATGTATTAAGAAATAAGGCAAGAATCGTAACACAAGGATATTCTCAAATCAAGGGCATTGATTTTGATGAAACATTTGCCCCCGTAGCTCGTCTCGAGTCCATTCGAATTCTCATGTCCATTACATGTGCTCTTAAGTTTAAACTATTTCTAATTGATGTGAAGAGTGCTTTTTTTAATGGTATTTTTGAGGAAGAAGTGTATGTAGAACAATTAAAATGATTTCTAGATCCTAAATTTCCTCAACATGTATACCGATTGAGCAAAGCTCTCTATGGTCTTAAACAAGCACCTCGAGTATGGTATGAGCGCTTAATGCAAATTTTGCTAAATCACTAGTTTTGTGGGGGGAGTGTTGATAAAACACTATTTAAAAAAAGATTGGGAATGCCTTACTAATTGCCCAAATTTATGTAGATGATATTTATTTCCACATGTGAAGAGATTGCTCATGAATTTGCTGAACTGATGAAATTCGAATTTGAAATGAGCATGGTAGTTGAGCTAAACTTCTTCCTTGGTCTACAAGTTAAACAAATGACTAATGAGATTTTTATATGCCAGTCCAAGTATGTAAAAGAATTGATAAAATGATTTGGACTTGAATCTGGCCCTACTCATCATACATTCATGAGCACCACACTCAAACTGTCCAAAGATATTCATGGGAAGAGCGTGGATCAACACTTGTACCGAAGCATGATTGGATGTTTACTGTATCTAACTGTAAGCAGGCCTGGCATTGCATTTAGCGTAGGTGCATGTGCCAGATTTCAAGCCGATCCTAAAGAGTCTCATCATTTTGCGTTTAAAAGAATTATCAAATTTGTGGCTGGAAATACTGATTTCGGCTTATGGTACCCATTTGACACATATACTATTATTGTTGGGTACTCAAATGTTGATTGGGTTGGAAATATTGATGACCGCAAATCAACCAATGGCAATTGTTTTTATATAAAAAATTGTCTTGTATCTTGGCATAGTAAGAAACAAAACTCTATATCTTTATCTACTGCGAGGCCAAATACATTCCAGCCGGTAGTTGTTGTGCACAACTTCTATGGATGAAGCAAATGCTACTGGATTATGATATTGCATCACTACCAAAAAAAGGGTCAAAGGATACAGACCATGTTAGTTTTTTGCTACGAATATAAACCTTAGCTACAGTTGTTACGGTTTTAATCTGTAGCTAAAAAGTTGACACACCATTAATAATTAATGGTGTTGTAAGGGGCTCTATGGGGCCTAAAAAACTATATGTTCTATCTAAGTCGTCCATATATTTGGAAATATTACTTTAGAGGATGAAATACAAAAATCAGCTAGATCGAAGGCTTAAGTGGACCACACGGTAGGAAACATGGATATTAAATCATATTTGCATCTTATGGTGTGGTCCACTTGGACCTTCAATATATATATATCTTAAATTTGGTATCATGAACTAAAATAATTTAATAAAATTATGAATCGGAATAGATAAACCAAATACATCATGGTGAGCCCCACGGAGCCGCTGTCAGGACTGTCCACGTCCGTTCATGAGATGACGCCCAAATTTGGGCGCGCACTCAAAACAGAGCCGCGCCCAAAGAGGGTTATTTCTCTCTCTCTCTCTCTCTCTCTCTCTCTCTCTCTCTCTCTCTCTCTCTCTCTCTCTCTCTCTCTCCGTTCCCTAATCTTTGCATTCCCTAAGATCTTCTTTCCCTAATCCTCTCTCTCCCTCCCTCCCGATCTCTGCTCCATCTCTCCCTCCCAATCTCTGCTCCATCTCTCTCATCTCCTCCCTCTCTCTCCAATGCATTAGCCGTGAAGAAAATCACGCCGTGAAGCTCCTCTTCTCTCTCTCTCCCCATTGCAGCAACCATGAATCTCCTACCCGAAGAAACACATGCCGTGAAGCTCCTCTCCATAGTTTGATATATTCTTCTCATTTTCTGTCTTTCAGATTTGATACATTGTAACTGTTTGATGAAATGGCCTGCTATTTGTTTGTTGAAATGGCTGGATGAAATGGCATGCTATCTGTTTGATGAAATGGCATGTTATATGTCCCTGGAGAGGTGGGCCATTGTAACGTCTCGAAAAATTCTGTACAAAGACCCGAGTACCACCTCAGGCAGAAATCACTTAGGATCAAATCCTTTAGAAATTAGACAGTTAACTAAGTGCTAAACTGGATTAGCCACGAAATTCATTTGAATCGCTTTAAATACAATCTGCAAGACCCAAAACTTGTAGAATCATTGACGCCAGGTTATCCTAAAATCTAGGATCAATCTCATTACCCAATTGCTCTCGAGAGCACATTGAAACTCCGTATCAGATCTGGACCGCACGTCGAAAGTCCGATGACCACGAGATTAAGCGTTTAGGACCGCCTTGCTGGGCTTGATAACCATTTCGGAGATCAAATCCAGATAGTGTCCCACGGCTATTCATTTGAGCCCGGAGCGAGGAGTGTGAGAAAATCTGGTTTTCTTTAAAAATTAAATCAAATTTAAGTAATCTGAGACTTGATGTTTGCGGGCCAAATATAAGTAATTAGACCGTCGTAATCTGACCCAAATACACCCTCGGATTAGGAAACATTTCCCATACATGTCTGTGTATTTGTAACCCTGATCGAGTTTCTGTGACCGTTGAATTGAAACTGGTCCGCCACGTGCGATCTGAAAACCCGACTGGAATGAAAACTTAACTTGACCTAGATCCAAGGTCAGTGAGCTTAAGTCCAACCTTTGGCTCAAGGGGGGCTCCAAAAGTGCTCCGTTGAGACGGAACAGACCCGCTTTGGACATAACCTAAGTATGCCTTGACCCTGAGTCTAATTTAGTAAGTTTCAAACCTATATAAGGGCCTTAAACCCTCTCTCATTCTCACCATACGAATTTGAGAAAACCTAGGAGAGAGAAGAGAAGAAAGAAAGAGAAAAAGTGTGAGAGAAGCGGGAGAATCTTCCTGTTATCCTACTCAGGTGCTATACGTGCTTAACCATCATGATCTAATCGCTTTTTCAGCAATTCCGACTTCATTACTAGGTAAGAAAACCCTAACCCTAACCTGTTTTAAGGTTTCTATCGGTGCAAGTAGCGAAGTAGCTGACTTACCTTGTGATATAGGTCGTCGTATCGACGTTAACGAAGGCGTAGAGTTTCTGTCAAGTTCGTTACATTTCTACGGCGTAAGGTGCGGACTTTAGACGTATAGGTTATTTTTTTCAACGCTTTCAATGTCAGATAATGGTAAATTCATGATCTGGGTGTTATTGTACATGCATAATCTGATGTTCGTTTTGCGTTTCAGTTGCATATGCAAATTATGGCAAATTGTGTATTTAGTATATTTGTAGAACATATCGTATACATATAAATTTTGAAAGTGTGTTTGCCATGATTAATTACTGTATGAACATGCAATATGTGTGTATAATACTTACTTGGCGAAAGGGTTCGCCCTAATTCATGTTTTTGCTAGTATACGCTATGTATGTTAAAAGAGTGTATTCTAAGTGTTTGTGAAAATGTTTGTAAGAGTAAGTACTTAGATGATTGTTCTTTAGGTAGGTGTTGAGATAGAATTCTCAACTACCTTAGTGATGTGTATGATTTCCTTCATGTACGTTGTTTAAGTTAACCGCTTACTTATGAAATGTATGTGTTGTATTTCCTGTTTGTATTGTGCTTTATAACATGCTTGTTAACATGTTTGAATTACTTTGTTAATTCTACTTTGACTATTATACATGCTTTCTGGTTATGACTTGAATGTGATTGGGGCTATGTGATAGTCCAGACAATCGGTAACAGGCTGAAGTCGTGGCTGAGATTCATTTCGCCACGTAGGATGTGTTTGACGAACCCGAGTTATACTTCGGGTGGCGACAGTGGTTAGGCCACGCGAAGTGCTCATGCACTTCATGTCGTTCAGCTGGTTGTGCGCTAGTGCTAGTCAAGCTCGTCATATAACCTGATCTGTCTAATGTATGTTCACCATGCTTGGACGCTACTGCTTGAACCTAGGGTACCAAACTTACTAGTGTAACCCCGTTAACCTTGGTACCTCGATCCGCTAAAACTCATGAGCCAGGCATGGTGGTATGGGACACCGTGGCCGAGCTGTCGGCCTACGCCGGGGCCACGAGCCTCCCCGTAGTGACCAGTGAGCAACCCAGACTCGTGAGCCGAATACAATGGTATGGGACACTGTATTTGAGCTGTCGGCCTACACTGATTGGTGACGAGCCCTTTGTAGTGACCTCGAGCATACTCTAAATCTGCAGAGAGGCGACGAGCCTTCCCATAGTAAACAGATTATAAACTAGGCCTGTATTGATAAGGTGATGGGGGAGTGGTGTAACGAGTGCGTGTAACAGCCCTGACAGCCCTTTACAGCGACCTAAAACCGCATCATCATATGAGATTATCTAGGACTGATGACCCTAAAATGGATCATTGTTTGGGAATGATATAACGAAGGTACCTTAGTTTCCCAATACTGCTGTATGAAAAGAACTAATAATAACTCGGTAATCACGCTCATACCATAGCACTGCATGTGCCTGGAAGATGTGGAGCACTGAGGGATGAACGCATGCCGCGGACGTAAGATGGTGTCGTATGAGGGAGCATTGGCGAGGGCATGCGTCATGGCTGCATTCATACTTGCATTAATAAGAGTATTTAGGAGTGTTTGATTGTACTGCTTTATCATTATTACTTGACTGAATTGATAACATGTTAACCTATGCTTTATTGTTCCACTGAGTTAGCTACTCACTCCCACGTTATGGACGGTGTTCTGGACACCCACCAGACTCTGTCTTAGATGCAGGTATTGACGAGACACAGGAGGCTGAGCCTGATTACTATGATGATCAGGATGAGTTCTCCTACATGCAGTTCTCTGGAGGCTACTCTTAGGCCATTCAGATGACGGGGCTATAGGGTGTACCATTCCAGTTGTACCATTTTTGGCATTTTGATTTTTGAAACCAATACATGTATATGGTGACTTAATAAAGTGTTCATACTCTGGAGACCGATTGTGACATTTCTGGCTTTATATATATTATATACATCTTTCAGTCTTCCGCTTGTGTTTTATAACTTGATCTGGAGTATGAATTACTGTTTTGGTATAATCCCACTCATGATTATTGCACTAACACAGACAACATTCAATCATAAGCATTTATGTTGCATAAGTGATGTTTTGGAACTCGGGTGTTGAGTTACTACTCGACCCCCGATTTTCAGGGCGTTACAAGTTGGTATCAGAGCATGATTTGGATTAAACTGGACCTGGGTTATGGTCACACGACGTACGCTGATGCATTTCGACATAAGAGGGTGCAAGAAAATGTAGAAATAGTCCTAGGTATCCCGATTTCGCCAATTAGCGAAGTTCACTGAAATCGGTCATTTTGTTTGAGTCTGTACTCCATCGCGATCGCACAAGTCGACCCCAAAACACTTCTAGACCGTCAAACGAAGGGTTTAGATCACAAATCACCCCATCCCAGCCCTTAGGAATGTACAGATATAGTTATGCATCAGAAACCACCTGAAAAGACCCGAAACGAAGCAAATCGGAGTCGGGAGCCTACCCACACCATTTTCAAGGGACCCAGGGTGAACCCCACATCATTTTAGGGCCAAAGGGTCACGAGAACCTCACCCAAATGGCGAGGCATCGCCGAACAGTCCAGGGAGTAGCGAGGACCTCGCCAAGTTGGCGAGGCCTCGTCGGTTAACCGGCTAGATCGGGCGGGCCGATCGGGCTGATGCACTTTAGGGCCTAGGGTGACCCCCTGATGCATGGGTCGTGGTTTAAAACCACCCCAAATGCATACCTCCTTCACAAAAACCCCCTCCAAGCTCTCCCTTTCCTTCAAAAATTCATTTTTCTCTCTCAAACCTTCCCTCCAATCGCCCACTCCGCCATTTTCTATTAAAACCCACACCCCTCCATCGTTTACAGCAACACCTACCCTCTACCCATTCCGTTTTCTCTCATTTGAGCTCCTACACTCCCTCATTTGAAGCTCAAAGTCATGTAAACTCTCAACCCATCCCATCTCTTCATTTTCTTTCATCAAACCCTATCATTTGGGCCTTTACAACCACTGTTGAGGCTCAGATTCGTGGAGAACCAGAAACTCTAGCCCTATTCCTTCTTTTTCTTCACTTGTCATGGCCTTCTTCGAGTTCGTTGCGGCCATTTTCTCAGTTTCCGCCATCCTTTCTCTCATGGGAAAGAGAAAGGGGGCCGCGGATGAAGCTGGGCCTAGCCACCCTACGCGTTCGAGGAGGCCGAGAGGCGTCGTCGCTAGCACAAGCACCGCTCAGGAGTTTCCGACGAAGCGGGATCTTGATCTCCGGGTTCCTGCTGAAAGGGCTCGGTTGGCGGAGCTGTCTCATGGAGTTTATGAGGACCGTAGGATCCTTTTTGAAGCTCAAGTGGATGGATGGCTCTTTGGAGAATATCTGTTATTCGAGTTCGTGGAAGGGGCCCATTGGGGTCCACTATTTGATGGTGAGTATCGCGCCAATGCGAGCTCTGTCCGAGCTTTCTATGCCAACATTCACGAGCCTACGCTTGAACCATTGTAATTCAAGATCCCATGTGGACGGGATCAATTGGCCACAGTTGATGTCAGGTTGATATCTCGGCTTCTGAATGTGCCCCTTGGCGATGTGCATGCTAGCGAGCTGAATTTGAGGACTGTACGTGAAAGGGATCGTCGCACATGTTTCCTTTATGGTGGCCGACTGGTCGAGTGGCAACCAAACAAAAGTCTTCTAGCGACGGAAATGTCTGACGACTTCCGTTTGCTCCATCACATCTTCACATTCAACGTCTACCCCAGGTGGAGCAATCGCAGTGAATGTATGCGCCTCATGGTAGATTTCCTATATCAAGTGGGGCAGAGAGTGAACCTGTGCGTGCCTACATTCGTGCTGCGACAGATAATTAAGACTGCACTCTCCGCTAGAAGGACTGACTCGCTCCCCTTCGGCCGGTTCATATTAAGATTGCACATCAGTTTGGCTACAATCTTAGGGCGGAGATGCCAGTGCCGATTCATCACATCAATGAGGCTACCCTCAACCAGATGGAGATCAACCCACGACAACGCCAAGCTCGACTTGAAGAGAGCGATGATGAGACGGAGAGCGACGAAGAAGAGAGTGACGAAGAAGATGGATCTGAGATAGAACAGGAAGAAGAGGAAGAAAAGGCCCAGGATACGGAGGAGAGCTCCCCTCCTACTCCACCGGTGCAGGGCGTTGATCGGGCTGCTTGGGATACTCGTATTGCTCGACTGGAGGAGGATCATGTTGAGCTACGATAGGTTCAGGCTGTCCTACGACAGGATGTCTGGATCTTCAGGGCCTTGTGAAGCACAAGTTCAAGAAAGTAACTCGCACGTTGAAGACTATCATGTGCTGTCTGAAGATAAGGGTGCCCCTCCTCCATCGCTAGACTCGGATGCCTAGTCATCCATACTGTTGTCTTGTATTTTGCTTTGGTTATCGCCTTAAGATGCCTATGTTTTCATGTTGTTGGGTGTAGTAGTTGGTAGAATGTTTTGGATGTTTGAGGCTTTGGTTGTATTAGCTCCCATGCATCTCCTGTCATGATTCATGCAACTCTGTATTCCATGTATTATGACAATTTTGGTAATGAAATGCATACAGCCTCTTTTGCTATGAAGTGTGTGGAATGCTTAAGTGATTGTGTATTATGTTGCTATGCTTCATCCGACATGCGTTGCACCCTATGTTGTATAGGGCATGCCACGGAAATATACGCGGAGCACCGCACATCTCGCACTCACTGATACGATGGACCAGACTCCTTTCCACAGAGATGGTCGTACGGACCCTAGTTTGGGCCCGGATCATGAGACTATATTTGTGTCTCAGCCTTCCACTGGTCCTACAGCTGGACTACCACCTTATACACCACCGGTTCACGAGCAGAACCGTGCGTCTTCCTCGACGCAGTACGTGCCTTAGCCTGCCCCACCTACTGATAGGTTTGAGCAGATGATGATGTTGATACAGCAGCAGCACTAGCAGCTCTTGGCCACTATTGCAGGGGCCTTATCTCAGGGTGGGAGTGCAACTCCACCTTCACCATCTGTACGTCTTGCTGAGACTGCAGAGCCTTCTGCTCAGGCTGAGGATGTGCCTCCGCCTGCACCTATTGCATACCCCACAGAGCATTTGGGTACTAGTGGCCTTCTCGAGCGATTCCAGCGCTTGAGGCCTCCTACGTTTACAGGTTCTCACAGACCCGAGTAGGCTGAATATTGGCTAGACCGCATCTCTAAGATGCTACGGATGCTGCATTGCACCGAGTCAGAGCAGGTTGAGTTGGCCACATTTATGTTTATGTTTGAGAAGGAGGCCAGTATGTGGTGGGATGGTGTCCTACGGACAGTTGCAGTTGGCTACGTATGGACCTGGGCAGCTTTCGAGTTTCATTTCCACGAAAAGTACTACAATCAAACCTATCGACATGAGAGGGAGAATGAGTTCTTGCGCCTCAGGCAGGGAGGCATGACAGTTACCGAGTACGAGCATTAATTTACTGAGCTGGGCAGATACGTCCCTACAATACTCTCTGATGAACAGATGCGGATACGACATTTTTCTGAGGGCTTGCGACCTGATATTCGGTCGAAGATGTGCTGTGTTAGCATACCCTCATATGCCGAGTTGGTTCATATGTCTATACGCGCAGAGTAGGATGTTGAGCGACTGACACGTTCTCGTGGCCCTATGATTCCTAGGCCATGGCTAGATATCCAGAGTAGACTATTCCTCGGCAAGAGGCCTCATATTGACTCTCCTCCCAGGATTGTAGCGCCAATAGTTCCGATGAGGCGTCCAGGTGTGACATGTTCTTACTGCGGGAAATCGGGTCACCCTGCAGAGAGTTGCTTCGCACGGATAAGAGACAGCGGGTTTACACCACCGCAGTGGATTGATCGTCCTCACCCTCAGGTTTTATCGACTCCACCACTACAGACAACACCTGCTGTAACGCCCTGAAAATCGAGGGTCGAGCATAAACTCAACTCCCGAGTTCCAACGCATCACTTATGCAACAAAATGAATGATGATTGAATGTTCCCTGTATTAGTGCATTGAACATGAGTGAGATTAAGCCAAAATAGCATATCTGTTTCGACAAGGAAACAAAGGTATTTGATTTTGGGAGAATTATCTTATTCAAACATAATAATGGAACATTATAAGGACAATCATCACACTTTATTGATTCTGAATTCATTTACATCCTCTCTATATCCCTTGATTCTAAGATAGATCACTCAAGATTGAAAATTTATTCTAAGTGCGATTGTTATGATTCAATATAAATTTCAGCAGCACTTCGGCGCTGTTTCGGTCATCTCCCAATACTTAGGAGGAATTACTGATTTGATCAGTTAATCTTCTTGGAGATAGAAATTCCAGCAGCACTCCGTTAGCTTCTTCAGTCATCTCCCAATACTTAGGAGGAATGTTGATTTAATCAACTGATCTCTCCTTTTAAAGAAGATTTGAAGACTCAGCAAAACTCCTGCACCAAGCGAGTTGATTGACTTTTGCGCGACCCGCGCAACTAATAATGTGGTTACGCGGTTCGCGCAAGAGATATTCTGGTTGCGCGGTCCGCGCAACCGATATTGCACTTTGCGCGGTCCGCGCAACTGATCGTTGCCTCTCTCTCTTCTACCTTCAGTTGCTCTGCTTCAGTTTTCGAATTCTTCTTTCATCCCCCAATGAGAGGGGGAAGCGGGGTATTTATAGGCCCCACACATGCGCCAATCCTCAATTCTTGTGTCTTGGTTGCGCGATCCGCGCAACTAACTTCTTGGTTGAGCGTCCCGCACAACGGAACTTCTTGATTGCGCGTCCCGCGCAACGGAACTTCTTGACTCTGCAACCCGCGCAACGGAGAACTTCATTCCACGACCGCGCCATAAGGAACGTTGTTCTGCGTCCAGACGTGTCAGCTGTCTTTGTTGATTGCGCGACCCGCGCAACTGTCTTCTTGATTCGCGATCCGCGCAACTCTCATTCGTATTCCGTGACCCGCGCAACTGTTGTCTCGGCTATGGGACTTTCGCAATTGAATCAGTTGGTTGCGCGATCCGCGCAAGTGACTTCTTAGTTACGCGATCCGCGCAACTGCCTTCCTCCAGTATTTTCGCTGAATGTCAATCTTTCTTTTTCATGATGATCATTTTTATGTCCCAACAATATCATACTCCAGAGACAATTAAATTTGCAAGCGGAAGACTATGATAGATATATAAAATATATAAACTGTGGTGAGTCTCCAGAGTGTGATAATGTTACCAAGTTAATTCATTACAAGTACAATTTCAAATTATACCCAGTTGTAGAAGTGTAATGTCTTCTATCCCAAACACATAGCCCCGTCAATGCAATACCAGGTCTTCATAGACCTGTCAGAGAGTTACATCTAGGAGAACTCCTCCTCAATATCATAGTAGTAGTCCGGCTCTGCTTCATAAGTATCGCCATCACCTAAAACTCAACAAATCTGGTTGGTGTGTACAACACCGTCCCGTAACGTGGGAGTGAGTGATCAACTCAGTGGAACAATAAAGCATAGGTTAACATGTTATCAATTCAGTCAAGCAATAATGATAAAGCAGTACAATCAAACAATTCTAACTACTCTTATTTAATGCAAGTATAAAATGATATGATGTATGCCCTTGCCAAACCACCCTCATGCGACACCATCTTACGTTCGCGAATGCGTTCATCCCTCAGACTCTGAATTGATATGACATGATTGTACTGCTTTATCATTACTACTTGACTGAATTGATAACATGTTAACCTATGCTTTATTGTTCCAGTGAGTTAGCTACTCACTCCCACGTTACGGGACGATGTTCTGGACACCCACCAGACTCTATCTTAGATGCAAGTATTGACGAGACACAGGAAGCTGAGCCTGATTACTATGATGATCAGGATGAGTTCTCATACATGCAGTTCTCTGAGGCTACGCTTAGGCCATTCAGATGACGGGGCTACAGGGTGTACCATTATAGTTATACCATTTTTGGCATTTTGATTTTTGAAACCAATACATATATATATGTGCTCGTAAAAGTGTTCATACTCTGGAGACCGATTGTGACATTTCTGGCTTTATATATATCTATATACATCTTTTAGTCTTCCGCTTGTGTTTTATAACTTGATCTGGAGTATGAATTACTGTTTTGGTATAATCCCACTCATGATTATTGCACTAACACAGACAACATTCAATCATAAGCATTTATGTTGCATAAGTGATGTTTTGGAACTCGGGTGTTGAGTTGCTACTCGACCCCCGATTTTTAGGGCGTTACAGCCACACCGATGCTTATGCCTTTGCCCTCAGACTCTTATGCTAATGTGATGGTCTGTTGGATTTCTGGGCCAGGCATCAGGGGCAGAACTGAGCATGATTTATAGGAGGAAACTTACAAGTTACTATGATTTTCTGTATTTTATATTCTGATATGCAGAAACTTTTAAAGATGTGATATAGTTATGATAAACATAAGTTATTGTAACATCCCGAAAAATCGAGGGTCGAGTAGTAACTCAACTCTCGAGTTCCCAGAACATCACTTATGCAACATAGATAATGATGATTGAATGTTGTCTGTATTAGTGCATTGAACATGAGTGAGATTAAGCCAAAACAGAATATCATACTCCAGAGACAGTGAATTAGCAAGCGGAAGACTGTGATAGATAGATATACAATATAAAAATAGTGGTGGATCTCTAGAGTGTGATAATGTTACCAGGTTAAATAATTACAAGTACAATTCTAAAATATACCAAATGTGAGGAAGTGTAATGTCTTCTATTCCAAGTACCATAGCCCCGTCAATATAATACCAGGTCTTCATAAACCTGTCAGAGAGCTACAAGTACGAAAAATCCTCGACATCATAGTAGTCCGACTCTGCTTCATAAACATCGCCATCACCTGAGACTCAACAAATCAGGTTGGTGTGTACAACACCGTCCCGTAACGTGGGAGTGAGTGATCAACTCAGTGGAACAGTAAAGCATAGGTTAACATGTTATCAATTCAGTCAAGCAGTAATAATAAAGCAGTAAAATCAAACACTCCTAATTACTCTTATTAATGCAAGTATGAATACAGTCATGATGTATGCCCTCACCACACCCTCCCTCGTGCGACACCATCTTACGTTCGCGGCATGCTTTCATCCCTCAGTGCTCCACATCTTCCAGGCACATGCAATGCATGATGAGCATGATTACCGAGTATTATTAGTCCATTTCAAACAGCAGGATTGGGAAACTAAGGTACCTCCCTTGTATCATTCCCAAACATGATACATTCTAGGGTCGTCAGTCCTAGTTAATATCTGACGATGGTGTGTTTTCTATGTCACTGCAAAGGCTGCCAGGACTGTTACGCACAAAGGTTACACCACTCCCCCATCACCTCTTTAACGATTCATCACTATACAGAAACAGACCTAGTTCATACTCTATACACCGCGGCAAAACTCTAAGGCTCACCGCAATTTTAGAGTATACTCGAGGTCACTACAAAGGGCTGTCAGGGCTGTTACGCACAAAGGTTATACCGCTCCCCCATCACCTTATCAATGTAGGCCGACAGCACGAATATAGTGTCCCATACCACCATAATCAACTCATGAGTCTGGTTGCTCACTGGTCACTACGGGGAGGCACGTCGCCCCAGCGTAGGCCGACAGCTCGACCACGGTGTCCGATACCACCATGCCCGGCTCATGAGTCTTAGCGGATCGAGGTACCATGGTTAAAAGGGATTTCACTGGTAAGTTTGGTACCCTAGGTTCAAGCAGTAGCGTCCAAACATGGTGAACATACATTAGCCATATCGGGTTACTTGACGAGCTCGGCTAGCTCGAGCGCACAACAAGTTGAATGACATGAAGTGCATAAGCACTTTGGGTGGCCAACCACTATCGCCAACCGAAGTATGACTCGAATTCGTCGAACACATCTCACGTGGTAAATGAATCACAACCACGAATTCAATTCTGGTACCGATTGTCTGGACTATAATCATAGCCCCAAACACAATCAATTGCAGATAGATAACGCAGTAGTGGATCAAGATTTAACTCATACAATCAAGGTCTGGTATTATCCGTTTAGGGCTACCAGGGCTGTTGCACGTACTCGTTGCTCCACTCCCCCATCACCCATGACGGATCATACAACGTAACATGAATTTAAACATATGCATCACATAGATAAAATCATACAATCAAATGAGCATGTTATGAAGCACAACACAAGCATGAGTTTGTACATATTCAATTCCTAATCACACAGCTATCCAAGGAAATCATACACATAGTTAAAGGAGTTGAGAATCATATCTCAACACCCTTATACATTACAATTTACTAACTACTACTCATTCATACATTTCAACAAACACTTTAGAATACATACATCAACATACTTGACATATGTTAATCACATAGGCATTAGGCCAAATCCTTTCACTAGGGAGTTGCCCCAATCATAACACGCGTACACCCACGACGGATAGTCATGGAGAGTAGGAATCCAAGTTCCATATTCATTTGAACATTTTCACAAACACTTGGGCTACACATTTCAACATATATAGCGTATAGTGGCCGTGGCGTGATTCAGGGCAAATCCTTTCGTCAAAGGGGTATCGCCAATACAACAATCATATATCCATGACAATTAGTCATGGCGAGCACGAATGAGAATTCTATACTCATTCAATCATATTCACAAACACTTAGAATACACCATTACAACATACATAGTGTATGTTAGCCAAACATGTATTAGGGCTATCCCTTCGCCAAGCAAGTATTTTATCCATGTATAATATATTCATACAGTAAATAATCATGGCAAATACATCTCCAAAATTTATACATATACGGTACTTTCTAGAATACACAATTTCAACATACATAGTGTATATAAGCAAAACATGTATAGGGCGAGTCCTTTCGCCAAACAAGTAATTTATCCACATATAATATATTCATACAACAATTAATCATGCCAAACACATTTCCAAAATTTGTACGTATACGGTACTTTCTACAAATACCTAGAGTATGTAGAATTCCATATTTTTCATCTTTAATTGAAACGAAAAACAGATAGCACTTTGTACATGTGCAATTGCATCCAGATCATGAATCTATCATTATCTGACATTGAAAGCGTTGAAAACCATAACCTATACACCTAAAGTCCGCACCTTTTGTCGTAGAATCGTAACGAAGTCGATAGGTTTGCTAAGCTTTTGTATATGGCAGTTTGGTAACTTATAGAACGAAATAGGTTAGCTATTTCATAACCTACAACTATCAAAAATCCAAAACAGGTTAGGGTTAGGGTTTCTTACCTAGAAACGACGCCGGAATCGTCGGGAAAGCGATGAGAAAGGGGTGGTGCAGCTTGTGTAGTGGCAAGGAATAGCAGTAGGGAGATTCTCCCACTTCTCTCACTCTTTCTCTCTCTTTTCTCTCTTCTCACTCTAAGGTTTCTCTCAAATTCGTATGGCTGTGAGAGAGAGGGTTTTAAGGTCCTTATATAGCCTAAAAACTCACCGAAATAGACTCTAGGTCAAAGTATACTTAGGTTATAACTAAAGCGGACCTGTTTCAGCTCAACGGAGCACTTCTGGCGGGCCTCCTTGAGCCAAAGGTCGGACTTAAGCTCACTAACACTGGATCTATGTTTAGTTAAGTTTTCATTTCAATCGGGATTCTAGATCACAAATGGCGGACCAGTATCAGTTCAATGGTCAGCGAATCTCGATCGGAGATTCCGAGTACATGGATATGTGTATGAAATTTCTCCTGATCCGAGGGTGTAATTTGGTCTGATTCTGATGGTCTGGTTGCTTAAAACTGATCCGCAAGCGACACGTGCCAGATTACTATTCAAGATATTTATTTTGTAAAGAAAACAAGTGTTTTTACACTCTCTCGTTCCGGACTCAAGCGAACAGCCGTGGGACACTGTCTGGGTTTGATTTCCGAGATGGTTGTCAAGCCCAGCGAGGTGGTCCTAATTCCTTAACCTCGTGTTATTCGGACTTCCGACGTGTGGTCCAGATCTGATACGGAGTTTCAAGATGCTCCCGAGAGCAGACGGGTAATGAGATTGATCCTAGATTTTAGGGTAACCTAGCGTCAATGATTCTACAAGTTTTGGGTCTTACAGATCGTATTTAAAGTGATTGGTACTAATTTCATAGGTACTCTAGTTAACACTGGCTAATTCTCGCCTAATTTCTAAAGGATTTAGTCCTGAGTAATTTCTGTCTGAGGTGGTACCTGGACCTTTGTAGTTTGTATATAAAGTGATCCAAGTTATACTACTTAGCTAGTTTAAGTTAGTGTCTAGGATGAAAGTACTTAGAAAGATTGAAAGAACAAGGTGGTGAAAGGTGGGATTTGTGAAGGAAATGGGTTAAGGAGCGATTTTAGACTGTGGGATTGAGTTCTGACAAGTTAATAAGGTGTTAGGATCGACCCATTGCCTAAGGACGTCTAATCCCAGGTTGGCAAAAATCCGGGATGGTACAGTTATATAGTTTCAATATTATCCATAGAACTCCAAGTTGTTGCATTGATATCCCTAAAAAATAAAATCAGAAGGATTCTGATAATTTTTATTCAAATATCCAAAAGGATGCAACTGGATGACAAGCAGTCGTCTCGAAAGAGAGAAAACAACAAGATACCCTGAGAACAATTGCTGGAATACTGCATGGCATTAGCTGCTTGAGCCCACTCAAAAATAGACCTCGTAATTTTAGTAAAGACAATTTTTTTTCCCAACCACATTGTCCACGGCACAGTAGGAACTGAAACTCTCCATAAAAACATCCTGCTTTTACTACATTTTCCTCCACCATGCCAAGCCCTTAGAATCCACCATGGATTGCAACATAACCCAATACTCCTCAAATAAGTGCAGAAACCTCCACCAAATATCTTGGAAAAAAGAATATTGCAGGAATAAATGGTCAACCAATTCCACATTCCTCAGGCACATTGGGCATTCATTTGGAATGAACATGTTCCTCTTGCTCATACCAACCCCAAGCCTAAGCCTAATACTTCTCAGTTTGAGGCCCCACCTGAGTGTGTGTGGTTTATCTACTATTGGCTGGTGTCAGACTGTGAGCCCCTCCCTGTGGGGCCAGTGGAAATGCCCTCACTTCCTCGACTTTCTCTCTCTGTGGAGTCACCATTAACTCAAGATGTTAATGGCGACAAAACACCATCGGACTAAATCCTGCATTGAACATCCCAGAATATTATGAGCCATGAATTTTGATTAGTAATGCATTTTGGACGGTTATAAATAGGAGTATTAATTCGATGGGGCTCAAGCTAGTCTGGGCAGAGGTTAGCCTGAGCCCACTGGTTTAATCTCGGTTTGAAATTTAGGTACAGGCTAGATTAAATGGTCCTAGATATAGGCTCCAGATTGGCTTTGTATTGAAACCAAATGTGTATATTTTCTCAAGCCCAAAAATCAAATGGCCTAAAGGGTGAATTCAACCATAAGAGTCTATAAAATGACTAGAAACATCAATTTCTTGAAATATTTGGGCATTTTCTCTCGGCAATGAGATGGCCCAGTGATTGGTTGGTCTGGATGGATCAACAAGTGTGCGCCTCACCATCTACGTTATGCACAACACGAGTAGCATTCAGTAGAAAAAAAAAAGGCAGATCTAAGATTTGAGTGATTTGAGTTGCCCACATCACTCAAAAGCATGTGTAACAAAAGTTTTGTAGGGCCCATCATGAAATTCACTCCATATGTTTGTTGCACTAGCTCATTTTAAGGCAACAACAAAATGAGGTAGATCTAAACTTAAACGAGCTACATGTGCAGGACAACAACAAACCATTGTTATTCTTCTGTCACTACAAAACTGTCTAGACAGAGAGACCGTCTGGTCTACAGATCCTGATGTGGGGTCCATTGATTCTGAAATTCAAACCATCAGTGCATGGAATCATGGACCACCTCATGATGGACTCATTCCCATTTCCTTCTTCCATAAAAGGTCTGGCACTAAAATGGGCTTGAGCTTTGAAAAGTTCCCCAGCGCAACTAGTTTAAGTCTCTCCATCTAGAGGTTATGGAGAAAGCATCCATTCACCATAAAAATGAGCCCAAAAAACCCACTACCACCACCAGCAGCAGAAGCCTAGGCTCTATATATTTGTTTTATTCATGTTGTCCATTCATTTTTCCATATCATCGCGGGTCAAGAGCCCAAAAATGAATGGGCGTTCAATAACCATTGTTTCATCTTATGTGATCCACATAAGATTTGGATCTTCTTTTTTTGGGGTCTCATGCCCTAACATGATGTAGAAAAATGGATGAATGGCATGGATGAAACACATACATCATGCGGTGGCCCACAGCACCGTTAGTAGGCAATCCAGGTCCCTCATGATATGCCCATGAAAAGTTAAAGCTATTCAAAGACTAAACTCCAATGATAGTCATAGATGCATGTGTTTAGAATTAGATCCGTGAAAGGGTGAAAAATAAAAAAAAATTTGGTAAGGTGAAGGTTCAAAATGAACTCATTGGTTAATCAGGATCCGGCTATAATAGATAGGGAGTGGATGACACTAAGTTTTCCGAACCCTCATTTTATTTCTAGAATCAGAAGCTTTTTGAAGTTTGCACAAGAACACCTTCCTGGTAGAGAAACCATTCTTTGTCCATGCGCCACTTGCAGATGTTTACGATTACCGATTTCTTATGATGATTTGGAAATACATCTAATGAAAAATGGATTCGACCCAAGCTATAGGGTTTGGGACATGCATGGTGAGCATGTATCACCTAAGCGTACTGAATATGCATCAAGTTCCCAATAGTACCAGAATGTCCTGAACTTAAATGAGGTTGACAACGCGATCGTTCAAGAACTCGGTGGTAATAACCTAGATGAAGTTGTACAGGATGAGCCGAATGTGACCCCACTAGTCGAACGCATCTTTGGGGAAAATGAAACTGATGAGTTTGAAGAAAATCTACGAGACGCAATGACTGAGCTATACCCAGGGGTCCAAGATTTCACCGTGCTAACTTTTATTGTACAACTTTTCAAATTAAAGGTGAACCATGGATGGAGCAAAAAAATCTTTACAGAGCTCCTTCAACTACTAAAGAAGGTGTTACCTTCCAGTAACAAGGCCCCTACTAATACCTACCAAGCGAAGAAGATCATTACAAAGTTGGGTCTTGATTATGTGAAGATCCATGCTTGTCCAAATGACTGCATCTTGTACTGGAAAGAGAACGAAATGAAAACCAGTTGTCTAACTTGTAAAGCTTCTAGGTTCAAGATAGAAATGGATGTTGAGAGAAAACAATCTCAAGTACCTTCCAAGGTGTTAAGGTATTTTCCATTACCACCGAGGCTACAAAGAATGTTCAGTGTATCATAGTTGGCGAAAGAAATGTCTTGGTACTCAACCAGAAAATTGCAACATGAAAAGATGAGCATCCGGTTGATTCTATTGCATGGAAGAATCTTGATGACAAGTATATGGATTTTCAGCTGAGCCTTGCAATGTTCGATTGGGCCTGGCTACATATGGGTTTAACCCATTCAGCAATTTCAATACATCTTATAGTTCATGGCCCATTATGTGTGTGACGTACAACCTTTCACCAAAGCTTTACATGAAACATTAGTTTACTATGTTGACTTTGCTCATTGAGGGACCACAACAACCAGGAAAGGATATTGATGTTTATTTATAGTCATTAATTGATGAATTGCAAGACTTATGGCAGAAAGGGGTCACAATGTTTGACGCCCATGACAACAAATTCAATATGCGTGCCATTTTTCTCTGGATAATCCATGACTTTCTAGCATATGGTAATGTTTTTGGTTGTAGGACCAAGGGTAAGTATGGTTGTCCTGTATGTGGTCCCAACACAAATTCCTTGTGACTCCAATATGGAAAGAAACATGTTTATATAGGCCATAGACGGTGGTTGCCAATGTTAGACCAGGCAAGGAAGGACACAAGTGCTGGCACATTCAATAAAAAGCTGGAGATACAATGACAACCCATCCGTCTAGACGGGATTGAGGTTGAAAGACAGACTGCGAACCTGAATATGCAATGGGGGAAGACTGAGAAGAGGAATATGAGGGGTATTGATGGAGGCCGACAAGAGCTAACGGGTGATGTTGAATCACCATGGTTCTTCAAACGGTCTATATTATTTAATCTAGAGTATTGGAAAGATATTCCAGTGCATCATAACCTTGATGTTATGCATGTCGAGAAAAATATATGTGAAATCCTTATCGTCTTGTTGTTGAACACACCTTGCAAGACCAAGGATGATGCTAATGCGCGTAGGGACCTAAAACGGTTGGGAATTAAGAAGCGTCCGTGGCTAAAAAAGAGCAATGGTAAGATGATTCAGAAACAAGGTCCTTTTTGTTTAAGAAAAGAAGAGAAAAAGCTTTTCATCTGGACATTGCATGACCTGTGTGTTCCATCGATTTTAGTGCGAATTGGAGACCATCATAAAAGGAGATTGCGTGGATTTAAAGGGAATGAAGTCTCATTCTTACCATGTGTTGATGCAACATTTTCTCCTAGTTCTCATCCAGCATGCATTCAGGGATAAGAAGGTCATTTGTCCTATAATTACAAGCTTTTGCACCTTCTTTAATGCCTTGTGCTCGACAACAGTAGACCTTCAAACGCTCCTCACTCTTGAGAGGGGTATGGCTAGGACGTTATGTCAGCTTGAGATTATATGCTCTCCATCGATATTTGTCGTGATGATGCATTTGTCGATCCACTTGGCTTACGAGGCTCACATATGTGGTCCTGTATACTATCGATGGATGTATCCATTCGAAAGGTACGCTATGAGCTTAGTAAGAATAATCCGGCTTAACATCTACAGTTGCATGTATTGTAATGTATCATTATCTTTGTCAGGTTCATGACGACATTCAAGGCCTATGTCCGTAACAAGACGATACCTGAGGGTTGCATTGTAGAACAATACATCCAAGAGGAGACAATTATATATTGCAACCAATACAGAGGAAAACAAAAAACAAGCCTCTTAGAAAAACTGGAAAAACGGTTTGACGGAGTCATTCCAGGACTATAAAAGTTGCAAGATGTCGTTGATGACGACTCTCATGATGACGATGTTGGTCCAATAGGTTCGGGTTAAAGTGTTATCCTAGTGGGTATTGAATACGAATAGGCACGTACATGGGTACTGAAGAGTCATCCCAGCTATGATGTGTGGGAAGGGTATGCACAATTAGCTCATTTGTATATATCTTCTTTACTTTATGCGATTTCAATATAATAATGGTATCAAATAACGTGCAGGAAGCACAAAGATTTCTTACAGCGATGCTATAGGCGGACCAACAAGGTGCCTAGCGAGGATGAATTCATACCTTGGTTGAAGAGGCAACCAGAGTTCAGTGAATCTAACGATAAAGAATTTAAAGATATAGTGAGAAGACCTGTAGCTTTTTCTACTCTATACAATAAGTATTGTATTAATGGTTTTCTCTTCGTCACTAAGGACTATGAGGAGAATAAAACAAACTAAAACAGTGGGGTTATGACAAAGGGTATGACCACCTTCCGATCTAGTGCTAAGGATATGAATACAGTGGATGAAAATCAACCTTACTACGGAGTCCTTCGTAGAATTATCCAATTGGAGTACAGAACGGGGTACAAGCCCATCCTATTTAAGTATGATTGGGTGAAGGCGACGCATCATGGTGTTTCTTTTGATGTCGAAGCGAATCTGAGATTAGTAAATTTGTCTAGTCTTTACAGTTTAAACAAAGTGGGTGACGAGCCGTTAATTCTTGCGGAGCATGCTACGTACATTTCTACTCCAGAGATCCAAATAATCCTGAATGGCATGTGCTATTGGAGGTTCCAAAAAAATTTTTATCGAAGAAGAGACGTACCATCTATCGGAACGATTTAAGGATGTAACTGATGCTGATACAGGACCTAGCCTCACCTCATTAGCAATTATTGATGAGTTGATATTCAATGAACCTAAAGACATCAGTGTTGTAGTCGAGAAAACAAAGAAAGAAAGCGATTAAGGAGAATCAAGGTATTGTTTGTATTTTTAAGCATGTAACAAAATGATATTTATTAGAGGAAATCCAATCAAGGTATAGATAATATAGTGAATTGTTTGTACTTTATTTGTTATCTAAATTATTGTATTAATCATTAGTATTTTTTTATTTTATTTTATTTATATTAGTGAATAAACAGGCACATGAATTCACAACCAGAGGCATTGGGTGTGCACTTGACCGAGACTACAAATGCGAGCACGACCAAAGGTAATATGATAGTTCTCCTTAATTATATATGTAAAATTCAATTTTCTTATATATTGGTGGTAATCAACGATGTGTATATATAACTGTTATTCTTTTTTATGTTGTTGTTCCAGCTTCTTCTTCTTCGTCTAGAAAGAGAGGTTCTACAGGGGTGCTTTTTTACATGAGCAACCTAATAGGAAAAAAGTCCTAAAGATGAATGAATTCGGGCAACCGAATGAGGATTGTCCTGATCAGAAGCAATTTGCAGCGCATATCAGTATCCTCACCCGTAATCATATTCCGATGATATACCAGGACTTTTGCCAGGTGTCTCATGTACACATTCAAATGATCATAGAGTCATTGTCACGAGCTTATGAGTTTGAGGGTCAAAGTTAGGATGCGAGTCTTACATACGTAACAAAATGTATCAAGGAAACATGGCAGAATTATAAGAAAAGGTTGACTACAAAATATATTAAAGACAAGGATCCTACAGTTGTGAGAGATAGTCCTACCAAGGTATCCCTATAGAGGATTGGATGGTCTTCGTGAATCAACATAGCACTGAGGAATTCAAGAGAGCAAGCACAAGGAATAAAGTCAATCAGTCTAAGCTAAAAGGACCTGTGTGTCTTGGGAGGAACAGCATGGTTGTTATTCGCCATCAGATGGTATGTATTATTTATTTATAAATATATGTATTATAGTTTAATATTGAATTTAATTTTGAATTATCACTCATCTAACTCCACTAATATGTAATGTGCCAAAGGCGAAGGAGAGGAATCTTACCTCTGATGCCAAGTAGGTAGAAGTGATGTCTACTTAAGAGCCCATACAAGCAAGGACAAAGTTGTCTAGTATCCTAACCTTGTTGTGCACCCCTTCTACCACTAACTAGTACCTTTATGAGATGCCAATGCATAACTTTGAATTATTTTACATTCATTTGTATTTTATCACAGGAAAAATTAGATGAGCTTTATTGTAGCAATCCTGCTTCTAAGATTACCGGCGTTGATGATGTCATTACACAGGTAATAATAAATTTTAAAAATTACAGTGAGATTCATGGTAATTATGAATTTTCTAATAACTTGATTTGCAATGTTTTACAGTCGGTTGGTTCTGATAGTAGAGAGCAAATGTAGGGTCTAGGTTGCTCAATAAGCAAGACAGGACTGAAGATGTCAGCCCCTCCTGTTCAAAGGTAGATAATTTGATAAAAGAAAGAGAGAGCCTAGTGTAGGAGATATCTGAGATAAGGAAAACATTGGCTGAGATGAAGGCTTGGATGGAGATGGAGCAAGATGCACAATCTACTCAAAACCTCTCATCACCAACACTCACTAGATCTGCTCAAGCATCGTCGGTATGAAAGTGTAAATTTGCTACTGTATTGAACTTACAATTATTTTATAAACAATAACAATACCAAAGCCATTTTATATGTGTACATGTAGCCGGATATTTTATAAACGATGCGACTTCCTTGGTTGGGGAAATCGTGATGTAGTTACTCGTGGTCAAGTACACGAAGTTAATCCAAATGTAGTTGTCCATTGCGAACCGTTGGAAGAGGGAACTTTTGTTATTATCCTGACTGAGATTATACATCCTAGTACTCATTTGTGGAAAGAAGATAGGTTCGCATCTACACTTGGAGAGGCCGGTCTAGGATCATTTGTGCAATGGGGGAAGGAATCTTTGAGAATTCATTAATTTGAACAAATTTAGTACTCTATAATTAAACTTGGTGTGGATGATTTTTTTTAGTTACTTTATATGATGTTTCGCTTGTTTTTTCCTTAATTTTGAACTAATTTGGCACTTTATCGTTCAACATATTGATGGTCTGCATGTTTTTTCTAGTTACTCTATATGTTGTTTGGTTTGGTTTTTGTAATTTTGAATGAATTTTGTACTCTATATTTAAACATATTAGACTCCATTTGGTCGTCACAAACCAAATGGAGCCTAAGTCCCTTTTTAACTCCGTCGATGCAACTCCTTGCATTGCTGGTCCTAAGCCCAAGTAAAGGAGGGAGAATGGGCATCAAGGTGAGTTGTGTACTTTTCATTCATTTTCTAAGAGACATTTTTAAAATGCTTGATGGTTAATTTCAAGAGTTTTCCTATAAAACGTATTAGTAATGGCTTCTTCTATATCATCTGAGGACCTCAAAGGCCCAACTAACTTGAGATTTTTATATGCAGGCTAATGTATTTTTAGCCTCACAGATCAATGTTGTCATTGCAAGGTTAAATATTGAAATGGTAAAGTTTTTAACTATTTATTTTATCTTTGTTTTTTCCTGTTTTTCATAAATAATTTGATGTCTTAGCCTCCTGTCATTCCAGCTACTTTTGTCACTATTTGTACATGTGTCAATCTCATGAGTCTTACTTTTTGTAATTTTCTTACCCCTATAGTGATTATCAAAAGCAGTGGGCCATCAGTGAATCCAATCAAGATATGGATAATACATGGTTTTAGTTCATATTTGAACATGTATTGTCTTTTGAAGAAATGGTTCATATACATCTGATATTGTTTGATCAAGATCAGACTATTGAATGGTATCTACAACAATAACACTTCTACTGTAATTCCAAAGAAACTCCCCCTTACATTAGGGACTTGATGTCCTAATGGGGTAGTGTAGAGCTTTGTCTGAATTATCACACATGCTTGCCACGGGAGTTCTTGATGTGATGAACTGAAAATCTGTGGTATCTGATTCATATACTGAAAGATGGATTGACCAATGTACCCATTCATTGTCCTGAGAATTCGATAAGTTGTGTTTATTAGATGCTCAGGTGAACTGGATTGTGAATGGCAGGACATGCTTCCTTCGGCTTCCACCGGCAAAGCACCTGCAAAAAACATCAATGAATTGGACCTGTTATCATCTTTTTTTTGGGTTAGCTTGTTAGTACACACCCATGTCAGTACACACACTCCATGTTAGCCACCCCCACTAGGGATCGATACCAAGACCTCAAGTGTGGAAACGAGGTATCTCCACTCAGTGTGCCAGTTGAGCAATGGATCGATTGGACCCACAGTGTAAGTTATATGATATTCAGGCTGCATAGCACTCAGAAATTGAACACGGGGCCCATTGTCGTGGTGTCACTATACCAAGATCAAATTAGTTGAATGATCCTAACCTCTGATTCATGGACACTTGTTTGCCGAAACAGGAGCATTGATTTTTTTTTAAATCTGATATTGAAATAGGTTAATCTATTGATTTTTCAAAGGTTAACTAGACCATTTATATTTAAAAGGAACTAGTCCAACGATTAAAGGATTTGATATTTAGTAGTTATTTGATACTCTTCCAAAGTATAATGCTTGATGCACGACCACTCTGAAAATATAGCCGTGGCATACATTAACTTGAATTAAATAAACCAAACTGCCTACCACTGCTAAAGTCACCATTCTAAAGTCTGACTAGGCTTGTTAAACAACTTTAGCCTCTGATTTGTATACAAATTTGTTGAAACAGCACCTGCTTTCAATTTTAACCTTCCAATATATAAATGTCCACCATTTGACGGTTAGAAAATTAACTAAATCTAGATTTTTGTTGGTGATAAATCTGAATGGAAACCATAGTTCGAATCATTTTGTTTGTAATTTGGGCTTCTTGTAGTGTCTGAGCACATTTGAATTTTTTTATTTTTCCTTTTTTATTAATTTAATTAATTTATTGCAGGCAAATTGCAGTTTATACTGGCCCAACTGGTACTCCATCACTATGCTTCCTTCTTTGTTTTTTATTTGTTTCTAACCCTTGCTGTATTAGGGAAACACGTGGCAGCATGGCGTATGTGTACGATGTCCAGTTCATTCATCAGTTGGGTCCTGCTGCTTCTTTTTCTTTTTTTTTCTTTTCTAGCTCTTATGTGGCCACAGATGGCCATAGACAGTAGAGTTCAGCTGATGAATGGCTCCGATCCTATACACGCTTGAAGGGCTCATTAAAAAAAAATAATTAAAAATTTGATGTATTTGGTTGGGTTTTTGTAGTTGGGGGACTCGTGAATGCAACATGCGGAAATGCAACAGAGCTAATGATAGCTCTACTAGCTTTGCATAAAGGGAAGATAGAGGTGCTGAAGTGGTCTCTTTTGGGTTCTGTCATCTCTAATCTACTACTTGTTCTTGGCTCTTCTCTTTTCTTTGGAGGACTTGTAAACCTCAGAAACAAACA
>JAJHSJ010000008.1:37543854-37592660 GCA_021015155.1 Magnolia officinalis
CGTTCTTCATTAGCAGGGATATGTTCTGCAATTGTATCATCCTCATCGCTGATGTTCACTTCCCTTCTTCGTACATATTCTTGATTCTCCTCTCCTACCTCACTCTCGTCAGAGGTGGTGTCCTCAGATGAAGAAGCCGAATCTTCGCCAACGGTATCTTCTGTGCTAGAATTCTCAATAACGACTTGTTTGTCTTTAGAGAGAAGACGTTGGGAGTTTCCCGGTGGGTTCGCAATAACTTAAGCTGGAGCAGTGGTAGCAGTATTCTCTCCTGTGGAGAAGCTTGAGCACGTGTACGAGATCTCGTCATTGGAGAAGAAACCGGTTGTGGGTGAGAAAGGGTAGAAGGAGAAGGTTGGTTGGGGGGCCAACATTAATCTCTGGTTGAACAGGAGACTCTGTTGCACTTCTTCCCTATGCAGTCGATGTGAGGGAATTTGCTCAAATTCGCAAGTGTCACCGTATGTGTCCATCCTTCAAGAGTGTTGTCGGTTTTATCTCACGAATGGGCTCATCTATCGAAATCATGATACGACGACTACCTGAAGGGGCATGACTGGTCTCTGGCTGGCAATGAAACCGATCCCCGCTTCGAAAGTGCGACCTTTGAGCTCTGGGAGAGGAAGCCAGACCGGTTGCGACACTGGAAGACTTTTTTCGGACTAGATACGATTGGTGTACCCACCATCTCATGTGATTGTATGATGCTCTAGGGGTACGATCACATCCTCGGATGATGAAGGAAGAATTAGCTCGGCCCAATAATTGTTTCCAAATCATTGCCCAATTGAATGGACCAGTTCCATAACTACGCATTCTTCGGGTAAACAGTCCACAGTCTTCTGGTATTGCCTGGTCAAAACCAAATTGACGCGCAAGCGACTTGGATAATATGGTTCTCTCCAGAATTCGGTTCCTTCTCTCGAGGGTAGACTGCACGATCTGATGGATATAAAAAATCCCCTCTCTACTGAAGAGAGTGAGTCAGTATCCGCCTTTTCAATATCCACATATAACGGAAGACCAAAGTGGAAATAGTTATCTTAGTATCAGAAGAAACGGCATCCTTGGCCCAGTCGTAAGATCTTTTGGCCATGGACCTTTTCTGGAAAAAGTGGAGAGGAACTTGGAGGGGTGGACATAGGCCTTTTCTGGAACTTTCGAAAGTCCAGGGAAAGTAGACACCAAGCCAACCCAGAAAGTAATGCCATGGCATGTAAGTCGAAGCAGAGCCAACGGAAGGACTTTTTACGTGGCATGCTATTTCTCCAAAACCTCTATAGATTGAACAAAGGACGGGCGGAGCCAGAAAAACTTCATTCCTTCAGCCATGGCACCTGCAACTACAAACACCGAAGGACGAATAGCATCTGCTGATTTAGAACTAGGAAGGACCACCACGCTCAGCCAATATGCGATAAAAGCCGCAAGTTCCCCATGAACGGAATATTCAGCACGACCTCTTATGCCTTTCCTAAGGCGTTCGAGCTCTCGCGAATGATTGCCATTAAATCTAGAAAGGTAAACCAATGAGGTTAAGGTTATGAATATGTATATTAAGGTTGTGATAAAAGGGGGTTAAAGAAGGAGAGAATTACTTCAGAGCTCGACTGAAGTGCGCCAACCATTGCATGGGATGAATCTTATTGATGTTTGGAAATTTCGACATCTCTTTGAAGAGTTCGATGGTTGATTCTGAGATGGAAGGGATGCGATCGGGAGATGAAAGGAATGCGAATTCTTCATTGGTAGGGACGAACTCATCAAAGAATTGGCCAGTGATTGGTAAACCTGTGATTCTGAAGATGTCCCATAGCGTAATACTCATTTCACCTTCAGGGAAATGAAAAGAATTGGTGGAAGGGCACCAATAGTTGAGGAATGCTTTCAAAATAGAAGATTCTTTGCAAAAAGGATGCGATGTTGCTTCTATCGCAAGAAAGACGCCGATATCCGATAAAATCTTGCCATGCTTTGTTAAGACTGCGGTGGCCCACTCGGAATAATAATTTCGAGGAGTCAGAAGGCCTCTGGTCCTGAATTCTTCTGGACTCCAAAGTTGGGGACGATAGCTGAAGCGCTGCTTAAGGGTCTCGTAAAAGTGGGACGGATATAAACTATGGACGTCGTAAGAAGGAACGAGAAAAACCATGGAGTGAATATCACCTATTTGCTGTCTTGGTCTTGGCGGCTGCAAGATTCCTTCTAATAATCTGGGTTCTTTAAAAGACCAAGATTTTGTATAGGCCAACCTTTCTGCGGATAAGTAATCTCTGGGCTCACAGATCAGCATGGAGTGGTGGCGGTGCATGCTAAGAGGAAGGAGATAATGCCTCATCTATATGGGTTGTCAAATTTGATGACACCCTGTATTTCCCGTACTGATTCCCAGGAATTGTTAAGTTTCTTTCGGTTATGCTCCTTGATCTTCTCTTGAAATTCCTGAGCCTTGTTTCGGCGATGCTTCTTAGGCTTAGAGGGAGGAGGGGTATCTTCTCTACTGGGTGGTCTCTGACTATCCGTATGATAGTGTGCAGTAGTCTTCAACCATTCGTCCCAATCATAATCACGACCATGTCTTAGAGGCATTGTCAGGTCACCCATGCGATAGCCCTATGAACGGGGGATGATAATAACTTGATCCGTGAAGTGAAGTCGAAGGTGGGCAGTACGGGCTCTTTTTATAGGCGGGACGCCTAACAGTTGTTTTAAATCGCTTGGACGAAGGCTGAGCAGGAGAATACGGCGATTCAGTTGCCCGAGGAGTTGTAGCATGATAAGCGTCGGTATTTGGTAGTTCTTGATGAGATGGTTGACTGGAAGGCGGATCAATGACGGTAAAAGTTCTCTTAGTACGAGCCATGACGAAGAAGGTTGGTTAAATTGAAGAAAATCTGTCAAGATGTCGATTACGCCGGTCGCGCAACTAGATTGAGAGGTGCGCGGGTCGCACAACAAGTTTGGGGATAGCGCGAGTCGCGCAATACGTTTGGAAGCTGCGCGGGCAGCGTAACGACTTAAAAGCCTTGCGCGACGAAAGATTCGTTGCGCGGAAGAAAATTTTCGCCAGAGCTCCGCTGCAGAAGTTTCAGAATGAAGAAAATGAACAGATTTCACTATTTATAGGAAAAGGACCGAGTACGGTCCTCGGGCCTTGGTTGCGCGGTTAACGCAACTAGTTGAACGGAAAGTCAAAGAATATCGTGTGTTGATCCTGGTTCGTCGATTCAAGAGAACGAAGAACGGATCAAGGGGGCATCTGTTGGAGCATAAAAATTATCATCATGAAGAGGAAAGGAAACAAATAATAAAGAAAGACAGGTTGCGCGGATCGCGCAACCAAAAATGTAGGTTGCGCGGTTGAAGAAGCCAAAATTACAGATTGCGCTGGTCGCGCAACAAGGCAGTTGTGCGGATCGCGCAACAAAGAAAGCAGTTGCGCCGATCGCATAATGAAGAAAGCAGTAGTGCCAGTCGTGCAACGAAGAGAGTCGTTACGCGGATCGCGCAATCAATGAAGATCTCTGACACGTGTGAAAGGTCTATAAATACCCCACTCCCTTCTCATACAGAGAGAGAGATTTTTGGAGAGACTGAAATAGAGCAACTGAAGGTAGAGAGAGCAGAGCCATGTTCAGTTGCGCAGACCGCGCAACATGTACATCAGTTGCGCGGATCGCGCAACTACGAGATTGGTTGCGCGGACCGCGCAAATAGTCAGCTGATCGGCTTGTAGGAGAAATTACTTCTCCAAAAGAAAAGATCAAATGATCTATTCAGTAATTCCTCCTAAGTATTGGGAGATGACCAAATAGCGTCGGAGTGCTGCCGAAATTTCTGTTTCCGTGAAGATCAAATGATCTATTCAGGAATTCCTCCTAAGTATTGGGAGATGACTAAAACATACGCCAAAAGGCTGCCGAATTCAGGATTGGACAAATAATAAGCTTTGCTAAAAATAATTTGTTCTTTTTTATGTGATTTACTTTAGAATCAAGGGATGTATAGAGGATGTAAATGAACCCAATATTAATAAAATATGATGATTGTTTTGAATACTCTTTTGTTATGTTTGAATAAGATCAATTCCCCAAATCAAACACATTTGTTTTCTTGTCAAAACAAGTTCTTTACGATCGAACTTGTAAGCTTCTTGACATCTTGCAATATCTTGACTTGAGAGTAATACTTGTCAATCACAGTTGAACTTGAGTAGAACTTTCTTCTTTACACTTGTGAGCATTGCTAGCATTGCTTGTTCATCAAGGTTGATCTTGAGTGGATCTTTGTTTGATCTTGAGTAGAGCTTCACATAGCAAGTTACATACCAGTGTCTTTGGCACCACAAATTTGACAACAGAAAGGGATATAAACTATAGCACTTACAAATTGCACGGCATACCTGGATACTTAGAAGTCCTGACTCGCTTATCGACCACAGCAAGGCTAGGAGGTGGAGGAGCGGGTCTGACTCGGCTACTCGAATCCCTGAACAGAGTTCAAGTTTCCTTTTCCACCTTGGTCGCCTTGTCCACCACTTGCGCATATCGAGAAAAGTCAAAACAGCACAATTTCAATCTGATCCCCGGCTGCAGTCCATCTCTGAATTTCCTCAGCCTGACTCTTTCTTCACTAACGATAGTCGGTACGTACCGAGAAAGTTCAACAAAGCGGGCCTCATATTGCGCAACCGTCATATTCCCCTGCTCGAGTTTGAAAAACTGCGACAATTTCTCGTCACGGAACGACTCTGAGAAATATTTCTCGTTAAACTTGGCTTGGAACCTCTCCCAAGTCCACAGATAATCTGCTGTAGCAAGCCTATGTGTAGAATCCCACCATTCATCGGCTTCCCCTTCGAGTCCGAAAGTGGCGAGTGTTACCTTCTGCGTATCTGAACACCTCAATGGCTCCATAAGTTTTAGTACGCACTTTAGCCAATGTTCTGCTACTATGGGATCGGTAGTCCCAGAAAAAGTCGGAGGTCGTAGCTTCTCTAATCTTTCAAACACATCGGCATCATTCCCTGCAACGGGCCACGATGCTGATACGTGAGGCTTCTGATATAATGCTTCCACTACGGCTGCCATGGTGGCCTGTTGTTCCCTCATGAAGGCCTGCTGCTGGCTCAGCAAGGCAACCATTTGTACCCAAGCATCTGGTATCGGGACTCCCGTCTATGCCTCAAACGATGAAGTCCTCTCTGCATGAGTTGGGTGAGGTGTCGGGACGGCCCTTGCCCTGGATTCCGAATCAGGTTCTTCAGATTACACTGGGAGTGCCGGGGTGTATATGGGACTCTCTTCCCGGGTCATTTCTTCTTGGTCTTGTGGCATAATTAGAGATGCTTGCACTTGCTGGGATCGTGTCTTTGGAGGCATCGTATCCTATAGTTTGGGAACACGAGGTCAGGGCGGCATTCTATACTTATCACATTTTAGTACAGTTTTGTCATAAGAATATCGAAATCTCAGGGATCCCATGTTTTCCACGCCTCTAAGTTAACAGTTTCTTCTTAACCAAGGAAATTTCCTAGAGGGGATTACATTCCTAGGTCCTGGATCTAGGTTCCCGATAGTTAAAATAAAGACCTAAGTTTTGTTTCTATATTCAAATAGTGACTATATACAGCGTGGAGAGCATACAGTAGTTAACAGAAAGCCTAGTGTCAAGAGACTATAATAAGTGACTGTAGTTCTTCCCATTTTCCACATCACAGTTAACGTAAGGAAATAGTTGAGATACTGTTTATGTTAGGAACACCTATACATGCACAATGATGAATTTAGGCAAGGTGAGACACAGTAGCAGCAGATAGTATATACGAGCATAAAAATGTAAGGAAAAGTAGGAACTCAACCAAAGCTCAAGTTTTACTCACATTTAATAATCTCAGTTCCAAAAATTAAAGATTTCTAATATTTCATAAAATTGCAAGGTTATCATAAAGGAAATGGATAGTAAAAATTTTAACTGTTTACAGTTACGTGTGATTTGAGATGAGTGATTGTCCACATCACCCCCTGCTTTGTTCATAGATTATCTCACCTACCGGGCTGGTTTGAGCAGCAGGTTTCACTTGACGTCTAGGCACGGTGCCTACGGATGGTCCTGGCAGTTATAGAGGTGGGTCCCACGTCATCCACCTTGCCATTTTAGCAAGTGGGGTGGCATGTAGTTGAGCATTACCTCGGGCGAGTTAGGGCTGCTGCTACATCCAATTGAGGTGGATCCATATTTGACGTTTGGGTAGTCCATAGGTATAAATCAGCTCCAAACGTCCTTGTATTATGACTCTATAGACTAATGTCCAATGTCATTTCATACGTGTACAGTGCTCCTTACTTCAAATGGCATATCTAAAAGATGATGACTTGACTAGAATGACTTATCTATTAGTTAGTTGAAACCACAGGGACGATCTTCATGAAACGACTCTCACGTCTAGCACCCATAACCTCATAGTTGGAGTGTCTCAACAGTTCAATCAATGGGTATTTCAGTTTTATTGCACTTAAGAAAGATGTTACAATAAAGCTCAAATTTTTTTTTTGAAAAAAATGTGGAATTCATGTACTTACCTGGATTGAGAGTCAAGCCTCAACAATGCTATCATAGATAGAATGTTTGATAGTTAGAAAACAGATATTTTATGGTTCAGTGTAGTCAAATAGGGGTGTTGACATGAGAATTTTACATGCAAAAAAAAAAAAAAAACTAATGTAATTAGGGGATTCAATACTGGGGCCTGAATTTGAGTCTTTATGTTCACCAAATAGCCTAAGAAATTCTAAACAGGTTTGAGTGGCTATCTAACTGATTTCAAGGGGACCTAAATTTAATTTCTAAGTACAAATAACTAAAACTGAGATTTTCCAAGGGCTTATAATTGGTGTCTCTATGTAAAATTTTAGCCAAAGTCTGGGGAAAGATTTTTCCTATGTTCAACTTTCTATTTTAAGGGGACCTCCTATTAAATTCTAAAGGTAAAATGTAGAAAATTTGTACAAACTTCTTCCCAAAGGTAAGGTTTGTCTACATTCGCTCTCTGATACCAACTTGTAACACCCTGATTCTCAAAACCCGAGGACAATCGCCGGAGTACGAGAACCCGAGGTTACGTCATGAAATGAAACTATCATTCATCTAACTATCGACACAATTCATAGTAGCAAGGTATAACCATAGTATAAACTAACCCAAGGAGTTCAACATGCGTAAATGAAAGTATAAAGTAAAGCAAGTAACACTAGATCCCATAGCAGGGGATTTTTAATTACAAATCTCAAAGCAAGCCAAAACTAAAATAATGTCTGAAGGCATGAAATGAAAGCAGTAAATCCTAAGTGCTTAGTGGAGCTCCTGTGGCTCGGCTACATCATCGTACTAGCCCTCCTCTCTATACTCTTCTGCTACGCCAGGAGTGTCGCCATAGACACCATTTTCCTTGGTCATACCTGTGTCTATTTGGTGCAACCGCACTATGGGGTGAGTGAAAACTCAGTGGGAATTTCCCTCATAGATTCAACCATAACACATCAATCCAAAATAGATTAACAATTCTAATTCATATGGCAATACACTACATATGCATTTACATGGATGTATGGATGTATATTCAAGTCACAGATCTGGGTATGCAATCCAGCTGTCGAAATAAAAGACCGCCGGTGGTAGGTAGACTACCTGGAAAAGACCATGAAGGTGAGTGTGCCCAAGGACGACCTCCTGGAAAAATACTCGAGGTATGCCCGAGGAGGTATAAAATTCCAGAAAAGCCTCATATAAAGAAAGAGCAGCCCAAAGTGTGCAAATACACATACCGGGTGGTTGGACTTAGGATGTAGAACCTTGGACAACCCAACAAGATGTGACTTACGATGAACACTCGAAAAAGCTCACATGCCATGCATGGATGTTATGCACCATGACACATATATATTCATTTCTTTGATAGAATAGGAATGACTTTCAACTTTCCAATAGGAAATATCCAACTATGCATTCCACATGGATTTTCCATAATTTCTTTACATTCACATAAGGGCTCACCAAGTATTGTCATTCTTCATACTACTCACGATGTATAATGAAATAAGAGTTTGTAAAGCTCAAGTCAGTTTCATTAGAGATATGTTCATGATGTAAAGATGATAAGAGGAACTTTATCTCATAATAAAACAACAATAATTATGTAAGATGGAATCTAATAATTTCTTTGTACACTATATGTAAATATATTCTCATTTGTCGTATCTTAAGGACTATTGACATGGTAGTGTCAACTAAATTAGAGAATATAGAGAGTCATGAAGGAATTATTATACAATTCATAGATAGTCTAGTATGGAAGCTTTCTTTCCTCAGCATGTCTAACAGAGATATATTCATAGGCAAATAATTATTGTGACATGGAGTTTATAACAATACATCATATGCATAATCATAAGGAAGTATGGCATTTAAATGCTTACTTCAAGAAGGTCAGGATAGCTAGGAATTAATAATTTCTTAAAAATTCCACACATTAGATATTTACTTCACATAGAAATTTGTGAAAGGAAGAAGATATGTGGGATGCTCCTCACCTAGTTTAGAAGTCTCCCTTGATGTGAAGTGTGGATGCAAGGATCTTGATTTATACAGGTTGCAGGTAGGGCTGTCTCCTAAGGTAAAATGGTTGCTGACTTGCACCTGAGCAATTCGTTCTAACTCTAGTGAGTCGGGACCGGGTTGACTCGGTTAAAATTTTCAAACAGCAATGAGTTGATTAGTCCCAAGGGTCCCACTAGCTATTAGGCGAGATTGAAACCCAGGCCTCACCAATCTTTAACCAGTGATTGAAGGTGGTAAGACATTGTAATAAAACCGGTCGGATCAGTCCACCACTGAGTACAGAGTTGACTCAGTGAATAACTACTGAGTTTGCCCATACATTGATTGTACGTAGAACTGATTACTGACTGAGCCTTATAGGTATACCTGAGCAGGGATTTTCCTCTATCGTTGAAGAGATTTTAGCCCGAATAAGCTCTTAACGACGATCGCCTGGAGCTTTTACTCTGATTTTGAAGATAGTCACTGAGTCAGCACTATATCAGTACGTTTGGAGAGGAGTTTTGCAGGGATAGACGAATGCCATACCTGTTTTTGGGAATAGTTCTCATGACTCGCGTAGGGAGGGTAGGCCTATAGATCGAAGTAGCTTCTCCTACCGACGTCTGCACACACCCAGAAACAATCGGTTCAGACCTGCTCGGTCCACTATCTAGTGTGGCTGGGTTGAGTTGCAACAGAGCCTGCAACTCAAACCAGAGCCGATCCACCCACCAGTCCCATTACTCTCGTTCCTCACTCCCTCATCCAAATACAATCAGCACTCAGTTGAGAATGACCCAAGCCGAGTCGAGTTGCTACCGTGCTTGCAACTCGCCTCAACAACGCCAATACTCCCTCTCCCTTACTGTTTTCCTTCTTTCTTTCTATTCCTCTCTCTCTCTCAGGTCTTGGGATTCGCCCTAAGAATCCGGGTATATATAGTTGTTTCTGCTTATAGGCCTTTCTTCTGCTAATCACGGTGATTAACGAGTTATTAGCTCAAACGGTTGGGAAATGCTTGATCAGGGTCCCACTCTGTAACATCCCGAAAAATCGAGGGTCGAGTAGTAACTGAACTCTCGAATTCCAGAACATCACTTATGCAACATAGATAATGATGATTAATGTTGTCGATATTAGTGCATTGAACATGAGTGAGATTAAGCCAAAACAGCATATCATACTCCAGAGATAATTAAATTACAAGCGGAAGACTGTGATAGATATATATACAATATAAAAACAGTGGTGGGTCTCCAGAGTGTGATAATGTTACCAGGTTAAATAATTACAAGTACAATTCTAAAATATACCACATGTGAGGAAGTGTAATGTCTTCTATCCCAAGTACCATAGCCCCGTCAATACAATACCAGGTCTTCATAGACCTGTCAGAGAGTTACATGTAGGAGAACTCCTCAACATCATAGTAGTCCGGCTCTGCTTCATAAGCATCGCCATCACCTGAAACTCAACAAATTTGGTTGGTGTGTATAACGCCGTCCCGTAACGTGGGAGTGAGTGATCAACTCAGTGGAACAGTAAAGCATAGGTTAACATGTTATCAATTCAGTCAAGCAGTAATGATAAAGCAGTACAATCAAACAATCCTAACTACTCTTATTAAATGCAAGTATGAAATGACATGATGAATGCCCTTGCCAAACCAACCTCATGCGACACCATCTTACGTTCATGAATGCGTTCATCCCTCAGTGCTCCACATCTACCAGGCACATGCAGTACGATGATGAGCATGATTACCGAGTAATTATTAGTCCATTTCAAACAACAGTATTGGGAAACTAAGGTACCTCCCTTATATCATTCTAAAACATGATCCATTCTAGGGTCGTCAGTCCTAGTTAATCTCAGACGATGGTGTGTTTTCTAGGTCGCTGCAAAGGCTGCCAGGGCTGTTACGCACAAAGGTTACACCACTCCCCCATCACCTTTTTAATGGTCCATCACTATACAGATACAGGCCTAGTTCATACTCTATACATTGCGGCAAAACTCGTCGCCTCACCTCAAATTCAGAGTATGCTCGAGGTCACTACAAAGGGCTGTCAGGGCTGTTGCTCGCATTCATTACACCACTCCCCCATCACCTTATCAATGTAGGCCGACAGTACGAATATAGTGTCCCATACCACCATAATCGGCTCACGAGTCTGGTTGCTTACTGGTCACTACGGGGAGGCACGTGGCCCCAGCGTAGGCCGACAGCTCGACCACGGTGTCCCATACCACCATGCCCGACTCATGAGTCTTAGCGGATCGAGGTACCATGGTTAACGGGATTCCACTGGTAAGTTTGGTACCCTAGGTTCAAGCAGAGGCGTCCAAACATGGTAATATACATAAGACAGATCGAGTTACTTGACGAGCTTGGCTAGCTCGAGCGCACAACAAGTTGAATGATATGAAGCACATAAGTACTTCGTGTGGCCAACCACTATCGCCAACCGAAGTACGACTCGGGTTTGTCGAACACATCTCACGTGACAAATGAATCACAGCCACGAATTCAATCCTGTTACCGATTGCCAGGACTATAATCATAGCTCCAAACTCAATCAATTACAAATAGTTAAAGCAGTAATGGATCAAGATTCAAATCATACAATCAAAGTCTGGTATTATCCGTTTAGGGCTGCCAGGGCTGTTGCACGCACTCGTTGCTCCACTCCCCCATCACCCATGACGGATCGTACAACGTAAACATGAATTTAATCATATGCATTACATAGATCAAATCATACAATCATTTGAGCATGTTATGAAGTACAACATAAGCATGAGTTTGTACATATTCAATTCCTAATCACACAGACATCTAAGGAGATCATACACATAGTTAAAGAAGTTGAGAATCATATCTCAACACCCTTAAACATTACAATTTACTAACTACTACTCATTCAAACATTTCAACAAACACTTTAAAATACATACATAACATATGTTGATCACATAGGCATTAGGCCAAATCCTTTCACTAGGGAGTTGCCCCAATCATCACACGCGTACACCCACGACGGATAGTCATGGAAAGTAGGAATCCGAGTTCCATATTCATTCAGTCATTTCCACAAACACTTGGGCCACACATTTTAGCATATATAATGTATATTGGTCGTGGCGTGATTTAGGGCAAATCCTTTCGTCAAAGGAGTATCGCCAATACAACAATCATAAATCCATGACAATTAGTCATGGCGAGCACGAATGAGAATTCTATACTCATTCGGTCATTTTCACAAACACGTAGAATACACTATTTTAACATACATAGTGTATATTAGCAAAAACATGTATTAGGGCGAACCCTTTCGCTAAACAAGTATTTTATCCATATATAATATATTAATACAGCAATTAATCATGGCAAACACATTTCCAAAATTTATACGTATACGGTACTTTCTACAATACCTAGAGTATGTAAAATTCCATATTCTTCATCTTTAATCAAAACGGAAAACAAACAGCACTTTGTACATGTGCAATTGCATGCAGATCATGAATCTATCATTATCTGACATTGAAAGCGTTGAAAACCATAACCTATACACCTAAAGTCCGCACCTTTTATCGTAGAATCGTAACGAATTCAATAGGTTTGCTAAGCTTCCACATATGGCAGTTTGGTAACCTATAGAACGAAATAGGTTAGGTATTTTATAACCTATAACTATCAAAACCCCAAATCAGATTAGGGTTAGGGTTTCTTACCTAGAAACGACGCCGGAATCGCCGGGAAAGCGATAAGAAAGGGGTGGTGTAGCTTGTGTAGTGGCAGGGAATAGCAGTAGGGAGATTCTCCCACTTCTCTCACTCTTTCTCTCTCTTTTCTCTCTTCTCTCTCTAGGGTTTCTCTCAAATTCGTATGGCTGTGAGAGAGAGGGTTTTAAGGTCCTTATATAGCGTAAAAACTCACCAAAATAGACTCTAGGTCAAAGTATACTTAGGTTATAACTAGAGCGGACCTGTTTCAGCTCAACGGAGGACTTCTGGCGAGCCTCCTTGAGCCAAAGGTCGGACTTAAGCTCACTAACACTGGATTTACGTTAGTTAAGTTTTCATTTCAGTCGGGATTTTAAATCACGTGTGGCGGACCAGTTTCAGTTCAACGGTCAGCGGATCTCGATCGGAGATTCCGAGTACATGGATATGTGTATGAAATTTCTCCTGATCCGAGGGTGTAATTGGGTCAGATTCTGACGGTCTGGTTGCTTACAAATGTCCATAAGCGACACGTGCCAAATTACTATTCAAGATATTTATTTTGTAAAGAAAACAAGTATTTTTACACTCTCGCTCCGGACTCAAGCGAACAGCCGTGGGACACTGTCTGGGTTTGATTTCTGAGATGGTTGTCAAGCCCAACGAGGCGGTCCTAATTCCTTAACTTCGCGTTAATCGGACCTCTGACGTGCGGTTGAGATCTGATACGGAGTTTCGAGATGCTCCCGAGAGCATCTGGGTAATGAGATTGATCCTAGATTTTAGGGAACCTAGCGTCAATGATTTTACAAGTTTTGGGTCTTGCAGATCGTATTTAAAGTGATTGGTGCTAATTTCACAGGTACTCTAGTTTAACACTGGCTAATTCTCGCCTCATTTCTAAAGGATTTAGTCCTGGGTGATTTCGGTCTGAGGTGGTACTTAGTCCTTTGTAGAAATGTTTATTTTAAGTATTGTTCTTCATTACCTAAACTTTAAGATAGTGTCTAAGGTGAAAGTACTTAGAAAAATTTAAAGAACAAGGTGGTGAAGGGTGGGATTTATGAAAGAAATGGGTTCACAAGCAATTTTAGACTTTGGGATTTGAGTTATGACAAGTTAATAAGGTGTTAGGATCGACCCATTGCCTAAGGACGTCTAATCCCAGGTTGGCAAAAATCCGGGATGTTACAATCTACCCCCCTTCAAACAAAATTTCGTCCCCGAAATTGGGTATGGGTAATAAGGAAAGAATTCTATTATTTCATTTGCTTAAGACTTATTGATTTCAAGTTTCTACGCGTGGTAGGGTATATACAAGCCTGGTTCATTTTAGTCTACCCCCCTTAAAACATATTTCTTTATCCATTTCTCATACCCTGATGGTTTGCTACAATTTATTTCTTTACTTATTTGGAGTCTCGACGACAATCCCCAATTATCTAGAGTAAGATAGTTGTTTTCATTGTTTGACCAACACGGAGAGACGTTTATGGTGGGCTTAATCCCGATACATCGATCATCTACCAGGCCAGGGTAGGAAGCTCATCGTATCCCTTCCGAATCCTGGTGGATCCTAGTCTTTTGCTCGGTCAAGTAGTGAGTCCATTGGTAGTCGCCCAAGATTGAGAATCGAGTCAAGCCGCGAATGTTTCGCAGTTGTATATTTCAGTAACTCCGTAGTCCGATCACTCTAGAAACGTAGGGAATGTCCATCATTGAAAGGCTCAAATTGTCTGTGTCTAAGGTTGCCCTTTAGGTCTTAGTCTAAGAGAGTCCTCGTTATTATCTATGTCCAAGGAAATGGTGAATCAATTTTACTAGATCATCCTAAACATTTTCATAGTAGAACTTGCTAGGGCTTCTATAATTTGCGTATTTAACGAGCACAGTTTCGATCCTGGGCCAGTGGGGTAGGGTCCACCACGCTTTCGCTGCGTCACCCAGATCAAAGAGGTGTATTAGATGACCTAACCAGATTGGTCTCATAATGTTCTACCCCCCTTAAAAAATTTATTTTCACCCTCAAGGCTCAAGATTTATGTCCTGCTCCACATATCAGAACAAGGTGTAATTTAGGACCTATCCTTGACATGAAGTGGGAAATACATTGGTCTCCCTTTCATCGACGATGTGTACTATGGCATTGATACCTATGGTCATAGAAAGGAGCTAAAGATGATGGGTATTGTGGTTGATTTGGGGTCAGGTGTGAGTTTGTGGCAAAATGACTAATTCTGCCAAGGAGTTTTGTCACGATCCAGACTTATCCTATTTAATCATGTCTAGCTTAACAGGCAGGCTATCTTTCTACGTTCATATGCACAAAATGTATGCCGACATGGCATGTAATTTGGGACCTAATTCCTAACTATCTGTTGCCCATTTGGGTAATTTCTTGGGCCTAAAAGACAAAGTCTCTATCGGCTATATACTCCTAACACTTTCCAAATACGAGGTTATAAACTTTTGGTTGCAAATGGTTCGGCCAACACGGAAGAAAGTTGTGTAGTGGGTCTGAGTTGGATACATGGACCTTCTACCTAGCTAGGACAGAAAATTGTCATATCATTTCTTAATCCTAGTTGATCCCGACCTTCTGCTTGATCAGAGCATAGAGTTCATTAGTCGCAACCAGGATTGAGAATTTGATTCAAACCGCGAATACCTCGCTTATAGATAGTTTCTCTACTCCGTGTTCCCGATTGTACTAAGTCCTTGAGAAGGCGATTCTAAGGGGTGTATTGATTTGACCAAATATTAAATCCAAGGGATATAGAAGTTTCCTCTGAGCGTGACTAGTTACTAATCAAACAAGCCTCCTAAGAGTTGTTAAAGAAGCCTATGAGTACTAAGAGGATTTCACGAAGGAATGGGTCCTCGCTCCAACCGACTTAAGCCGACTAACTAGGTCTATCATTCAATTGGCTTAGCCTAATTAATTAGTCTTTTACTTTCCTTAGCCTAACCAGTAGTCTAGTCTTAATGTAGGAGTAGCGATAATCCACTGGTTGTAATCCAAAGTCTATGCTTATACACTAGATGATTTTATACCTTTTCTAATATAAGAAATTGTTTATTGCTTAGGGTCAAACGTTGTCTAAGTAGAATTGAGTTGCCTGAACTTGAATTTAATTACACTCGAGCACTATACACATGCTCATACTAGCTAAGACGGTCCTAGGGTTCATGTTATTAATTTGTTGGATTTCCTATACTGTCAGGTCTGTCAAAGCACCGCTCTAGGTCCAAAACTCCAAGGGTCTATTGGTCAACAACCATTTACTCTAAAAGCTTAAGCTATCAGAGTGTGGTGGGTTAATGTATATCAAGGGACTTTATCACTTCAACACTATTTGGCCAGTGGTCTTAAGTTGTAGTAAATGAGACTGTATTACTAATCCTACCTCAGGATTGGGAGTGGCATGGTTGGTAGGAGGGTGGTGGGATAAAAATTAATTTTATAGGCTTTGGAAAAATGAGTCTTGTGTGGGAAAGCACGAAAATGGCCGTAACCAATTCGAATAGGGCCATGGAAAGTGAATGAAAACTGAAGGGGAGAGAGAGTAAGGGCTGGAGGTTTGTTTCTCCACGAGTTTGAGCCTCAACAGATGTTTGTAGAAGCTTCAATGACAGCGCTTGAAGATGAAAAATGAAAAGGTAGGATGGGTTAGGGAGCTCAGACGTTTTTGAGCTTTAAATGGGGGCGTGTGAGCTCAAACAAGAGAAAATGGAGAGGGTAGGGAGGTGGGTACTGCTGTGAACGAAGGACGTGGATGGGTTGTGGTCGAAATCAACAGATTGGGCGATTGGAAGGGAGTTTTGAGAGAGAGGGCAGCAAGATGAAGGATGAAATGGAGCTTGGAGGTGGGGTTTGTAAAGGAGATAGGTTTTTGGGAGTGAGGTAATGGACGAGACCCACATCAGGGGGTCCCACAACCCCAAAGAGGATCGGCCCGAGCCGCGGGCCCTGCCCAGCCCAAAAACTGGCGAGGCCTCGTCGACTGGGCGAGGGCCTCGCCGACCAACTTTCTGGTTTTTGAGGTCCCGCCCCATGGGCGTGGTCCTCCAGTCCCCTAAGCCCCAAAAAATCCTGGGTATCCCTAGATTGACGTGGGTAGGCCCCCGACCCCGATTCGCTCCATTTCGGGTGGTTTTGAGACAATCGGACGTATTTTGCAATCTGGAATGAGTTATCTGACGTAAAATATATGAATTTGGGGTAGAACGAGCTAATGAAGCCAACCAACCCTGCTACGTCAGGTTGCGCAGCCCGAAATTGTGAAAAAACCCTTCGATCGACGGTCGTTTCCCTGTTTCAATTTCGTTTTACTAAAAATAGTAGTTTTAGTTTGATTACTCTTCGTCTGTTGGGCTTTAGGAGTTACGCCCATTGTGAAAAGAGCTTAAAATAATTAGGAGAATGGTTTGGTGAAGCCGAATAGGACACTTACTATTTTTGGCCGAAAACCTTGCACACTAGTAGACATCACGACCTTATAGCAAGTCACGAATTCTAGGAGTTTTAGTTGTAGTTTGTTTCTGATTTCTTTCCCATTACTTGGTATCCCTATTTAAAGGGTTGTGAACTCGTTTTTAGTCATTCATTAATCAATTTCGAATTTATTAGAATTTATTTCTACTTTCTGCTTTCTTTTCTCGTAGACTCGAGAAGTCTCTGTGAGGAGTCCAGAGAAGCTCTGAGGATTCGGAGTAGTTATCATCATCACGCTTATTCCATATTCTACCGATTTTCAACGGTTGGGGTGAGGTGGATTGTAATTTAGACTCATTAATAGACGGCCTAGGAATGTTTTAAGGTCGACCCGTGCGACCATGGTTGAATACAGACTCGATTTCAGCGTTCGTTTTCAGTGAACTTCGCCAATTGGCGAAATCGGGATACCTATGACTGTTTTTACGTTCCGTCGCTCCCTCCTAAGTCAGAGTGCGTCAGAGTGCATCGTGTGACCATAACCTAGGTCTAGTTTAATCCAAATCATGCTCTGATACCAACTGTAACATCCTGAAAAATCGAGGGTCGAGTAGTAACTCAACTCTCGAGTTCCAGAACATCACTTATGCAACATAGATAATGATGATTAAATGTTGTCGATATTAGTGCATTGAACATGAGTGAGATTAAGCCAAAACAGCATATCATACTCCAGAGACAGTTAAATTGCAAGCGGAAGACTGTGATAGATATATATACAATATAAAAACAGTGGTGGGTCTCCAGAGTGTGATAAGTTACCAGGTTAAATAATTACAAGTACAGTTCTAAAATATATCACATGTGAGGAAGTGTAATGTCTTCTATCCCAAGTACCATAGCCCTGTCAATACAATACCAGGTCTTCATAGACCTGTCAGAGAGTTACATGTAGGAGAACTCCTCCTCAACATCATAGTAGTCCGACTCTGCTTCATAAGCATTGCCATCACCTGAAACTCAGCAAATCTGGTTGGTGTGTACAACACCATCCCGTAACGTGGGAGTGAGTGATCAACTCAGTGGAACAGTAAAGCATAGGTTAACATGTTATCAATTCAGTCAAGCAGTAATGATAAAGCAGTACAATTAAACAATCCTAACTACTCTTATTAAATGTAAGTATGAAATGACATGATGAATGCCCTTGCCAAACTACCCTCATACGACACCATCTTACGTTCGCGAATGCGTTCATCCCTCAGTGCTCCACATCTACCAGGCACATGCAGTGCGATGATGAGCATGATTACCGAGTAATTATTAGTCCATTTCAAACAACAGTATTGGGAAACTAAGGTACCTCCCTTATATCATTCCCAAAAATGATCCATTCTAGGGTCGTCAGTCCTAGTTAATCTCAGACGATGGTGTGTTTTCTAGGTCGCTACAAAGGCTGTCAGGGCTGTTACGCACAAATGTTACACCACTCCCTCATCACCTTTTTAACGGTTCATCACTATACAGATACAGGCCTAGTTCATACTCTATACATTACGGCAAAACTCGTCGCCTCACCACAAATTCAGAGTATGCTCGAGGTCACTACAAAGGGTTGTCAGGGCTGTTGCTCGCATTCGTTGCATCACTCCCCCATCACCTTATCAATGTAGGCCGACAGCACGAATATAGTGTCCCATACCACCATAATCGGCTCACGAGTCTGGTTGCTCACTGGTCACTACGAGGAGGCACGTGGCCCCAGCGTAGGCCGACAGCTCGACCACGGTGTCCCATACCACCATGTCCGGCTCATGAGTCTTAGCGGATCGAGGTATCATGGTTAACGTGATTCCACTGGTAAGTTTGGTACCTAGGTTCAAGCAAAGGCGTCCAAACATGGTGAATATACATAAGACAGATCGGGTTACTTGACGAGCTCGGCTAGCTCGAGCGCACAACAAGTTGAATGATATGAAGCGCATAAGCACTTCGTGTGGCCAACCACTATCGCCAACCGAAGTACGACTCGGGTTTGTTGAACACATCTCACGTGGCAAATGAATCACAGCCACGAATTCAATCCCGTTACCGATTGCCTGGACTATAATCATAGCCCCAAACCCAATCAATTACAAATAGTTAAAGCAGTAATGGATCAAGATTCAAATCATACAATCAAAGTCTGGTATTATCCGTTTAGGGCTGCCAGGGCTGTTGCACGCACTCGTTGCTCCACTCCCCCATCACCCATGACGAATCATACAACGTAAACGTTAATTTAAACATATGCATTACATAGATAAAATCATACAATCAATTGAGCATGTTATGAAGTACAACATAAGCATGAGTTTGTACATATTCAATTCCTTATCACACAAATATCTAAGGGGATCATACACATAGTTAAAGAAGTTGAGAATCATATCTCAACACGCTTAAACATTACAATTTACTAACTACTACTCATTCAGACATTTCAACAAACACTTTAAAATACATACATCAACTTACATAACATATGTTGATCACATAGGCATTAGGCCAAATCCTTTCACTAGGGAGTTGCCCCAATCATCACACACGTACACCCACGACGGATAGTCATGGAAAGTAGGAATCCGAGTTCCATATTCATTCAGTCATTTCCACAAACACTTGGGCCACACATTTTAGCATATATAGTGTATATTGGCCGTGGCATGATTTAGGGCAAATCCTTTCGTCAAAGGAGTATCGCCAATACAACAATCATAAATCCATGACAATTAGTCATGGCGAGCACGAATGAGAATTCTATACTCATTCGGTCATTTTCACAAACACTTAGAATACACTATTTTAACATACATAGTGTATATTAGCAAAAACATGTATTAGGGCGAACCCTTTCGCCAAACAAGTATTTTATCCATATATAATATATTAATACAGCAATTAATCATGGCAAACACATTTCCAAAATTTATACGTATACGGTACTTTCTACAGATACCTAGAGTATGTAAAATTTCATATTCTTCATCTTTAATCGAAACAGAAAACGAACAGCACTTTGTACATGTGCAATTGCATGTAGATCATGAATCTATCATTATCTGACATTGAAAGCGTTGAAAACCATAACCTATACACCTAAAGTCCGCACCTTTTATCGTAGAATCGTAACGAATTCAATAGGTTTGCTAAGCTTCCACATACGGCAGTTTGGTAACCTATAGAACGAAATAGGTTAGGTATTTCATAACCTACAACTATCAAAACCCCAAATCAGATTAGGGTTAGGGTTTCTTACCTAGAAACGACGCCGGAATCGCCGAGAAAGCGATGAGAAAGGGGTGGTGCAACTTGTGTAGTGGCAGGGAATAGCAGTAGGGAGATTTGTGTGCTTGCCTCCAAGTGCAGAGGTTCGTAAGTAGTATCCCGTGAATACAGGGTCGATCCCACAGGGAGATGAATTGTGAGAAGAAAAAATCAAACGCAAAATAAACTAAGTAATAAAAATTAATATTACTATGATGATTTGATTTTGGAATTTTTGAATAGACGTAATTCAATTGAATAAAATAACACCCAAGCTTCAAAGTTCCACACATATGTTAATGTTCCAAAATCATGATGACTTGGATAACACAACTAGGATCTGAGTACTATGGTCAGCCTAGACGGAAAGTAAAACAGTTTAAGTATTTTAATAAATGATATAAAATATTAGAAAATTATGGATTTGCACCATTGACATATATTCTCAAGCGTCAGTGATTTTAAGTATTCAATATCTATAGGATAATGAATATCAAAGAAATATAACAGGTTGAGAACCTCTCCTATCTAGGAAATCTGATTGATCTAGGGTAAGCTTATCCATCAATGTGGATCTCATATGATGGAAACATATGGATCTCACAAGAGGATAAAAAACAAAACCTAAATAATAAATAACATGCATATACCATTCTTTTCATCATTAAAACAATCAATCATCATAATCTTAAAGAAACATTAAACCCATGTGCTTCCCTTCTAGCTTGGGTTAGAAGGAACTTAGAAAAACATAATTAAATTGCAAAATAAAAAGCAACAAGAAATAAAGAAAGAAAATGCAAATAGAAAAGATCTAAAAAAAATAACTTATAAAGCTTTAATAAAACTAAAAACTCTTTAAAAACCCTAAACTTTGCTCTTGAATGCCTTGAATAATGTTTTAGAATGCCCTAGGAACCCTATTTATAAGTAGGGACCTCCAATTTTCGTACAAATTTGAAAAACCCTAGAAACCGCATCAAATATACGTATTTTTCCAAAATAGACTTCTCGCTGCATAGTTCATTTAAAACAGTCTTCCTACTGCGCAGTTTTCCAAAATAAACTTCACAGCTTCAGAATACACTTTTTCATGACGATTTCAGGATTCTTCACTTCAAATCTTCGATTTTCTTTATTCTTCACTCGGTTTTCTTAGATCTTTGGCATGTGAATTCTTCAATCTTGATCTCCTAAGATCAATCCCTTGCCTTGGTAATTCTTGAGCATCAAAATCATGCTTTTAACACAATTTTTCAATCCAAAAACTTAAATTCACCTTGCAACACATACATGAGTAAAATAGAATATTAAGCGGATTCATGTTCATAAAACCAAGATATAAATGGAAAAAATTATGCAATATTTGAGTCTCAACACACCCCCCAACCAGCATTTTGCTAGTCCCGAGCAAAATAAGCGAAAAAAAAACTAATTTTAGAAACAAAATTAAAATGAATAAAAATAATAAAAAATAAAAATTCTAACTACACCACTTTCGCAGGTAATCTCGATTGCATTTAGCATATGCAACAAGCCTTTAAACCCCTAAGTTTCCCTAGTGGACGAGTTATAGTCTCGTGAGGGTTTTCAGAAATGTTACCCACAAACATTGAAAACATGAAAAATAATTCAACACTCAGAAATTTATACAATTATGCCTCCATTCATCATATGAATTCCAAAAAAAAAAAAAAAATACTTACCCTAAGTCTGAAGTTAGTTAGAATATCAATTTCCTAATCCATTATATCCTTGAGTTCAGAGACCTAATCAAAAGTTAGAATAGTTATGATCCAATATCCTTAGGTGCTCCGTGACACTAGTGTAACTTTGAAAAATATGCATGTTCTCTATCCTAACTCCTTTCAATCATTCCAAGAGTATGAAATCTCTAGTTATCTTTTTTTTTTTCATGTCATTCTTCTTTTATCATCATATCCTCATTATTATAGACCACCCTTAGATGAAGATTCCCACCGGTTTGCTTCATAACCTAAGGTATCGTACTTGTAATGGTAACAGTAATGGATACTTAGGTATCCTTACTCCGGATTACTGACACGATTGTTATGATCATTGCATTTATGCTCTATAATAAAATTTTCTTTTTCCATCACTCTTTTTTTTTTCTTCTTCAATATTCTATCTTTTAAGCATATATCAATGATACTAGTTCATTCAACCTTATTTGAATCAAAAGTTGTTATTCTAGTTCACATATCATATTCCTCACTTAGTTAGCTAGGGTGTATTGTGAATTCAGTACATCAAATTACAACTCACTTTAAACTAGTGATTAGATAATTGAACTCAAGTTTATAATTTTCAGTTATCAGAATTCTGACTACTATCAACCTAGAATAAGTATTAACTTTGCCTTTGGAATTCGCATAATATCATGTTCACATTCTTGTATATAAAAATATTATTTTGAAAATGTTGAATTTTTTTTTTCATAAACCTAAAAAAATAAAATTAAACCTAAAAATAATAAAATAAACTGAAACAAAAAAATAAATAAAAATCACATGGATGACTATCCACACCCCCAACCTAAAATCTACATTGTCCCCAATGTAATGATAATATAATGCAGAGAACAATAAAAATAAAAGAAAGGGTGGATAGTACCTACCATGAAAAACTCACCTGCTATGTGATACTAAAAAGAATTGAATATGATACAAACCTTACAGAAACGCTCCGTCAGACTAGGAGCATCAATCTGAATATTCTGGCTCATGAAGAGGGAAGGACTCCTCTCCCAAATGAAAGTTTTCCACATAAGGCTTCAATCTCTGACCATTAACCTTGTACACATTGCCATTACGTGGATTCTCAATTTCAACAGCCCCATGAGTATAAACATTCTTCACAATAAAGGGGCCTGTCCATCTTGATCTTAACTTTCCCGGAAAGAACTGGATTCTTCCTCAGGATATTTTTGTCATGAAAAGCTTTCGTCCTCTCTTTGTAGATTTTAGAATTTTCATAGGAGTCTCTCCTCAGCTCCTTTAATTCATTCAACTCTAATTTCCTTTGTCCACTTGCTTGGTCCATATCAAAGTTTAATTTCTTTATTGCCCAGTAGGCTTTATGTTCCAATTCCACAGGCAAGTGGCAAGCCTTCCCATACACCAATCTGTATGGAGACATTCCAATCAGGGTCTTATAAGCAGTCCTATAAGCCCATAAAGCGTCGGATAGTCTGAGGGACCAATCTTTCCAATCTGGCCTTATAGTTTTTTCTAAAATGTGTTTGATTTTCCGATTATAAATCTCAGCTTGCCCACTCATTTGTGGGTGGTATAGGGTACTCACTTTATGCTTGATGCCATATTTCTTCATCAAAACCTCAAATGTCCTATTGCAAAAGTGAGACCCACCATCACTAATGATGGCCTTTGGAGTTCCAAATCTAGAAAAAATATTTTCCTTGAGGAATCGTATGACCACTTTGTTGTCATTGGTCCTACTTGGAACTGCCTTAATCCACTTTGAAACATAGTCCACACCAACCAATATATAAAGAAATCCAAAAGAAGTTGAAATGGGCCCATAAAATCAATACCCCAACAATCAAAAATCTCTAATGGTAAAATTGGGGATAAAGGCATCATGTTGCTCCAGGACACTCTTCCCAACCTTTGACATCTATCACAAGCAACACAGAAAGCATGGGTGTCTTTAAACATGGTAGGCCAGTATAAAACCACACTGTAGGATTTTTGCAGTAGTTTTCTTAGCAGAAAAATGGCCACCACATGCTTCCATGTGGCAAAAAGAAATAACACTCTGAACTTCATCCTCTGGGACACAACGTCTAAAAATTTGATCAGTCCCATATGTATATAAATACGGGTCATCCCAAAGAAGTTCCTAACCTCGGTTTCAAAACGCTTCCTATCTTGTGACTTCCAATGATATGGCATTTTTCCTGTTACAAGATAGTTCACTATATCCGCATACCAAGGCAATTTGGAGATCGCAAATAATTGTTCATTAGGGAAATTGTCCTGGATATGCATCTCCTCAGTGGAATCATCTAACACCAATTTAGAAAGGTGATCACCACTACGTTTTCTACTCCTTTCTTATCTTTTATCTCTAAGTCAAATTCTTGGAGTAGGAGGATCCATCTCAAAAGTCTCGGTTTGCATCCTTCTTAGATAACAAGTATTTCAAAGCCGAGTGGTCCGTGAAAATGACCACTTTAGATCCCAGCAAGTAGGACCTAAACTTATCCAAAGCAAAAACTACTGCAAGTAACTCTTTTTCAGTTGTTGAGTAGTTCACTTGGGCCGAGTTTAGAGTTCTACTCGCATAGTGAATAACGTAGGGCCGTTTATCTTTCCTTTAGCCCAAAATAGCCCCTATGGCATAATCACTTGCATCACACATTAGTTCAAAAGGAAGTGTCCAATCTGGTGGACGCATGATAGGTGCAGTGGTAAGGATGATTTAATTTTATTAAAGGCACTTGCACACTCATCTGTCCACTTAAATGGGACATCCTTTTGAAGAAGATTAGTCAAGGGTCTAGTAATGGCACTAAAGTCCTTGATGAATCTTCTATAGAAACCAGCGTGCCTTAGAAGTGATCTAATATCTCTAACAGTTCGGAGAATAGGTAGATTAACAATAATGTCAAGTTTTGAGCATCTACCTCGATTCCATTTTTGAAGATAACATGGCCCAAAACAATTCCCTTTTGAACCATGAAATGACTTCTCCCAATTTAAGACAAGGTGTTTCTCTTCACACCTAGACAAGACAAGAGATAAATTGTTGAGGCATTCCTTAAAACTACTACTCCCAAATATAGAGAAGTCGTCCATGAAAACCTCAAGAAACTTCCCAACCATATTTGAAAAAATACTTAACATACACCGTTGGAAAGTTGCTGGAGCGTTACACAATCCAAATGGCATCCGTTTGAAAGCAAATGTACCAAATGGACAAGTGAACATGGTTTTCTCTTGGTCTTCCAGGGCTATCTCTATTTGGTTATATCCGGAATATCCATCAAGAAAACTATAGAATGAGTGACCTGCTACCCTCTCTAAAACTTGATCAATGAATGGTAGAGGGAAATGATCCTTCTTTGTAACCTGGTTCAATTTTCTATAGTCAATGCAAACACGCCAACCTGTGGTGACACGTGTTGGTATGAGTTCATTATTAGAATTTTGCACAATAGTTATTCTAGATTTCTTTGGGACTACTTGAGTTGGACTCACCCAAACACTATCAGATATTGGGTAGATGATTCCCACATCCAATAATTTGATCACCTCATTTTTTACAACTTCCATCATGTTCGGATTGAGATGCCTTTGAGGTTGTCTAATTGGTTTGGCGTCCTCATTGAGGTGGATCCGATGGGTGCATATGGAAGGGCTTATACCCTTGATGTCAGAAATGGCCCAGCCCAAGGCTCCTTTGTGGTCCCTTAAACATTCAACAATTTAATCTCTTGATCCTTGTCTAAAAATGAAGAGATCACCACAGGATAAGTTTTATTTTCACCTAAGTATACATACTTAAGCTCATTTGGTAGTGGTTTTAAATCAAGCTTTGGAACATTGGTTGGTGATGACAGAGGTTGCGAGTCCTCGATAGATAGGATTTGAGTGCGCGGTCTCCATTGGTAAATACCAATGTCCTGGGTGGTAGTGCTCTCATTATCATCACAAATTTCAGCAAGCACTTTTTCTAAATCAAAATTTTTCAAGTCCCCAATGACTTGAATCAATTCCTCAGTCAGACTAGGTTCCAATTCCTCTTCTTCTGTCAAGCAGTCCATGAAATTCAGCTCATGGATATCATTATTATTAATGGGCTGCTTACATAGATTGAAAATATTTAGCTCTAGAGTCATGTTACCAAAAGACAAGTTCATCATTCCATTCCTTCAATTTATGATTGCATTTGAAGTTGCTAGGAATGGGCGGCCTAAAATGATGGGAATTGAGCGTTAGTGTTTACACATGGTTCAGTGTATAGTACAATAAAATCTACGGGGAAGTAGAATTTCTCCACTTGGACTAGCACATCCTCTAAAATTTCCCTTGGTACCTTAATGGACCAGTCAGTGAGTTGGAGTGTAATCGTGGTTGGTTTAAGTTCGCCTAACTCCATTTGTTTGTAAACCGAATAAGGTACTAAGTTGACACTTGCACCCAAATCTAACAAAGCATGCTTAATTTGAAAATTTCCAATAATACAAGGAATAGTGGGACTTCCCGGGTCTTTGTATTTGGGTACAACCCTTTGTTGAATGATAGCGCTCACTTTCTCAGTGAGGAAGGCCTTTTTGTGCACATTTAATTTCCTCTTTACAGTGCACAAGTCCTTGAGATATTTAGCATATGATGGAATTTGTCTAATGGCATCAAGCAGAGGAATATTGACAGTAACCTTTTGTAGCACATCCAACACCTCTTGATATTTCATGGGGACAGTCGGATTCCGAAGTCTAGATGGGAATGGAACTGGAGGCTCATATGACTTAGTCTCTTTATCCTTTTGTTGTTGCGGCTCTTGAACCATAGCCGGTTCATCATTTTCTTGAGACAGTGGCTCATCCTCCGGTATTTCTACTACCGTTGCATTATCTTATTATCGATCTCTTTTCCACTTCTCAAGGTAATGATGGCCTTAGCTTGTTCATGATGTAACTCATTTGGATTTGAGTCTCCAATGAAATGTGTGTTTCTAGGGTTTGGCACAGGTTGAGAAGGAAGGGTGCCCTTTTCCCTAGCATTTAGTTGAGTCTCAATCCTAGCCACAGCTGTCTTTAATTCCTGATTTGATTGGATTAGAGACTGATTCATTTGAGCTTGAGAGTTCATGAATGCGGTCAATGCATCCTCCACAGATGATCGCTTTGGTGGGGGCACATATGGTGCATTGTTAGGTGCCCCAAAGAAGTTGTTTTGTGGAGGCATTTGAGGTGCATTGGGCGCATTAATTTGTGGTCCATTCCTCCAACTAAGATTAGGATGGTTACGCCAATTTGGATTATACGTGTTTCCCATTGGTTGCATAACTGACCTTTGGTAGTTATTTATAGCATTTGCTTGATCATGCTCATGCGTGATATTTTGTACAACTGAGATCATTGGACAATCCTTTGTGTCATGGTCTATACCACCACAAATGCTACAAAAATTACCTAAGTGTTTGCTTTAACCATATCAACCTTCCTAATTTCCAAGGCTTCGACCTTTCTAGCCAATGCAGCGAATTTTGCATTAAGGTCGTCTTCCTCTCTTAGGACATACATCCCCGCTTTCTCTCTAGGAACGGGTCTAGTTTGGTCTGATTTAGCAGAGACATCCCATGTCTGCGTATTCTCTGCTAACATATCTAGAAAATCCCAAGCCTCATTATGATCTTTGTCAAGAAAGGTTCCACCACACATCATCTCTATGAACTGACGGGTATCCATGGTGAGCCCCTTTCGGAAAGCATCAATCACGTGCCATGGTTCATAACCATGATGTGGACAAGTAATTAGAAGGTCTTTGAAGCGCTCCCAAGCTTGAAAAAACAGTTCATTCCCCTTTTGGGAGAATGACATGATTTCTTGTTTTAGTGCATTTGTTTTGTGCTCGGGAAAGAACTTTTTCAAAAACTCTCTACTTAAGGCTTGCCATGAAGTGATGGTATTAGGTCTTAGAGAGTTGAGCCATGCTTTGGCCCGATCCTTTAGAGAAAATGAGAATAACCTAAGCTTAAGTACATCCCTATTGCCATTGTTTACTTGCAACGTTGCAATTACTTCCTCAAAGTCCTTGAGGTGCAAGTAGGGGCTTTCAGAATCCAAGCCATGAAATTTAGGAATTAATTGAATCACACCTGGTTTAAAATCAATGTTCCCTATGTGAGCAGGGAACACTATGCAAGATGGTAAAGTTGATCTCTCAGGGTGTAAATGTTCACGTAAAGTCCGTGGTTGGTTTAACACATTCCTATGAACTTCATTTTCATCCTCAAGAGGAGGATTAAATTGATTTTCTCTATTTTGATTTATAGTTGGATCTAGCAGATTTGGATTTGGATTATCAACTGGGTCTGCCATGGAATCCAAGTGATGTTGAGTGCCTCTTCTAAGTGAATGATCAAGGCCTGGAACTAGTCCCCCTTCAGAGGAGAGTCGATTGTTTTGATCCCTACTCCAACGGGACATAAACCATCCACACCACACAACAAATACCACTAATTCAAATAGCAAGTATGATACTTAAAATAAAAATAAAAACTTAAATCAACAACCCAGGCGGCAGGGCCGACCATGAGGGTTCAGTCCACAAAGCAAAAAAATAAATCAACAACCCAGGCGGCAGGGCCGACCATGAGGGTTCAGTCCACAAAACAAAATAAATCAACAACCCAGGCGGCAGGGCCGACCATGAGGGTTCAATCCACAAAAAAAAAAAATAATAAAAATAAATCAACAAAAGTAAAACTAATGCAGAATTTAAACTATGCTAATCTGGAAAATAGATTCAGCGGATGATCTTTGTGATCAAACAGCAACTGTAGGACAACCATAGCACTTGGGTGATGAAATCCCAAGCAGGGCAACCTTATGTCATAGTTAGTGCTTGAAAGACCCAACTGAATTTATTTTCAAAGAAAAAGAAAAGAAAAAAAATCTACAGAAAATTTGGAAGGTTTAGAAGAGAACTTACTTAGAAAAAAAAACTTACCTTAACTATCTTGCACAGATCTGATCTCTTTAAGTCTCTCCCCGCAACGGCGCCAAAAACTTGTTTGCTTGCCTCCAAGTGCAGAGGTTCGTAAGTAGTATCCCGTGAATACAGGGTCGATCCCACAGGGAGATGAATTGTGAGAAGAAAAAATCAAACGCAAAATAAACTAAGTAATAAAAATTAATCTGATGATTTGATTTTAAGGATTTTTGAATGGATGTAATTCAATTGAATAAAATAACACCCAAGCTTCAAAGTTCCACACATACGTTAATGTTCCAAAATCATGATGACTTGGATAACACAACTAGGATCTGAGCACTATGGTCAGCCTAGTCGGAAAATAAAACAGTTTAAGTATTTTAATAAATGATATAAAATATTAGAAAATTATGGATTTGCACCATTGACATATATTCTCAAGCGTCAGTGATTTTAAGTATTCAATATCTATAGGATAATGAATATCAAAGAAATATAACAGGTTGAGAACCTCTCCTATCTAGGAAATCTGATTGATCTAGGGTAAGCCTATCCATCAATGTGGATCTCATATGATGGAAACATATGGATCTCACAAGAGGATAAAAAACAAAACCTAAATAATAAATAACATGCATACACATTCTTTTCATCATTAAAACAATCAATCATCATAATCTTAAAGAAACATTAAACCCATGTGCTTCCCTTCTAGCTTGGGCTAGAAGGAACTTAGAAAAACATAATTAAATTGCAAAAATAAAAAGCAACAAGAAATAAAGAAAGAAAATGCAAATAGAAAAGATCTAAAAAAATTAACTTATAAAGCTTTAATAAAACTAAAAACTCTTTAAAAACCTTAAACTTTGCTCTTGAATGCCTTGAATAATGTTTTAGAATGCCCTAGGAAGCCCTATTTATAAGTAGGGACCTCCAATTTTCGTACAAATTTGAAAAACCCTAGAAACCGGATCAAATATACTTATTTTTCCAAAATAGACTTCTCGCTGCATAGTTCGTTTAAAACAGTCTTCCTGCTGCGCAATTTTTCAAAATAAACTTTACAGCTTCAGAATACACTTTTTCAGGACGATTTCAGGATTCTTCACTTCAAATCTTCGATTTTCTTTATTCTTCACTCGGTTTTCTTAGATCTTTGGCATGTGAATTCTTCAATCTTGATCTCCTAAGATCAATCCCTTGCCTTGGTAATTCTTGAGCATCAAAATCATGCTTTTAACACCATTTTTCAATCCAAACACTTAAATTCACCTTGCAACACATACATGAGTAAAATAGAATATTAAGCGGATTCATGTTCATAAAACCAAGATATAAATGGGAAAAATTATGCAATATTTGAGTCTCAACAAGATTTTCCCACTTTTCTCACTCTTTCTCTCTCTTTTCTCTCTAGGGTTTCTCTCAAATTCGTATGGCTGTGAGAGAGAGGGTTTTAAGGTCCTTATATAACCTAAAAACTCACCGAAATAGACTCTAGGTCAAAGTATACTTAGGTTATAACCAAAGTGGACCTGTTTTAGCTCAACGAAGGACTTCTGGTGGGCCTCCTTGAGCCAAAGGTTGGACTTAAGCTCATTAACACTGGATTTACGTTTAGTTAAGTTTTCATTTCAGTCGGGATTCCAGATCACGCGTGGCGGACCAGTTTCAGTTCAACGGTCAGCAGATCACGATCGGAGATTCCGAGTACATGGATATTGTATGAAATTTCTCTTGATCCGAGAGTATAATTGGGTTAGATTCTGACGGTCTGGTTACTTACAAAATGTCTGCAAGCGACACGTGTCAGATTACTATTCGAGATATTTATTTTGTAAAGAAAACAAGTGTTTTTACACTCTCGCTCCGGACTCAAGTGAATAGCCGTGGGACACTGTCTAGGTTTGATTTCCGAGATGGTTGTCAAGCCCAGCGAGGCGGTCCTAATTCCTTAACTTCGCGTTAATCGGACCTCCGACGTGCGGTCGAAATCTGATACGGAGTTTCGAGATGCTCCTGAGAGCAGGTGGGTAATGAGATTGATCCTAGATTTTAGGGTAACCTAGCGTCAATGATTTTACAAGTTTTGGGTCTTGCAGATCGTATTTAAAGTGATTAGTGCTAATTTCACAAGTACTCTAGTTTAACACTGGTTAATTCTCGCCTCATTTCTAAAGGATTTAGTCCTGGGTGATTTCGGTCTGAGGTGGTACTTAGTCCCTTGTAGAAATATTTAGTTTAAGTATTGTTCTTCATTACTTAAACTTTAAGATAGTGTCTAGGGTGAAAGTAGTTAGAAAAATTTAAAGAACAAGGTGGTGAAGGGTGGGATTCGTGAAAGAAATGGGTTCGTAAGCTATTTTAGACTTTGGGATTTGAGTTCTGACAAGTTAATAAGGTGTTAGGATCGACCCATTGCCTAAGGACGTCTAATCCCAGGTTGGCAAAAATTCGGGATGTTACACACTCAATCGTTGATTGTATGCACGTGCCCAGACAACACTTGTTAATAGGTTTTAGGCAAGATGGGCCTTGTGATTGACGTCTCGGATGGGTGAATGGGCCATACACCGACGGTGGGTTTCACAGTCGATTTGAGAAGATGAAGTGTCAAAAATGGCAGATCTGGAATGGGCAGTTTATCTATGGATCAGGGCCGTCTAGACGGTCCTGATACGGCCCATCTTTGATGCGAGGTCCATTTCATGGTGATGGGTGCCGTCGATTAGCACACCTGTTAGGCTAGGGTCGGTTTCTAGACGAGGCTGCAACTCGCCGATTTCTCGGCTCTCTTATGAGATACATCAAGCAACCCTACACTCAACGTCTCAGATAATCTCTAAGGAAGCTTCTAGACGAAAACGGGCGGATGAGATGGTGGTTGCTATAAGTGGAAGGATTTCTTCCGCCATCCATCGCGTAGGTGAGCATTTGAGAAAGGGGTAGGTCTGACTTAGCCTCCCACCATGGACGTGGCCATCGCCCGACAGTCTCCAACGGTCGGATTGGTTATAAGTACAAAGGACGTGGCTGTAGCTTCCTCGTTAGCACCAACTGGTGCGTTGCCTATTAGTTTGCCAACAGTGGTGGTGTGACTGATTTTCAATTATCGAACTTCACATGATTAGGGTCGGTGGGACCTAAGTAATCAGATGAATGGTCCGGATCTCCCCTTCGTATTCGGATGGTGGATATTTGTACTGTCATACGGTTGGTCATTTTGAGCCAGTGACGGCGGGAGTGGATTCCATTTGAAAATTTTGAAAATTTTGGGATTTCATCGGGTCAACAATGGTTTGACTCGATGGTGAGTTCTGTGCACGGCGTGAGTGCACAATCCGTGCTCATGCACATAGCAATGGTGGGCTCCACGACCAGATCTAAGGCGATCTGTACCGACAAATGGCCTTGGAGGGTTGACACTCACCCACGACTGCAGTAATGGATGGGATCGAGCTGTCGAGTTCGCAAACAGGGTTTATAATTCTTTTAAAGCTTGTTTCCACTCTTGTAGAAGTTTGTACAAGGAGTTTTAGTGGGGATTATCTTAGTTAGACAGTTAGCTCTTGTTTAGTTGTGTTAGTTAGTACTATGGGGTGTTCAAAGCTAGGTAATTACCTTTAGTTGAACGGTTAGTCCTAAGTGAGGTGGTTTATTAGTTGGAATTTTAGTTTCAAGAGTGGGATGGTTCGTTATATTGAAAATTTATGTAAAGAAGGAATTATTTTAGGACCGTTACAGCTGGGAACGGGATGTCTTCTACCTCTCTTGGATACGGTGTTCGGTATCTAAAATGGCCAGTATTCTCACGTTCCCTTTCTGTTCTGACAGCTTCTTCGACGACTTGTCTTACCTCGTCTTATGTCATGGTTCTCGCTGCTGGGACAAACCACAATGATCTTGCCCCCAGTGGTTGAAAGCCTTTAGGTTGGTTTTCTTGCCCATTCATTGTGCCCATCATCGGGGGAGCCGCTATCTGGGCTACATTATGTGTGAGAGTTGCTAAGGCTTTTATGAGATTTTTGCATTCTTCCATTAGTGCTCTTTGTGCTTCCGCCATTTCATTCATACGATCCTCTGTAGTTGGCACATTTTCTGGGTTTGTTCCGATCATATGTACCGTGTCTTCTCCGTTCTTCGATGAAGCTATAGTCGGAGTGGGATAGGAATACGTCGACGTAATATGACTTACGAAAAGAGGGGAAGATGGGGTTTCATTCGACTTCTCTGTGCCCCCGTTGCCATTGATTGATTGAGGTGAAACAGACACCGGTGAACTTACTAGCAGTGCTTTGTCCTTTTGCTCTTTTGTCCATCTGGCTCTCGGGGCCACCAAAGCTGAGAAATCGCACGATGGTAGCTGCGGAACTGTTTACCCGGGATATATCGCAGGAGGGACGAATTCAGGATTTCTCCTAGTAGCATTACGTGTTATCGGTCCGCTAACTCTCGACGAAGGCGGATTCATTCTGTGGCTTCCTATGTTCCGTGTTCTCGTCCTATGAGATATTACAACATTCCGGTCCTTGTCACCTTCCAGTGCTTATGGCGAAGCAGACACAACCACAGTTATCGATCGGGTTGAGTTATTTTTTGGTGGTAGAAAATTGAGCCCTGTGTTCCGGAGGTCGGTTTTGCGCATATTCTACCATGAATCAAGTCATGGTGAAATAGAAGTTCACTTTCCTTGCAGAGATTGCCATTGTTCGTAATTTGTAGTTGGATTCCTTCAAATATAAAGCATAAAATTAAGTTATAATTAGTATTTGAATAATCAGATAATCTATCTTAGAGATGAAGGAGAGGATGTTCCCACTGAGAGTCGCCATTTTGGCATCGAAAGACGTCAAACTATGACAAAAGTTCTATAATACTCTCAATGTTAGTATTGAATAATAATAATTCCCCAGTGGAGTCGCCATTTTATTTCGAACAAGAAACAAATGCATTCGATTTAGGAAAAATTATCTTATTTGAACATAACAAAGAAAGTATAAGAAGAACAATCATCGTATTATTAATACTGAGTTCATTTACATCCTTTAGTATCCATTGATTCTAAGATAAATCATTTGAAATATATAATTTGAAATTAACAAAGTTCGAATGTCGAATCTCAAATTCGGCAGCATTTCGACAGTTGCTTCGGTCATCTCCTTAGGAGGAATGTTGTGCTCATTTGATCATTCAACTTCTCCCCTTTTGAGCTTGTTCCTTGTGTAAAAGGAGAGCTTGGAGCAATGAAGATCGAACTAGATAATTTCGGCAGCATCTCGACCCTTTTTATAATTGGCCATTTGATGACATGGTTACGCGACCCACGTAATAAGTTGTTGGTTGCGCGGCTCGCGTAACCAATCTGTTGGTTGCGCAGCTCTCGCAACCAATCTCTGACTTCCCTTCTCGCCTTCAGTCTTCCTTCAGAGCTCTGCTCCTCTTCCAAAATTCTTCTCTCTCAAATGAGAGGGGGAGTGGCGTATTTATAGGCCTTCAAACGTGCGAACCCTCGATCTTTGTGCCATGGGACCCACTTTGCATCAGATCTGACCGTCCATAATAATTGATATCTGATCTTGTTTGTGCGACCCGCGCAACGGGGAAGTTACATGCGCGGTCCGCGCAATGGAGAAATTATCGCGCAACTCGCATAATGAATGAAATTGTTTGCACGACCTGCGTAATGAAGGAAATCCCTTACACGGTCGGTAAAATGCATTAGGTTGTTTACGCGGTCCGCGCAACCAACTACTGGTTGCGTGACCCGCGCAACTACTGACAATGTGCTTGATCTTCTTTTTTCTTCCTCATTCTTCCAACTCCCTTTTGATCTTTTATCCTTTCAATCATTCTTTATCATTTTTATGCTCCAACAAACACAATTGGAATTGGAGTCTTATCTTATCCAATTGGAAGATAAAGCAATTTAAATCAAATTTGAACTTTTTATTGACCTAATTCTCAATGAAGGAGAATTGTGACGATTGGAAGGGATTCCATCACCCTACCATGCCAAGGAGACGATGGTGAATAATGGGATTTACCAATCTACTTCCGAAAATACTACCGCGAGCCTGCCTCGGTCAACGTGATTTTTGACCAAAATCTTGTCAAAATTTGTCTTTTCTTGATACGACATGAGATTCTCTTCGAATATCTCACATCTCAAGATGTGGTTGGTCAGATCAACTCGATATGTGAGTTAGGCGTCTCATCTCAACTTGGTGAATTAGGCATCTAATTTCTATTCTTAGGCATCAGCTGGAAGTTAGCCCCTAGGTCAGCTCATAGGTTAGCTCATCCGCATGATTGATACGTCGATAACTTGAAGAGCCTGTTCAGACAATCCTTAATGTGTTGTTACGAAATTTTCTCTCTATAGTCTTAGTTTCATGTAATAGGTCAGTTCATTTTTTTCACAACAAACTGCAAAAATGGATGTACCGTGTGGATACGAAACACATTCATTAAGGTAGCCTAACATGGTAAGGGTAACCACCGATAATAGCTCATCCGCTCCTTATATTATGCTAACCATTCAGAAACCCAGCCGTAGGGCCATTGTGACATCTCCACACTTAGTACATTTATTGTGACCACTCGTGTGAGAGTATTAGGAAAAAAATGTAGGCCAAGCTGACGCATCCCCATGCGTTTTCAGCTATCGATAGGTTGAGTAGCAAGGCTCGCTAGTGAAGTGACGTCCCCAAGTTTTGTGAGTTTCATCATGATGTATGTGTTGTATCCACACTGTCCATCCATTTGGAGAGATCATTTTAGGGCATGATCCAGAGAAGGAGGTAGATCCAAAGTTATGGTGGATCACATCAGAGAAAACAGTGGAGGGAGTGACGCCCACCATTGAAACCTTCCTAAGGTCCACCACGATGTTTATTTGAGATCCAATCTGTTCATAACTTAACACAGACATTAAAAAAAGGTAAAACGCAAATATCAGCTTCATCCAAAACTTTTGTGGCCCAAAGAAGTTTTTAACGGCGGGCGTCATTCTCTCCACTTTTTTCTATGGTGGGGTCTACTCGAGCTTTGGATCTGAATCATTCTTTTGTTCATGCCCTAAAATGGTCTCTCCAAATGGATGGACGGTGTGGATACAAAACATAATTCATGGTGGGACCGACGAAACTTGGTGACGTCACTTCAGTGGCAAGTCTAGCTACTCAACCTGTCACTAGCGAATCCGTGCCATACTAAGCTGCACCCACATACATGGGGCATGTCAGCGTTCATCCACTGGGGAATGGGTTCCGTATCAAGTACGTGTCAAGCGTGGACGCAGTTTCCCTAGTGACGCTGCTACCAACGGAAGCGAATTGGCTACTCCCCCGCCACCAGCTCGGTGGCTGGTGGTCAGTGCTCCGTGGGCCCTACCATGATGTATGTGTTTCATCCATTCTGTTCATCCATTTTTATAAATCATTTTAGGGCTTGAGCCCAAAAATGAGAGGGATATAAATCTCAGGTGGACCACAACACAGGAAAACAATAGTGATCAGGTATCCACCATTAAAATCCTCCTAAGGCCCACTGTACTGTTAATTGAAATCCAATATGTTGATTAGGTCATACAAAATCCAATATGTTGATTAGGTCATACAAACCCAAATGAAAGGAAAAAACAAATATCAGCTTGATCCAAAACTTTTATGGCCCCCAAAAGGTTTTTAATGGTCGAAGGTCATTCAACACTGTTTCCTATAATGCGATCCACTTCGGATTAGGATATACCTTATTTTTGATCTCATACCATAAAATGATCTTGGAAAAATATATAAACGGCACGGCTTGGATGAAACAAATACATCATGGTTGGGCCCATAGAGCACCGACCATCAGCCATTGGCTGGTATAGCAAGCGGAGTAGACAATCCCTTTTCGCCACCAACCAGGTGGCTAGTGGCCAGTGATACGCGGACTCACCATATGTATATGTTTTATCCCCACGGTATATTCATTTTGAAAGATAATTTTAAAGCATAATCCCAGGAAAGACGCGTATTTAAATTTCAGGGCTTGGTTCTGAAGGCAGATCTAAATCTCAGTGGACTATATCATGAGAAAACAGTAACGATCCCCCGTTAAAAACCTCCTAAGCCCACTGTAATGGTTATTTGACATCTAAAAAAAAAAACCAGTAGGAAGTTTTCACCGATTGGTGTTCAACCAACCCTCTGTGGCGCACGAGATTTAGATCAATCGTTTTTTTCCGGCTCATACCTTAAAATGACATGGATGGGTCTCATTTTTCGGTCATCATACCGTAAAATGATCTGGAATAATGGGTGGATGGCATATACGAAACACATACATGATCGCGAGGCCCACGGAGCACAGACCACTGCCTATTGGCTAGTGGCAGGTTCAGTAGCGAATCCATTTCCGTCCAGTGCGTGCACCGCGCTTCACTCTTCAACCTCTACTCGGGCGAATCGCGACTGAATTTCTGAAAACAAAGTCAGGAATCACGACGGAGGAAACGAGGGCCCCGTTCGTACGATTTCAGCCGGTAACAGAAACGGCAACCGGTTAAGGGTAGGAATTCGAGAATCTGTGATTACCGGGTGTCGACTGGACAATTACCGGATCTGAGGACGCGCTCTTTCACTCTTCTCTCAGGTCATGTGCCACCCCCCACGCACCCCTCTTTTTAGTAGACTTGCCTGAGCAACGCTCTCTCTCTCTCTCTCTCTCTCTCTCTCTCTCTCAGCATAAGGATCGGCAGCTGACCAAAGGCGAAATCCCATCCGTCCATCCATGTATGCGAAGGACGAAGGAAATCAGGATATCTTCTCCTCTTCACAGAGAGATTTACCTACAGGTTATAGCTCAGCTCCATCTTCTCTCATCTCTCTCTCTCTCTCTCTCTCTCTCTCTCTCTCTCTCTATTTTATTTGGTGTGTTTTGTTTTTGTCTTGAAAAAGGGGATTTCATCAGTTTTAGATGGAAAGCCTGCCCTAACTTCCACGGCTTTGCTTTTTGGACTTCCGTTTTTTAATTCTTATAAATGTTTGGTAATCCAGACCTCTCATCTGTGGGGTCGCCATGGATGGATAATTCCCCACCCCCAACACAAAGAAACAAAATATATCAATAGCAAAAATCGTAATCATTTGATTTGTGGCTTTCAAATAAACGGTGAAGTAGTTACAATAAATCAACGGTCCCCATCCAGCTAAGGATATTCCAATCTGTGAAATTTTTGGGATGTGTCTACCCACCAAATAGTCTGATATGGCTGAAGAATGAATGGGCTTCACTTGTCTAGTGCTGTGCAAAAGCCTCTTTCTTTCCATCTCTGTTGCTGTTGTTTTTGTTGTTGATCCTGTTGTTGCCGCTGCTGTTACTGTTGTTGTTGTGTTGTGGTTGCAATTTCCTTTTCAAGCTGATTGATGGAATTATAATCCTTTAACTGTTTTCAATGAGATTTCATCTTTGCTGGGAGGTCAAGGATCATAATGGATTCAGAATTAACTATTCAATTCTTCCATTGAATGCACAATTCGAATGAGAGTTAGGACACTAGTGTGGGTTAGCCCCATCTGCTAAATTGTGCCAACCAATGTTGTTAAATGGGATCGCATATTCGCATAATGCGAATTCCCATATGCATGTCGCATATGCTGTCATGGCATATGTGATTGCAGTGCATATGCGATTGCGTATGCTAAATGTGCGAGGATATGCGATCGCATATCTGCCAACCGTTGGCACATTATTATTATTATTATTATTATTATTATTATTATTATTTGCAAAAAAACAAACTTTAGTAAGTAGTGTAACTTGTAACAGTAAGTTGTGTGACTATATTGTTGAATGTATTTTAGTGTTAGTGTAACTAAGTTGTAACTTATTGTGGTGTAACTTAGTGTTAGTGTAACTAAGTTGTAACTTGTAAGTAGTGTTAGTGTTATAGTGTATAAAAATAAACATTAAGATGTAACTTTAAAATTGTATTTGTACAATAAATAGCTTATTGATTGTTTTATTACTTAACTATATTGTTGAATGTTGAATTTGATGTACTTCATTCATTTTTCTCACAAGTCACAAATTAATTTTATATATATGTAAATTATTATACTGGTTATCTATTAACTCAGGAAGTTTCTCCTTAAGTTCTTATATTTTTCTACATTTTAAAATTTTAAAAATATGCCACCGCATATGCGATTGTGCGATTGCATATGCGCACAGGCATATGTGATTGCACAAAACCGCATATGCGGTTTGACAACATTGGTGCCAACTCATCCACCACACACATGCTATACTTGGTACTTGCATGCCAGTGAGTGTCTTTTTTTTTTTTTTTTTGGAGCACAGCCCAAAATTGAATTCATCAGACAATACGGACCATTTAATTGCAGCCATCAAATGACTGGTTGAGAGGAAAATGTTCAGCTATCCAGTTTCAACAACAAATTAATCAATGGTTAGTGATTTTCAAGCTATGCTTTGTTTCCATTGGGGCCCCATGATTTAGATGGTCTGGATTGATAGGCATGTTTGCCACATCTACAATGAATGAGTTGCCACAGTTTGGTAACAAATGCGCACGCTCCGTGATGAAAGCCATTTTAACTTAAAACTTGATCTTTCTATCAGATTTTGTTCTATGATCATGTAGATACCCCACCGACGCCGATTGATCAATTGCACTGGAGTCGGATTGCGACTTGAAAACCAAAACCCTAGAACCCAAAACCCTAAACCTAGCACCCAAAACATTGGGAAACTTGTGGCTCTAAATCCTATCTAGGTCCATATTAGCCTCAAAAAGTCCCCCAGACACTCCCTAGCCTAATCTAGACTGACCTAGGGCCTCATCGTAGTTGTTCGAACACCAAAATAAGGTTATGCCAATGGAAATCCAAATTCCACTAGCACCTTTTGCCAGATTGAATTTGCCACATGGCACTCAAGATAGCATTGGGGTAGTGGTGCATTGAAGTTTGGCTCAAACTAGGTAGTGGAAGCCATGCACAAAGATGGGCCGTTAAGAAGATAAGAAAGTCGTTCTCACTTCGACAAAGAGTCATGATTTTTTATTTGGGGGATTCCATTAGAATTGTGGTTCCTGGACTTTTTCTTTGAGGCCAACTCCTGCTTAGGTGAGGGTGGTGGCCATTGATCAAGCAATGGAAGGAGAGGAGGTAGCAAGGATCCGTGTCATAAGAAAGAGGGCTTTGGGGGATCCTAGTGTGATATCAGTGGTGGTGGGAGAGGATCGCCTGAAACCAATGTATTCTGTATCGGTAACAGTGGCCGTAATGGTCACCATCATTATCGATATGGGTATCGGCCGTAACGGCCGATATAGGGGTGTATCAACCGTTACGATCCCCTGTAACGGTTGAAAATTTTCTTTTGCCCTAAAAAATTTTGAAAAAATATATAAAAAACCCAGAATAATATAAATATTCCAAATATATATTCATTTAAAAAATATATATATATATATTTATGGTAGTGTAATAGTCCACTCTTTGGTGAGAGTGTTATATTGGCTGTCTAGCAAATTGTGAACATGATGATATGTCTCTAATGTTTAAACATCACAATCAAGCACTAGAACTAGAAATAAGAAAAATGCACAAATACTACTTTTTCAATTAAAAAAAAGGCACTCGGAGCTTCTATTCGCTCAAATCACTTCAAAAAGATTTTGGGACACCTTGTGTCTTCAAAAATATATATTAAAAACTATAGTAAGAGTGGTCAAAATCTGTTGTAAAATGACCTAGGAGAGTTTTTGTAGTGAGAAAAGTGAAAAAATGAGGAGAAAAAAGTGATAATTTTTCGACCATTATGGCAGTAACGGTTGTTATGCCCCGTAATGGCCTTTACGGCCACTATAACGACCAATACGGTCCTAAAAAACCAACTACCCTGGCGTTTCACTTTATATCGCGTAATGGACATGGCCGGTACCTAACGTATCGACCTTTACAGTGTATCGTAACGGATACAGAACACCTTGCCTGGAACTCATGGTACAAAGGGAGGTGAAATGGGGTCTACCTCTTTGTTGGGGTGACGTCTGGAGAAGGAGAGGTAACATCTATGTTGGGCAAACATGGTAGTCGAGTTGAGCAAGAGAAGGTTCACAACTTTAGTGCTCCATTAATGTTTCGGATCCCAAGGGGTGGTGTGGATGGATAGGATTGGTGGAGACAGGTTATGTGAGTAGAGATCGTACCCCATCGTGACGCGGAAGGATAAGTGTGTCGTGGGAGCAGCAGGTCCTTAGTGTTCTCTCCCAAACCTTGTTTTAGTTGGAGGTTCAGATACTGAACCTTGTCTGAAGGAGAATACTAGCCCACTGGCCACATTGAAAAATTTTGGAGCTAGGTTTGGGAGTTGGGACACATGTCATGCGAGGACTTTGGATAAGTAACCGACGACATTTATTTTGAGACTCGTCATCAAGGTGGGGAGCGAAAGCTTCTCTCGAGTTGACACCTAGGCGTTTAAGTTATGTGTGCCATCTAATGAGCAGTTGGAGTTTGAGGCACGTGTGGAAGATGGGTCACTTGCTATTGTCCTGTCGCCCACATGTGCTAATTCTTATTTTCCTCTGGCACGGTTGCTTAAGTGTTGCACATAGGAGACTCAACTGCTACTTATTTTTCCGAAGTCAGTCCTGATGGGGACATCACGCGCACACGCGCACGTACACCCCGCCTCCTACACACGTACGAAGGAGAGGGAGGGCCCCATCATCGATCTGGCTCTTCCTAGTTAGAAGACGGAGTTTTCGATTCAAAGAGCGGGCCCGATAGTCAAGAAAAGCCCATCATGGGATCTCATGATCGTGGCTCACTAGTTGGATTGATTTCATATTTTAGGTTTTGCTTATTGTTATTATTTAGAACATCATGAACGCTTTAAATTTATTTGTTTGAATTTTATTTTAGTTTACTTCATCGCCAAGTAATAAGTTGCGCACATGGCACGAGTTTAGGGGTATAGGGTTTTCCCTATAAATAGGCACCCCTTGTAATTCTTTTGGTTCAATGAAGATGAATAAAAATTGCTGCGTTTTTCTGCTCCTTACCGAGTTATGAAAACCTAATTGGGTGCGAAGCCCTCCCTTCTTCGAAGGGCTAACTACCGTGGTGCGAAGCCACATCTATCCCGATTCCCCCACCTTCATCCATCCATATTTATCTTCTCCTACAAGCATTCCATCTGCAAATCCATCAATAGTTCAGCCGTTTTTCTCTATAGCAATTTCAAGAATCTGGCCTTGCAGGAGGGCTGAAACTTCGGCGGAGCACCATGTACAAACCGTGCATCGGATCGAGTTGAGATTTGGGGGTCTTGGAGTCCTTCCCTGGCCGACCAGGGCCAAGGTGGCTTTTTTCTGAATACTGGGCCCCACACACATGCAGCCGTGATCACACGCACGTGCGTCTGGGCCATTGTAGCTGTCCGCATGCGGGAATTGTCTTTCGGTTCAGGTTTTCTTCTTATTTTACCCACTTATACCAGTTTTTTCATAAACCCTACCCTAGATTGCTTATCCTTAATTCGTTTTCCATTTTTTCACCCTAGGGTTCCTTGAATTGAAATTGGTGAATCTGATGTAAGACATGGAAAATTAAATGACATGCAAGATTTCAGGCTTAGATCCTACCAATTCAGAAACAATCACACAAATTCTACATCCCACATGAAAATCCAAACATTCAATTAAGAAGGGGAATCTATGTGGGTCCAAGCCGAACAGACTAGGGCTTGGACCAATAAAAATTATAAGCCAAACGATGTCAAAGGGAAATAAAATCAAACCACTCATGCAAAAAAATCAGTCCCTAATCCAAGGGATTCCCTAATCTCAATTCAAGGAACCCTAAGGTGAGTAAAAGGGCAAATCAATGAGGGATAATGTAATCTAGGCATAGGGTTATGCAATTAGGTATATAAAAAAGGAAAAGAAGAAAAACTGAACCGAGATGCTCCTGGCGTGTGGACAGTTGGCAAGGTGCGGGGCGCACGTGCGCCTGAGGCTGACTGCACGTGTGAGGGGGGGAGAGAATCCAGAAAAGGATTCCTAGGCCTTGGTCGGCCAGGCCTGAGTTGCAAAACTCCCGATTTTGACGTCGATCCAAGCTCTGATCTGGGCGTGGTGCTCCGTAGAAGTTTCAGCCCCTCTGCGGGCCGAAATCTGAGAACCTGCTGTAATGAAATGAAACTAATGCAACCAAGGACGAATGTGAAGTATGGATGGTGGTGGAAGATAGAAGAAGAGAGATGATGGAGGATGGGGATGAATCGGGGTCGATGTGGTTTCGCACACGATAGTTAGCCCTTCGAAAAGAGAGGGCTTCGCACCACTTTTGAATTCTTCCACAACTCACGAAGAGAGCAGCAGAAAAATAAAGCAGAAATTTTTATTAAACTTGAATGAATGAAAAGAACTACAAGGGGTGCCTATTTATAGGGAAAATCCTATACCCCAAAAGTCGCACCATGTGCGCAACTTATTACTTGGCGGGTGAAGAAGTAAACTAAAATAAAACTAAACAAAGAAATCTAAAGCGTTCACGATGTTCTAAATAATAACGATAAGCAAAACCTAAAATATGACATCAATCGACAAGTGGGCCATGATCATGAGATCCCATGATGGGCTTTTCTTGACTATCGAGCCCACTTTTTTGGAACAAAAACTTATCTTTTAGCTAGTAGGCCCTCCCTGGATGTGTCATTGAGCCAGATCGACGATGGTGGCGCCCTCCTTTTCCTTGCGTACATGCGTAGGGAGGCGGCGTGCGTGCACGTGTGTGCGTGATGTCCCCATCAATTCTCCTCGTCTGCGAAGATTTCGCCACTGGCGAAATAAAACTCCTGAACCGCTCTAAGATGTCAGGATCAAGTCTCCGAAGCTCCTCCTCAGGGAACCATGTGCTGTCTAAAGCTAAGCGTGACTTCCATATAATCAGGTACTTCTGAAACCTGCCGTCCGACGTTGAAACTATCTGATGGTCTAGGATATCCTCTATTTCCTCTTTGGGTGTGTGAAGGCTAGGTATGGGAGGTAAAGCTGGGAAGAAAGGTCGGGAAGACTAGGTATAGGAGGTAGAGGCTGGGAAAGTGGATCGGGAATGATAAGTATGGAGGTAGAGGCTGGGAAAATGGGTCAGGAGGGGGCCATGGATCAAGGGAAAGGTCTGATGAATCAGAATGGTTAGGCGAAAGGTTGGACAATGCATCAATGACCCCTTGAAATGCAACTAGATCCTCCACATTGAATGTGAAACTAATTCCCATGGAGGGTGGAAGATTTACCACATACGCATTGAGACCGTTTCGTTTTATAATTTTGACGGGTCCAGTGCTACGCGCGTGTAACTTACGAACGGCCCCTGGAGGAGACCGCTCGCGCCTGATGCGGATCATCACAGAGTCCCTTATATTGAATTCCTTGAAACATTTGTGCTGGTCTGCAGAAAATTTGTAATGTTCATACTACTAGTAGTGATCAGCGTTGGTCAATATATTGTTCATAGCACTTACCCAAATACTCGATCTGCTGGGACAACTTGTTCAATTACTCTAGCAGTTGCTCCATGTTTAGTGTAGGGTACAAGCCAAAACCATGACCCATACGTGTGGGCATACACTAGCTAACTCAACCTAAGGACTTTCTATGAACGACTATGTGTGTTAAAAACTAAATGACCGTACGAGACTCTATATGAGGAGACTACACACCGTTACTAAAATTCAGCTATATATGATGAACTGAATGCATGACGGACTCAAATAAACTAAACCCTAAATATGTGGTGAATTCCCCTACAAGAACCTTAGGCTTTGATACCAAATTTGATGCAGGACATGAAATTCAAATATGATATGCGAGATTTCAGGCTTAAGATCACGTTAGTTTAGAAACAATTACACAAATCCATATCCCGCATGAAAGTCTAAACATTCAATTAAGGGGAATCTATGCGGGTCCAGGCCTACACATGATAGGGCTGGATGGATCAATAAAAATTATGAACTAAACGATACTCAAAGATAAGAAATAATCATCCACACATGCATAGTAATCAGTCCATAATTCAAGGGATTCCCCAATTTCAATTCAAGGAATCCTAGGGTTGGAAAAAAATAGGCAAATAAATTAGGGCTAATGCAAACTAAGGCTAGGGTTTAGGAAATATGAATGAAAAGAGGAAAACTTGACTCGGAAAAAAACTCCTGCGTGCAGATGGTAACACGGGGCTGACGCACGTGCGCCGGTGGGCCGGCCGCACGTGTGATGGAAGCCCGCCTCCCCAAAGTGACAACCAGGCCTTGGTCAGCCAGGGGAGACCTCAAATCCCTCCAAGTTTGACGACGATCCGACGTAAGGTCGAGGCGTAGTGCTTCGCCGAAGTTTCACCCTCCTACAGGTCCAGATTTTGGAAACTGACTGTAGGAGGATGATAGCTGTAAAAGCTGGGAAATTCAAAGCAATAATGATGATAGAAGATGAGAGATCCGGATGGAAGATGATAGGGGCGGATGGGGATAGATGTGGCTTCGCACCACGGTAGTTTGCCCTTCGAAGAAGGGAGGGCTTCGCACCCAATTTTGAATTCTTCCACAACTCACGAAGAGAGCAAAAAATAAAGCAGGAATTTTTATTAAACTTGAATGAATGAAAAGAACTACAAGGGGTGCCTATTTATAGGGAAAATCCTATACCCCAAAACTCACACCATGTGTGCAACCTATTACTGGCGGTGGTGAAGTAAACTAAAATAAAAACTAAACAAAGAAATCCAAAGCGTTTTACGATGTTTTAAATAATAACAATAAGTAAAACCTAAAATATGACATCAATCCGACGAGTGGGCCACGATCATGAGATCCCATGATGGGCTTTTCTTGACTATCGAGCCCACTTTTTGGAATAAAAACTTGTCTTCTAGCTAGGAGGCCCTCCCTGGATGTCGTCATCGAGCCAGATCGACGGTGGGGTCCTCCTTTTCCTTGCGTACGTGCGTAGGGGGGGGCAGAGGTGTGTGCACGTGTGTGTGTGATGTCCTAATCAGAATCCCTTGGATTAGGGACTGATTGCTGCGCATGTGTGGATGATTACTGCTTATCTTTAAGCATTGTTTGGTTTATAATTTTAACAGATCCAGCCCTAACATGTGTGGCCTGGACCGCCCATAGATTCCCCTTAATTGAATGGTTTGGACTTTCATGTGGGATATGGAATTTGTGTAATTGTTCTGAACTAACGTGATCTTAAGCCAATGAAATCTCGCACATCATATTAAAATTTCATGTCCTGCATCAAGTCCGCTCCTTGCTAAAGGGAGCTTCAGTCGAGCCGAGAGTCTTTTTACAAGGATGTTGGAGGTGCATTGTCATCGTCAGAGGCAGCTTCTCACGGTTCGAGGTCAGCGGTCGAAGGAAGGTCATATTGGGTGCCTTTCTATAGATAATATTTGGGCTATGACGAATAGCTGCAACAAAGTCCAGTTGCTCAGTGTGCTTATGTGGGAGGAGACTAGAAGGGAGTTGATCCGGATGAAGCTAAAGATGAGGTGGAGATGGAAGAGGCTTTGATAATCACTCCTTTGTGTAGAAAACAAGAGGGTGCCCACTCGATTCGCACAACGGACTCAAATAAGTTGGCTAAGTTCAAGAGGTTGACGAGGAGGAAAACATGCTCGATGCAACAGAGCAATTCTAGTGGGCAAAAGATGCTTTAGTAAGGGTGGAAGGCTTGGTGGGTTGTTGTACGACGTTTAGGATGTGGACATTTACAATTTTTTTTTTTTTTTTTTTCAATTTATGCAAAGTAAATGATGCAGGACAATTAACTACTTGCTCTAAAAGCTTGAACTGATAGAATATGGCGAATTAATCCCTTTATCTCATAGCCCAAGCCCTACATCCCATGGTTTAGGACCTCGGCCGACGAACCCCCCTCGTGGGCCCCACTTGACATGGGTTCCGCTTTACACGAGCCACCTGCTTCACACGGGTGGGGTCCGCCTCACATGAGCCACTCGCCTCAAACGGGCCGCCCACCTCGAGTGTGTCCTTGCATCCCACAATCCACCCCACTCGAGCCTGGGTGTGAAAATGCTCATGCATTAGTAAGCAGGAGATTCAGGCGCTGAAGACCAAGAAGTCAAAGGTTAGAGGGAAGTGCTCCATTAACTATGACTTGGTAGGCGGAGCAAGTGGATGAAAGAGCATGAGATTAAGTAAAGCAGGTTTTCAATAATTATTGTCTTAGAATGTTAGAGGGCTGGGCTGCAAGGTGAAAAGGTCTAGGTTAGGAAAGTTAGTAGGAAGTCGAAGGTGGATATCATTGCTTTGCAGGGATCTAAGCTCCAAGTAGTGGACAAAAGTGTGCTTGACTCTATCTGGGAGTTAAGAATAAGGGGTGGGTTTCTGTTTATGCTTCTAGGGCTGCGAGGTGGATTAGAATGTTGATCTTTGGTCGAAAGTGGATTCTTTTTTAAGTAATTTTTCTCTTTCATTGTTGTTGCGGGAGATTTCTTTCGGCTTCCAATGGGTGTTTATAGCGTATATGGGCCTTGTTCGTACAGTATGAGAGATCACTTATGGCCAAAGTTAGACACTGTCAGATAGGAATGGGTTGAGCCATGGTGTGCTAGAGGTGATTATAATGTGCTTTGTTTCAGTCATGATAAGTCAAAAGGGGGGGTTCATAGCACTCGAAGTATGTCGAACTTTGCAAATTGGGTGGCTCGACATGATTTGGTGAATCTCCTCTTAGAAGGGGCTAAATTCATGTCGTTTGATGGTTAAAAAAAAAAGAAGCTTCTTCATCGTGCCTGGACAAATTTTTGGTTTCCGCAAAGTGGTTAGAAAAGTTTCTATTGGTTAGTCAACATGGCATGCCAAGGATTGTGTTTGATCATAGGCCCATAGTTCTCGAAGTGGTTGTGGAAAATTAGGGTCCAAGACCTTTTAGGTTTAAGAGTGCTTGACTTGAAATTGACGGTTTTAAAAATCTGTCACTGATTGGTGGAATTTGTGTTGATGGGTTTGTGGGCTTCATGTTAAGCAGGAAGCTAAAGCTCTTAAAACACAATATTAATTTGTGAAAAAAGGAAGTGCTAGAGGTGCAGGATGCAGATTTGATAGAATACCCAGGGAAATTAATGAGCTAGATTTATTGGAGGATAGTTGCTTAATGGTGGGAAGACAGAGAGAAAGAGGGCACCTTTATCTTTGAGTATGCGAACCAATCTAAAGAAGAGGAAATTAAATGGTTGTGGTAGAGATCTAGAGCAGTGCGGCTCAAAGAAGGGGACACAAATACTCACTTCTTTCTCAACATTACTAGTGCCTAGGCCCAAGCAAATAGAATATCCAATTTAGTGGTGGATGGAATTCGGACTTTGAATAAGGATCAAATTTGTGACACAATAGTGCATTTTTTCAGAAAATTATTATCTTGTGATCAGTGGGAAAAGACTGTGATTGGATAATTTAGAGTTTAGAGTTTGTTTACTAAGGATGCCTAATCACTTGAGGAGCGCCGATATTGGAAGAAGAGGTTAAAGCAGCTTTAGATTCGATGTGTGGGGACTAGGCCAGGTCTTGATGGATTTCCCATACTTTTCTTTCATAAAATTGGGCTATTGATTAAAAAAAAAGAAAAAAAGAAAAAAAGAGAGGATGTGATGGTTTTTTTTTTTTTCTTCGAAATTATATGATCGAAGCTGTCTATCAAGTGACATGGGAGCTACTTTCGTGCTCTTGTTCCCAAAGTGGAGGTGGTGGAGCTGAAAAGATTTTTGGCCTCTATCGGTTTGATAGTGGGGCCTTATAAGATTTTAGCCAAGGTTTTTTTTAAGATTTAGGGAGTTCTTTCAAAGGTTATTTATGAAATTCAGGGAGCTTTTTCCTTGTGAAGGCAGATTCTAGATAGTTCTCTTATCCTCCATAAATGTATCGACTCCAAAAATAGGGAGAGAAAAGTGGGATTGTGTGTAAGTTGGACATTGAAAAGGCGT
>JAJHSJ010000008.1:37592760-37641366 GCA_021015155.1 Magnolia officinalis
TTCATGATCGAAACCCATGTTTTTCATAATTTTTTACTCACCGGACTATATTTTTAAGATCTTGTGATGTTATTCTACCATGGTACACATATTCTCGGTCTCTTCCCTATCTTCGCGTCTCCTGAAATATAAAAATTCTATTGGTTCAGGGTATTTTACACTTGCTTCAACCTGAAACTTCCCTGGGGCGGCGAAAATGGCTTATTTCTTTTCGATACATACGGTAGTGGCATTGTATAATTAGACTATAAAATAATTTCAACTGTTCGGCTGATAACAAGGTTTAATGGCGGTTGCCCTGGCTGTCGCAGATGTTTCGGCACAAAGTAAAATTTCTTCTTCGCTTCTGCAGGTTCGAATGATTCTGTTCTTTCTGTTTTTCCTTCAATCGCATTCATTTGGACGTCCTTTAGGACCTTATTTTCATCATTCTTTCTCCTCTATAGCAAACCCTTTATAGTAATTGGCATCTGCAAAGAAGGACTCGGCCTCTGTATACGGCTTTGCATCGGCCATTACTTATACTGTATTCCATCTTACAATATTTGAAGCACTGATGCAGAGTAGATGGTATAATGTTATATTGATGTATCCATGGCCTTCCCAGGAGAAGATTGTACGTCGTTACTGCATTTATAACATGACACACGACATCAGTAGTCATCTATCCTATATCCAGCGCTATTGTGATCTTACCAAGTGCGCGTTGTCCATCTTGATAAAGCCCTGTATCATCATCCACTAGGGCATAGGTCTAAACGACGATAATTCAATTTACTCAACATTGAGAGTGGCAGAGGTTCACCGCAAACCCATTGTCTATCATGATCCTCTTGACTTTCTTCCCACAAATGTGGCCTTCTATCATCAGCGGTCTGTTATGCTCTGCTTCGCAGGTCAAATCATCATCAGAGAAGGAAACGATTGGTAGACAATTTTCTTGTTCATCATGTTCGTCATGCTCTAATTCTGCCAGTAAAATTTCTCTAATGTTGTGATCAGAAACGCTTAAACCAAGCTCTGTCGAATTCTTCTGATAGCTTAAGTGCATCATAAACACTTAATCGAGCCGGTATGCCCTTCGAATGACTTACCACATCATAAGTCACTTTCGCCATTTCTCCCTTCCTTTCTTCCTTACTATTACTGTTCTGCCTTTCAATGACTTCTTTCCTAATATTTTCTGTTTTTGCTTTACTGGACTTGTTATCTTCTTACCCGATCGTAATGTAATTACTGCTACCTTCTTTGACATTTCATATTCTTCTTTCTTATTCGCATCTCGAGATTTCCCTCGGATTGTAAGCATATTTACTGTCGCCATGATATCCCTTTCTTTTTCTTTACTGAGTACTATTTCACCCCTATCTATCATCCGTTGTATTATACATTTCAGTGTATAACAATTCTTTGTTGGATGCGTTACTAAGCGGTGATAGCGGCAAAAATCTCTTTCCTTGGTTCTTGTCACATCCTCAGGGCATTTAGGCTCTGGTAATTCTATCGTGCCAGCCTTTAACAGTTGGTTCATTCTAGGGATAACATCTTCTTGTCAAATGCAAATCCCTCATGAGAATTAAGCATCCTGGGCCTTTTTCCACTGTATATATTCCTTGACTGGCTCCACTCCTCCCTACGGTCTGGCCTTTTTTCCTTCAAATCCTTTGCATCTTTGCCTCTTTTGTCACGATCGATAGCATTCACAGCCATCCTACTGGATACCCTTCTAGTTGTCTCGTGGTGGAATGCTGGCATTTTATTAGTCATTAATTCCAAAGCATGAGCTTTAGTAGCCAGGTCGCGAAAAGTTTTGATATCGGCGCTGGTGAGTCCAAACACGATTCCTGTCTCCATAGAGTTTAAACACATTTTGACCTATTCTTTTTCCTCCGGTAATTGTCTGCATGAGGCTCCCAATGTTTTCCATCTATCTATAAACTTTTCTATCGGTTCCCCATATCTCTGCCGTACAGAAGCTAACTCCATAATACTAACATCGCACTCTGACGAGAAAAAGTTTGACATGAAAACTTCTTGCATTTGATCCCAATACGTATCGATCCTGGTGTCAAATTTGAATAATACCAAAATGCTTTATGTGTTAATGACGATCCGAACAATCGTAAGCAGTACTGTGGTATCATGAAAAAATTTCCCATGCTAGTGATAAAGTGCATTAAATGTTCCTTTGGAGATCCTTCCCCGTAAAACTTTTGAAAATCCGGATGCTTGAATTGGCTGGAAAGGGATATCTTCTACTTCCCTTAGATACAGCATTCGATATCTAAAACGACCAGTATTCTCGCGTTCTCTTTCCACTCTAACAGCTTCTTCAACCACTTATCTCACTTCATCCTGTGTCACGGTTCTTGCTGCTAGGATGGACCCTAGTGACCCTGCCCCCTGTGGTTGGAAGTTGTCCTGCTAGTTTTCTTGTTCATTCATTGTACTTTGGGGCACCGCCATCCAGGCTACATTACATGCAAGGGTCGCTAGGGCCTCTCTGAGATTTTTGCATTCCTCCATCAATGCATTTTGGGATTCTGCCATTTCATTAATACGACCTTTCGTAGTCGTTCTACGTTCTGGATTTGTTCCGGCCATATGTACTGCAGCTTCTCGACTCTTTGATGAAGCGGTAGCTAGAGTAGAACAAGAATATGCTGACGTAATGGGACTCATGAAGAGGGGAAAGGACGGGGTTTCACTAGGCTTTTCTATGCTCCCAACATCATTAATCGATTGGGGTGACACTGATATCGATGAACTCGCCTGGGGGGGCGTAGACATTGGCGATCTGACTACTAGAGCCTTTCCTTTATGCTCTCTCGTCCATTTGACTCTTGATGCACTCAGAACTGGGAAGTCATGCGCTGTCAATAGTGGGGTTATTCATTCGAGGTATATTGCCAGAGGAGTGAGTTCGGGATTCATTCTAACTACATTGCGTGTTATCGGCCCTCTTATTCTTAGCGAAGGCTGATTTATTTCTGGAGTTTCTTGCATTCTGTGCTCTCGTCCTACGAGACTTACGACAGTCCAGCCTTCATCGTCTCCCAATGGTTGAGGTGATGCAGATACAACCCTAGTTGTTGCCCGAGTCATGCTATTTCTACTTGTAGGAATCATGTGCTTCGGGATTTGATCTGGCTTGTCTATAACGAACCCGGTTGAAGTGAATCGGAAGTTCACCTTTCTAGCGGAAGTTGCCATGATAGTAGATTATAATCGGACGCAGTATCCTTCGATCATAAAATATAACTATATTAGTGGTTAAAGAATTAATAATCTATCTTAGAGATGAAGGGGAGGATTTTCCCACTGAGAGTCGACATTTTGGAGTCTAAAAGAGGCCAAACAATGATGAAAGTTTCATAACAATTTCACTGCTAATGTTAAATAAGACAAATGTCCCCAGCAGAGTCGCCATTTTGTTTCAAACAAGAAACAAAAGTGTTTGGTTTAGAAGATTATCTTATTCAAACATAGAGAGAAAGAGTATCTGAAGCAATCATCGCAATTTATTAATACTAAGTTCATTTACCATCCTTTCACATCCTTGATTCTAATCGATTATTTAGAAGAAAAACATGAAATTATTATAAGTATAATTGTCAAATATCAAATTCGGTAGCATTTCTGCAGTGATTTCAGTCATGTCTTAGCTCTTCTGCTGATCATTCTGCTTTAGACTTGAACAGAAGGAACTTGAAGACTTCAACCATTTCAGCAGCATAACGGCCCTTTGTTTTGACAGACTGTAGAGCAATCTGGTTGCGCGGACCCGCACAAATGATATCGATTGCGCGGACCCGCGCAACCCACCGGGATTTCCTCTCCTACCTTTGATCTCTCTCTTCGCTTTGCTTTCTCTCCAAAATCTTCAAACCGTCCAAATGAAGGAGGGAGGGGGTATTTATAAGCCCTCGCACGTGTGATGCCTCGATTTTGGTGCCATGGGACCCACCTTGTATCAATGTTAAATGTTTAAGGAAATCTTCTCCCGAACTCACTGCACAAACCCACGCAACTGTTCTTTGTATGCGCGGTCCCGTGCAACGGAAATTAGTTGCACGGTTTCGCGCAACCTATCGAAAAGGTATTTCATTCTTCTTGTTTTCCAATTTTCTTCCTATCTTTCAATCTTCTCTTGTTTTAATCCTTTCTTCTTTATTATTTTTTATGTCCCAACAAACGTGCTTTTAGGATTTCGAACGGTCCTCCGAATTAGGCAATTCTGGTCTCATCTGGAAGCTTGTCAAGTTACCACTACAATGACCTCAAAATAGTCTGAATTCGACCTCGGAAGAGTGAGTTATGAGGGTTACTATTGGGAAAGGAGATGAAGGAAAAATTCAGGATTGACGGCTGCAATCCCACTTATGTATGCCAAATGGTCTCAAATACGACGATTCCAGTCAGGAATGAAAGGAACACTAAAGTACCTTTCAGATCACAAAAAATTATCCTAATTCGATAACAAACGATGGAGTTATGACCACCTCAATTGTATTACACGATTTGGAAAGATTTAGACTCCATATTGAAAAAAGACGATCGAAGAGTACCAACGTGCTCTAGGATTTCGAACGGTCTCCGTATTAGGCAATTCTGGTCTCATCTGGAAGCTTGTCAAGTTACCATTACAATGACCTTAAAATAGTCTGAATTTAACCTCGGAAGAGAGAGTTATGAGGGTTACTATTGGGAAAGGAGATGAAGGAAAATTCAGGACTGACAACTACGATCCCACTTATGTATGCCCAAATGGTCTCGGAATACGACGATTCCAGTCAGGAATGAAAGAGCACTAAAGTACCTTTCAGATGATAAAAAATTGACCCAAACTGACATCAAACGATGGAGTTATTAGCATCTCCGTTGGTTCTCGTGATTTGGAAAGATTTACACCCCCCATATTGAAAAAAGATGATCGAAGAGTACCAACATGCTTTTAAGGATATCGAACGGTCTCTGAATTATGCAATTCTGGTCACATCTGGAAGCTTGTCAAGTTACCATTCCAATGACGTGAAAATAATCTGAATTCGACCTCTGAAGAGAGAGTTACAAGGGTTACTATTGGGAAAGGAGATGAAGGAAAAATTCAGGACTGACAACTACGATCCCACTTATGTATGCCCAAATGGTCTCGGATACGACGATTCCAGTCAGGAATGAAAGAGCACTAAAGTACCTTTCAGATGATAAAAATTGACCCAACTGACATCAAACGATGGAGTTATTAGCATCTCCCGTTGGTTCTCGTGATTTGGAAAGATTTACACCCATATTGAAAAAAGATGATCGAAGAGTACCAACATGCTTTTAGGATATCGAACGGTCTCTGAATTATGCAATTCTAGTCACATCTGGAAGCTTGTCAAGTTACCATTCCAATGACGTGAAAATAATCTGAATTCGACCTCTGAAGAGAGAGTTACAAGGGTTACTATAGGACAACGAGAGGAAGGAAAAATTAGGACCGACGACTGTGATCCCACATATGGATCCAAAATGGTCTCGGAATACGACGATTCAGTCGGGAATGAAAGAACACTAAGGACAATTCAGATCATAAAAAATTGACCCATTCGACATCAAACGATGGAGTTATGAGAATCTCCGTTAGATCGCGTGATTTGGAAAGATTTACACTCCATTTAGGATATCGAACGGTCTCTGAATACGCAATTCTAGTCTCATCCGGAAGCTTGTCAAGTTGCCATTACAATGACCTCAAATAGTCTGAATTCGACCTCTGAGGATAGAGTTACGAAGGTTACTATATGACAATGAGATGGAGGAAAAAATTCAAGACCGATGACTGTGATCCCACATTTGGGTCCCAAATGGTATCGGAATACGAGGATTCCAGTCAGGAATGAAAGAACACTAAAGTACCTTTCAGATTAAAAAAAAATTGTCCTAATCCGATAACAAACGATGGAGTTTATGAGCATCTCTATTGTATCGTGTGATTTGGATAGATTTCGACTCCATATTAAAAAAAGATGACCGAAGAGTACCAATGTGCTTTTAGGATTTCGAATGGTCTCCGAATTAGACAATTCTGGTCTCATCTGGAAGCTTGTTAAGTTACCATTACAATGACCTCAAAATAGTCTGAATTGGCCTGGGAAGAGTGAGTTATGAGGATTATTATTGGGAAAGGAGATGAAGGAAAAATTCAGGACTGACAACTGCAATCCCACTTATGTATGCCTAAATGGTCTCAGAATACGACGATTCCAGTCCGGAATGAAAGAGCACTAAAGTACCTTTTAGATGACAAAAAATTGACACAATCCGACATCAAACGATGGAGTTATTAGCATCTCTGTGGTTCACGCGATTTGGAAAGATTTACACTCCATATTGAAAAAAGACGATCGAAGAGTACCAACATGCTTTTCGGATATCGAATGGTCTCTGAATTACGCAGTTCTGGTCTCATCTGGAAGCTTGTCAAGTAACCATTCCAATGACGTGAAAATAGTCTGAATTCAACCTCTAAAGAGAGAGTTACGAGGGTTACTTTAGGACAACGAGAGGAAGGAAAAATTCAGGACCGACGACTATGATCCCACATACGGATCCGAAATGGTCTCAGAATATGACGATTCCAATCAGGAATGAAAGAGCACTAAAGTACCTTTTAGATGGCTAGAAATCGACCTAATCCGACATCAAATGATGGAGTTATGAGCATCACTGTTGGATCGCGCGATTTGGAAAGATTTAGACTCCATATCGGAAAAAAACGATCGAAGAGTACCAACATGCTTTTAGGATATCGAACGGTCTCCGAATTAGGCAATTCTGGTCTCATCTGGAAGCTTGTCAAGTTACCATTCCAATGACCTCAAAATAGTCTGAATTCGACCTCTGAAGAGAGAGTTACGAGGGTTACTACTATAGGATAACGAGATGAGGGAAAAATTCAGGACCGACGACTGCGATTAAACAAATGGATCCCAATGGTCTCGGAATATGACGATTCCAGTCAGGAATGAAAGAACACTAAAGTACCTTTCACATGACAAAAAATTGACCCAATCCGACATCAAACGATGGAGTTATCAGCATCTCCGTGGTATTGCGCCATTTTGGAAAGATTTAGACTCCGTGTTGAAAAAGACGATCGAAGAGTACCAATATGCTTTTAGGATTTCGAACGGTCTCCGAATTAGGCAATTCTGGTCTCATCTGGAAGCTAGTCAAGTTACCATTACAATGACCTCAAAATTCAGGATTGACGACTGCGATCCCACTTATGTACGCCCAAATGGTCTCAGAATTCGATGATTCCAGTCAGGAATGAAAGAGCGCTAAAGTACCATTTAGATGACAAAATTAACCCAATCTGACATCAAACGATAGAGTTATTAACAACTCCGTTGGTTCAAGTGATTTGGAAAGATTTACACTCCATATTGAAAAAAGACGAACGATGAGTACCAACATGCTTTTAGGTTATCGAAATGTCTCCGAATTAGGCAATTCTGGTCTCATCTGGAAGCTTGTCAAGTTACCGTTACAATGACCTCAAAATAGTATGAATTCGACCTCTGAAGAGAGATGTACGAGTGTTACTATATGACAACGAGATGAAGGAAAATTCAGGACCGACGACTGCGATCCTACATATCGATCCCAAATGGTTTCGTAATACGACGATTCCAGTCAGGAATGAAAGAACACTAAAGTACCTTTCAGATCAGAAAAACTTGTCCTAATCCGACAACAAACGATGGAGTTATGAGCATCTCTATTGTATCATGCTATTTGGAAAGATTTAGACTCCATATTGAAAAAAGACGATCGAAGAGTACCAACGTGCTTTTAGGATTTCGAACGGTCTCCGAATTAGGTAATTCAGGTCTCATCTGGAAGCTTATCAAGTTACCATTACAACGACCTCAAAATAGTCTGAATTCGACCTCGGAAGAGTGAGTGATGAGGGTTACTATTATAGGAGGATGAAGGAAAAATTCAGGATGACGATTGCGATCCCACTTATGTATGCCAAAATGGTCTTGGATACGACATTTCCAGTCAGGAATGAAAGAGCACTAAAGTACCTTTCAGATGACAAAAAATTAACCCAATTCGACATCAAACGATGGAGTTATTAGCATCTCCATTGGTTGGCGCGATTTGGAAAGATTTACACTCCCATATTGAAAAAGGCGATCGAAGAGTACTACATGCTTTTAGGATATCGAACGGTCTCTGAATTACGCAATTCTGGTCTCATCTGGAAGCTTGTCAAGTTACCATTCCAATGACGTGAAATAGTCTGAATTTGACCTTTGAAGAGAGAGTTACGAGGGTTACTATAGGACAACAAGTGGAAGGAAAAATTCAAGACCGACGACTGTGATCCCACATATGGATCCGAAATGGTCTCAGAATACGATGATTGCAGTCAGGAATGAAAGAACACTAAAGGACCTTTCAGATCACAAAAATTGACCCAATCCGACATCAAACAATGGAGTTATGAGCAACTCTATTGTATCGCGCGATTTGGAAAGATTTAGACTCCATATTGAAAAAGACGATCGAAGAGTACCAACATGCTTTTAGGATTTCGAACGGTCTCTGAATTAGGCAATTCTGGTTTCACCTAGAAGCTTGTCAAGTTACCATTACAATGACCTCAAAATAATCCGAATTCGACCTCGGAAGAGTGAGTTGTGAGGGTTACTATTAGGAAAGGAGATGAAGGAAAAATTCAGGACTAACGACTGCGATCCCAATTATGTATGCCCAAATGGTCTCGGAATACGACGATTCCAGTCAGGAATGAAAGAGCACTAAAGTACCTTTCAGATGACAAAAAATTGACACAATCTGACTTCAAATGATAGAGTTATTAGCATCTCCGTTGGTTCATGCAATTTGGAAAGATTTACACTCCATATTAAAAAAAGACGATCGAAGAGTACCAACATGCTTTTAGGATATCGAACGGTCTCCGAATTAGGCAATTCTGGTCTCATCTAGAAGCTTGTCAAGTTACCATTGCAATGACCTCAAAATATTCAAAATTCGACGTCAGAAGAGTGAGTTATGAGGGTTACTTTGGAAAAGGAGATAAAGGTAAAATTCAGGACCGACGACTGCGATCCCACGTATGGATCCCAAGTGGTCTCGGAATACGACGATTCCAGTCAGGAATGAAAGAGCACTAAACGACCTTTCAGAGGACTAGAAATCAACCCAATCCAACATCAAACGGTGGAGTTATGAGCATCTCCGTTGGATTGCATGATTTGGAATGATTTAGACTCCGTATTGAAAAAAGACGATCGAAGAGTACCAACATGCTTCTAAGATATCGAACAGTCTCCGAATTACGCAGTTGTGGTCTCACTTGGAAGCTTGTCAAGTTACCATTACAATGACCTCAAAATAGTCTGAATTTGATCTCTGAAGAGAGAGTTACGAGGGTTACTATAGGACAACGAGATGAAGGAGAAATTCAGGACCGACGATTGTGATCCCACATATGGATCCCAAATGGTCTCAGAATACGACGATTCCAGTCAGGAATGAAAGAACACGAAAGTGCCTTTCAGATCACATAAAATTGTCCTAATCCGACAACAAACGATGGAGTCATTGGCATCTCTATTGTATCGCGTGATTTAGAAAGATTTAGACTCCATATTGAAAAAAGACGATCGAAGAGTACCAACGTGCTTCTAGGATTTCGAACATTCTCCGTATTAGGCAATTCTGGTCTCATCTGGAAGCTTGTCAAGTTACCATTACAATGACCTTAAAATAGTCTAAATTCGACCTTGGAAGAGAGAGTTATGAGGGTTACTATTGCGAAAGGAGATGAAGGAAAAATTTAGGACTGACGACTGTGATCCCACTTATGTATGCCCAAATGGTCTCGGAATACGACGATTCCAGTCAGGAATGAAAGAGCACTAAAGTACCTTTCTGATGACAAAAAATTGACCCAAACCGACATCAAACGATGGAGTTATTAGCATCTCCATTGGTTCTCACGATTTAGAAAGATTTACAATCCATATTGAAAAAAGACGATCGAAGAGTACCAACATGCTTTTAGGATATTGAACGGTCTCCGAAATTACACAATTCTGGTCTCATCTGGAAGCTTGTCAAGTTACCATTCCAATGATGTGAAAATAGTCTGAATTCGACCTCTGAAGAGAGAGTTACGAGGGTAACTATAAGACAATGAGAGGAAGGAAAAATTCAGGAACCGACTGTGATCCCACATATGGATCCAACATGGTCTCGGTATACAAAGATTCAGTCAGGAATGAAAGAACACTAAATGACCTTTCAGATCACAAAAAAATGACCCAATCCGAAATCAAACGATGGAGTTATGAGCATCTCCGTTGGATCGCGCGATTTGGAAAGATTACACTCCATATTGAAAAAGACGATTGAAGAGTACCAACAATGTTTTAGGATATCGAACGGTCTCCGAATTACGCAATTCTTGTTTCATCTAGAAGCTCATCAAGTTACCATTACAATGACCTCAAAATAGTCTGAATTCGACCTCTGAGAGAGAGTTTACGAGGGTTACTAAAGGATAACGAGATGAAGGAAAATTTCAGGACGACGAATGACGCGATCCCACATATGGATCCCAAATGGTCTCGTGATACGGCGATTCCAGTCAGGAATGAAAGAACACTAACGTACCTTTAAGATCACAAAAAATTGTCCTAATCTGACAACAAACGATGGAGTTATGAGCATCTCTATTATATCGCGTGTTTGGACTCCATATTGAAAAAAGACGATCGAAGAGTACCAACGAGCTTCTAGGATTTCGAACGGTCTCCGTATTAGGCAATTCTGGTCTCATCTGGAAGCTTGTCAAGTTACCATTACAATGACCTTAAAATAGTCTGAATTCGACCTTGGAAGAGAGAGTTATGAGGATTACTATTGGGAAAGGAGATGAAGGAAAAATTTAGGATTGATGACTGTGATCCCACTTATGTATGTCCAAATGGTCTCGGAATACGACGATTCTAGTCAGGAATGAAAGAGCACTAAAGTACCTTTCCAATGACAAAAAATTGACCCAAACCGACATCAAAGAGTTATTAGCATCTCCATTGGTTCTCATGATTTGGAAAGATTCACACTCCATATTGAAAAAGACGATCGAAGAATACCAACATGCTTTTAGGATATCGAACGGTCTCCGAATTACACAATTCTGGTCTCATCTGAAGCTTGTCAAGTTACCATTCCAATGATGTGAAAATAGTCTGAATTCGACCTCTGAAGAGAGAGTTACGAGGGTTACTATAAGACAACGAGAGGAAGGAAACATTCAGGAACGACGACTGTGATCCCACATATGGATCCAACGTGGTCTCGGTATATAACGATTCAGTCAGGAATGATAGAACACTAAATGACCTTTCAGATCACAAAAAAATGACCCAATTTGAAATCAAACAATGGAGTTATGAGCATCTCCATTGGATCGCGCGATTTGGAAAGATTTACACTCCATATTGAAAAAGACGATCGAAGAGTACCAACATGCTTTTAGGATATTGAACGCGGTCACCGATTACGCAATTCTGGTCTCATCTGGAAGCTCATCAAGTTACCATTACAATGACCTCAAAATAGTCTGAATTCGACCTTTGAAGAGAGTTTTTGGGAGTTACTATAGGACAACGAGATGAAGGAAAATTTCAGGACCGATGACTGCAATCCCACATTAGGATCCCAAATGGTCTCGTAATACGACGATTCCAGTCAGGAATGAAAGACACTAACGTACCTTTCAGATCACAAAAAATTGTCCTAATCTGACAACAAACGATGGAGTTATGAGCATCTCTCTCTATTGTATCACGTGATTTGGAAAGATTTAGACTCCATATTGAAAAAGACGATCGAAGAGTACCAACGTGCTTCTAGGATTTCGAATGGTCTCCGTATTAGGCAATTCTAGTCTCATCTGGAAGCTTGTCAAGTTACCATTACAATGACCTTAAAATAGTCTGAATTCGGACTTAGAAGAGAGAGTTATGAGGGTTACTATTGGGTAAGGAGATGAAGGAAAAATTCAAGACGGACGACTGCGATCCCACCTATGGATGCGTAAATGGTCTCAGAATACGACAATTCCAGTCAGGAATGAAAGGCACGAAAAGGACCTTTCAGATGACTAAAAATTGACTCAATCCGACATCAAACAATGGAGTTATGAGCATCTCCGTTGGATCACGCGATTTGTAAAGATTTACACTCCATATTGAGAAAAGACAATCGAAGAGTACCAACATGCTTTTAGAATATCGAATGGTCTTCGAATTACGCAATTCTGGTATCATCTGGAAGCTTGTCAAGTTACCATTACAATGACCTCAAAATTCTGAATTCGACGTCGAAAGAGTGAGTTATGAGGGTTACTCTGGAAAAGGAGATGAAGGAAAAATTCTGGACCGACGCTACGATCCCACTTATGGGTCCCAAATGGTCTCGGAATATAACGATTCTAGTCAGGAATGAAAGAGCACTAAAGTACCTTTCAGATCACAAAAAATTGACTCGACTCGATCCGACATCAAACATTGGAGTTATAAGCATCTCCGTTGGTTCGTGCGATTTGGAAAGATTTATACTCCATATTAAAAAAAAAGACGATCGAAGAGTACCAACATGCTTTTAGGATATCGAACGGTCTCCGAATTACGTAATTCTGATCTCATCTGGAAACTTGTGAAGTTACCATTCTTATGACGTGAAAATAGTCTGAATTCGACCTCTGAAGAGAGAGTTATGAGGGTTACTATAGGACAACGAGATGAAGGAAAAATTCAAGACGGACGACTGCGATCCCACCTATGGATGCGTAATGGTCTCGGAATACGACGATTCCAGTCAGGAATGAAAGGCACCAAAAGGACCTTTCAGATGACTAAAAATTGACCCAATCCGACATCAAACAATGGAGTTATGAACATCTCCATTGGATCATGCAATTTGTAAAGATTTACACTCCATATTGAGAAAAGACAATCAAAGAGTACCAACATGCTTTTAGAATATCGAACAGTCTTCGAATTACGCAATTCTGGTCTCATCTGGAAGCTTGTCAAGTTACCATTACAATGACCTCAAAATAGTCTGAATTCGACGTCGAAAGAGTGAGCTATGAGGGTTACTCTGGAAAAGGAGATGAAGGAAAAATTCTGGACCGACGACTGCGATCCCACTTATGGGTCCCAAATGGTCTCGGAATATGACGATTCTAGTTAGGAATGAAAGAGCACTAAAGTACCTTTCAGATGACAAAAAATTGACCTGATCCGACATCAAACGTTGGAGTTATTAGCATCTCCGTTGGTTCACGCGATTTGGAAAGATTTACACTCCATATTAAAAAAAGACGATCGAAGAGTACCAACATGCTTTTAGGATATCGAACAGTCTCCGAATTATGTAATTCTGATCTCATCTGGAAACTTGTGAAGTTACCATTCTAATGACGTGAAAATAGTCTGAATTCGACCTCCGAAGAGAGAGTTACGAGGGTTACTATACGACAACGAGAGGAGGGAAAAATTCAGGACCGACGACTGTGATCCCACTTATGGGTCCGGAATGGTCTCGGAATACGATGATTCCAGTCAGGAATGAAAGAACACTAAAGGACTTTTCAGATCACAAAAAATCGACCAAATCCGACATCAAACGAAGGAGTTATGAGCATCTTCATTGGATCGGACGATTTGGAAAGATTTACACTCCATATTGAAAAAAGACGATCGAAGAGTACCAACGTGCTTTTAGGATATCGAACGGTCTGCGAATTACTCAATTCTGGTCTCATCTGGAAGCTTCTCAAGTTACGATTACAATGACCTCCAAATAGTCTGACTTCGACCTCGGAAGAGTGAGTTATGAGGGTTACTATTGGGAAAGGAGATGAAGGAAAAATTCAGGACTGACGACTACAATCCCACTTATGTATGCCCAAATGGTCTCGGAATACGATGATTCCAGTCAGGAATGAAAGAGCACTAAAGTACCTTTCAGATGACAAAAATCTGTGCTCTCGTCCTACGAGACGTTACGACAGTCCAGCCTTCATCGTCTCCCAATGGTTGAGGTGATGCAGATACAACCCTAGTTGTTGCCCAAGTAATGCTATTTCTACTTGTAGGAATCATGTGCTTCAGGATTTGATCTGGCTTGTATTCTATAACGAACCCGGTTGAAGTGAATCGGAAGTTCACCTTTCTAGTGGAAGTTGCCATGAGTAGTAGATTATAATCGGACGCAGTATCCTTCGATCATAAAATATAACTATAATTAGTGGTTAAAGAATTAAATAATCTATCTTAGAGATGAAGGGGAGGATGTTCCCACTGAGAGTCGCCATTTTGGCGTCTAAAAGAGGCCAAACAATGATGAAAGTTTCATAACAATTTCACTGCTAATGTTAAATAAGACAAATGTCCCCAGCAGAGTCGCCATTTTGTTTCAAACAAGAAACAAAAGTGTTTGGTTTAGAAGATTATCTTATTCAAACATAAGAGAGAGAGTATCTGAAGCAATCATCGCAATTTATTAATACTAAGTTCATTTACATCCTTTCAACATCCCTTGATTCTAAGATAGATTATTTAGAACAAATGAAATATTATAAGTATAATTGTCAAATATCAAATTCGGTAGCATTTCTGCAGTGATTTCAGTCATGTCTTAGCTCTTCTGCTGATCATTCTGCTTTAGACTTGAACAGAAGGAACTTGAAGACTTCAACCATTTCAGCAGCATAACGGCCCTTGTTTTGACAGACTGTAGAGCAATCTGGTTGCGCAGACCCACACAAATGATATCGATTGCGCGGACCCGCGCAACCCACCGGGATTTCCTCTCCTACCTTTGATCTCTCTCTTCGCTTTGCTTTCTCTCCAAAATCTTCAAACCGTCCAAATGAAGGAGGGGAGGGGGTATTTATAAGCCCTCGCACGTGTGATGCCTCGATTTTGGTGCCATGGGACCCACCTTGTATCAATGTTAAATGTTTAAGGAAATCTTCTCCCGAAACTCACTGCACAAACCCGCGTAACTGTTCTTTGTATGCGCGGTCCCGTGCAACGGAAATTAGTTGCACGGTTTTGCGCAACCTATCGAAAAGGTATTTCATTCTTCTTGTTTTCCAATTTTCTTCCTATCTTTCAATCTTCTCTTGTTTCAATCCTTTCTTCTTTATAATTTTTTATGTCCCAACAAACGTGCTTTTAGGATTTCGAACGGTCTCCGAATTAGGCAATTCTGGTCTCATCTGGAAGCTTGTCAAGTTACCACACAATGACCTCAAAATAGTTTGAATTCGACCTCGGAAGAGTGAGTTATGAGGGTTACTATTGGGAAAGGAGATGACGGAAAAATTCAGGATTGACGGCTGCAATCCCACTTATGTATGCCCAAATGGTCTCAAAATACGACGATTCCAGTCAGGAATGAAAGAACACTAAAGTACCTTTCAGATCACAAAAAATTATCCTAATTCGACAACAAACGATGGAGTTATGACCACCTCAATTGTATTACGCGATTTGGAAAGATTTAGACTCCATATTGAAAAAAGACGATCGAAGAGTACCAACGTGCTTCTAGGATTTCGAACGGTCTCCGTATTAGGCAATTCTGGTCTCATCTGGAAGCTTGTAAAGTTACCATTACAATGACCTTAAAATAGTCTGAATTTAACCTCGGAAGAGAGAGTTATGAGGGTTACTATTGGGAAAGGAGATGAAGGAAAAATTCAGGACTGACGACTACGATCCCACTTATGTATGCCCAAATGGTCTCGGAATACGACGATTCCAGTCAGGAATGAAAGAGCACTAAAGTACCTTTCAGATGATAAAAAATTGACCCAAACTGACATCAAACGATGGAGTTATTAGCATCTCCGTTGGTTCTCGTGATTCGGAAAGATTTACACCCCATATTGAAAAAAGATGATCGAAGAGTACCAACATGCTTTTAGGATATCGAACGGTCTTTGAATTACGCAATTCTGGTCACATCTGGAAGCTTGTCAAGTTACCATTCCAATGACGTGAAAATAATCTGAATTCGACCTCTGAAGAGAGAGTTACAAGGGTTACTATAGGACAACGAGAGGAAGGAAAAATTCAGGACCGACGACTGTGATCCCACATATGGATCCAAAATGGTCTCGGAATACGACGATTCAGTCAGGAATGAAAGAACACTAAAGGACAATTCAGATCATAAAAAATTGACCCAATCCGACATCAAATGATGGAGTTATGAGAATCTCCGTTAGATCGCGTGATTTGGAAAGATTTACACTCCATTTAGGATATCGAACGGTCTCTGAATTACGCAATTCTAGTCTCATCTGGAAGCTTGTCAAGTTGCCATTACAATGACCTCAAAATAGTCTGAATTCGACCTCTGAGGATAGAGTTACGAAGGTTACTATATGACAATGAGATGGAGGAAAAATTCAGGACTGACGACTGCAATCCCACTTATGTATGCCTAAATGGTCTCAGAATACGATGATTCTAGTCAGGAATAAAAGAGCACTAAAGTACCTTTTAGATGACAAAAAATTGACCCAATCCGACATCAAACGATGGAGTTATTAGCATCTCTGTTGGTTCACGCGATTTGGAAAGATTTACACTCCATATTGAAAAAAGACGATCGAAGAGTACCAACATGCTTTTCGGATATCGAATGGTCTCCGAATTACGCAGTTCTGGTCTCATCTGGAAGCTTATCAAGTTACCATTCCAATGACATGAAAATAGTCTGAATTCAACCTCTAAAGAGAGAGTTATGAGGGTTACTTTAGGACAACGAGAGAAAGGAAAAATTCAGGACCGACAACTATGATCCCACATACGGATCCGAAATGGTCTCAGAATATGATGATTCCAATCAGGAATGAAAGAGCACTAAAGTACCTTTTAGATGGCTAGAAATCGACCTAATCCGACATCAAATGATGGAGTTATGAGCATCACTGTTGGATCGAGCGATTTGGAAAGATTTAGACTCCATATCGGAAAAAAACGATCGAAGAGTACCAACATGCTTTTAGGATATCGAACGGTCTCCGAATTAGGAAATTCTGGTCTCATCTGGAAGTTTGTCAAGTTACCATTCCAATGACCTCAAAATAGTCTGAATTCGACCTCTGAAGAGAGAGTTACGAGGGTTACTATAGGATAACGAGATGAGGGAAAAATTCAGGACTGACGACTGCGATTAAACAAATGGATCCCAAATGGTCTCGGAATATGACGATTCCAGTCAGGAATGAAAGAACACTAAAGTACCTTTCACATGACCAAAAATTGACCCAACCGACATCAAACGATGGAGTTATCAGCATCTCTGTGGTATTGCGCCATTTTGGAAAGATTTAGACTCCGTGTTGAAAAAAGACGATCGAAGAGTACCAACATGCTTTTAGATTTCGAACGGTCTCCGAATTAGGCAATTCTGGTCTCATCTGGAAGCTAGTCAAGTTACCATTACAATGACCTCAAAATTTAGGACTGACGACTGCGATCCCACTTATGTACGCCCAAATGGTCTCAGAATTCGATGATTCCAGTCAGGAATGAAAGAGCGCTAAAGTACCATTTAGATGACAAAAAATTGACCCAATCCGACATCAAACGATAGAGTTATTAACACACTCTGATGGTTCAAGTGATTTGGAAAGATTTACACTCCATATTGAAAAAAGACGAATGATGAGTACCAACATGCTTTTAGGTTATCGAAATGTCTCCGAATTAGGCAATTCTGGTCTCATCTGGAAGCTTGTCAAGTTACCGTTACAATGACCTCAAAATAGTATGAATTCAACCTCTGAAGAGAGATGTACGAGTGTTACTATATGACAACGAGATGAAAGAAAAATTCAGGACCGACGACTGCAATCCTACATATCGATCCCAAATGCTTTCGTAATACGACGATTCCAGTAAGGAATGAAAGAACACTAAAGTACCTTTCAGATCAGAAAAACTTGTCCTAATCCGACAACAAACGATGGAGTTATGAGCATCTCTATTGTATCATGCTATTTGGAAAGATTTAGACTCCATATTGAAAAAAGACGATCGAAGAGTACCAACGTGCTTTTAGGATTTCGAACGGTCTCCGAATTAGGTAATTCAGGTCTCATCTGGAAGCTTATCAAGTTACCATTACAATGACCTCAAAATAGTCTGAATTCGACCTCGGAAGAGTGAGTAGGGTTACTATTGGGAAAGGAGATGAAGGAAAAATTCAGGATTGACGATTGCGATCCCACTTATGTATGCCAAAATGGTCTTGGAATACGACATTTCCAGTCAGGAATGAAAGAGCACTAAAGTACCTTTCAGATGACAAAAAATTGACCCAATCCGACATCAAACGATGGAGTTATTAGCATCTCCATTGGTTGGCGCGATTTGGAAAGATTTACACTCCATATTGAAAAAAGGCGATCGAAGAGTACCAACATGCTTTTAGGATATCGAACAGTCTCTAAATTATGCAATTCTGGTCTCATCTGGAAGCTTGTCAAGTTACCATTCCAATGACGTGAAAATAGTCTGAATTTGACATTTGAAGAGAGAGTTACGAGGGTTACTATAGGACAACAAGTGGAAGGAAAAATTCAGGACCGACGACTGTGATCCCACATATGGATCCGAAATGGTCTCGGAATACGATCATTCCAGTCAGGAATGAAAGAACACTAAAGGACCTTTCAGATCACAAAAATTGACCCAATCCGACATCAAACAATGGAGTTATGAGCATCTCTATTGTATCGCGCGATTTGGAAAGATTTAGACTCCATATTGAAAAAGACGATCGAAGAGTACCAACATGCTTTTAGGATTTCGAACGGTCTCTGAATTAGGCAATTCTGGTTTCACCTAGAAGCTTGTCAAGTTACCATTACAATGACCTCAAAATAATCTGAATTCGACCTCGGAAGAGTGAGTTGTGAGGGTTACTATTAGGAAAGGAGATGAAGGAAAAATTCAGGACTAACGACTGCGATCCCAATTATGTATGCCCAAATGGTCTCGGAATACGACGATTCCAGTCAAGAATGAAAGAGCACTAAAGTACCTTTCAGATGACAAAAAATTGACACAATCTGACTTCAAATGATAGAGTTATTAGCATCTCCGTTGGTTCATGCAATTTGGAAAGATTTACACTCCATATTAAAAAAAGACGATCGAAGAGTACCAACATGCTTTTAGGATATCGAACGGTCTCCGAATTAGGCAATTCTGGTCTCATCTAGAAGCTTGTCAAGTTACCATTGCAATGACCTCAAAATATTCAAAATTCGACGTCAGAAGAGTGAGTTATGAGGGTTACTTTGGAAAAGGAGATAAAGGTAAAATTCAGGACCGACGACTGCGATCCCACGTATGGATCCCAAGTGGTCTCGGAATACGATGATTCCAGTCAGGAATGAAAGAGCACTAAACGACCTTTCAGATGACTAGAAATCAACCCAATCCAACATCAAACGGTGGAGTTATGAGCATCTCCGTTGGATCGTATGATTTGGAATGATTTACACTCCGTATTGAAAAAAGACGATCGAATAGTACCAACATGCTTCTAAGATATCGAACAGTCTCCGAATTACGCAGTTGTGGTCTCACTTGGAAGCTTGTCAAGTTACCATTACAATGACCTCAAAATAGTCTGAATTTGATCTCTGAAGAGAGAGTTACGAGGGTTACTATAGGACAACGAGATGAAGGAGAAATTCAGGACCGACGATTGTGATCCAACATATGGATCCCAAATGGTCTCAGAATACGACGATTCTAGTCAGGAATGAAAGAACACGAAAGTACCTTTCAGATCACATAAAATTGTCCTAATCCGACAACAAACGATGGAGTTATTGGCATCTCTATTGTATCGCGTGATTTGGAAAGATTTAGACTCCATATTGAAAACAGACGATCGAAGAGTACCAACGTGCTTCTAAGATTTCGAACAGTCTCCGTATTAGGTAATTCTGGTCTCATTTGTAAGCTTGTCAAGTTACCATTACAATGACCTTAAAATAGTCTGAATTTGACCTTGGAAGAGAGAGTTATGAAGGTTACTATTGCGAAAGGAGATGAAGGAAAAATTTAGGACTGACGACTGTGATCCCACTTATGTATGCCCAAATGGTCTCGGAATACGACGATTCCAGTCAGGAATGAAAGAGCACTAAAGTACCTTTCTGATGACAAAAAATTGACCCAAACCGACATCAAACGATGGAGTTATTAGGATCTCCATTGGTTCTCACGATTTGGAAAGATTTACACTCCATATTGAAAAAAGACGATCGAAGAGTACCAACATGCTTTTAGGATATTGAACGGTCTCCGAATTATGCAATTCTGGTCTCATCTAGAAGCTTGTCAAGTTACCATTCCAATGATGTGAAAATAGTCTGAATTCGACCTCTGAAGAGAGAGTTACGAGGGTAACTATAAGACAATGAGAGGAAGGAAAAATTCAGGAACGACGACTGTGATCCCACATATGGATCCAACATGGTCTCGGTATACAATGATTCAGTCAGGAATGAAAGAACACTAAATGACCTTTCAGATATCAAAAAAATGACCCAATCCGAAATCAAACGATGGAGTTATGAGCATCTCCGTTGGATCGTGCGATTTGGAAAGATTTAGACTCCATATTGAACAAAGACGATCGAAGAGTACCAACATGCTTTTAGGATATCGAACGGTCTCCGAATTATGCAATTCTGGTCTCATCTGGAAGCTCATCAAGTTACCAATACAATGACCTCAAAATAGTCTGAACTCGACCTCTGAGGAGAGAGTTACGAGGGTTACTATAGGACAACGAGATGAAGGAAAATTTCAGGACCGATGACTGCGATCCCACATTAGGATCCCAAATGGTCTCGTAATACGACGATTCCAGTCAGGAATGAAAGAACACTAACGTACCTTTAAGATCACAAAAAATTGTCCTAATCTGACAACAAACGATGGAGTTATGAGCATCTCTATTGTATCGCGTGATTTGGAAAGATTTAGACTCCATATTGAAAAAAGATGATCGAAGAGTACCAACGTGCTTCTAGGATTTCGAACGATCTCCGTATTAGGTAATTCTGGTCTCATCTGGAAGCTTGTCAAGTTACCATTACAATGACCTTAAAATAGTTTGAATTCGACCTTGGAAGAGAGAGTTATGAGGTTTACTATTGGGAAGGAGATGAAGGAAAAATTCAGGACTGACGACTGTGATCCCACTTATGTATGTCCAAATGGTCTCGGAATACGACGATTCCAGTCAGGAATGAAAGAGCACTAAAGTACCTTTCCGATGACAAAAAATTGACCCAAACCGACATCAAACGATGGAGTTATTAGCATCTCCATTGGTTCTCGCAATTTGGAAAGATTTACACTACATATTGAAAAAAGATGATCGAAGAGTACCAACATCCTTTTAGGATATCGAGCGGTCTCCGAATTACACAATTCTGGTCTCATCTGGAAGCTTGTCAAGTTACCATTTCAATGATGTGAAAATAGTCTGAATTCGACCTCTGAAGAGAGAGTTACGAGGGTAACTATATGACAATGAGAGGAAGGAAAAATTCAGGAACGACGACTGTGATCCCACATATGGATCCAACATAGTCTCGGTATACAACGATTCAGTCAGAAATGAAAGAACACTAAATGACCTTTCAGATCACAAAAAAATGACGCAATCCGAAATCAAACGATGGAGTTATGAGCATCTCCGTTGGATCGCGCGATTTGGAAAGATTTACACTCCATATTGAAAAAGACGATTGAAGAGTACCAACAATGTTTTAGGATATCGAACGGTCTCCGAATTACACAATTCTTGTCTCATCTGGAAGCTCGTCAAGTTACCATTACAATGACCTCAAAATAGTCTGAATTCGACCTCTGAGGAGAGAGTTACGAGGGTTACTATAGGACAACGAGATGAAGGAAAATTTCAGGACCAATGACTGCGATCCCACATATGTATCCCAAATGGTCTCGTGATACGACGATTCCAGTCAGGAATGAAAGAACACTAACGTACCTTTAAGATCACAAAAAATTGTCCTAATCTGACAACAAACGATGGAGTTATGAGCATCTCTATTATATCGCGTGATTTGGACTCCATATTGAAAAAAGACGATCGAAGAGTACCAACGAGCTTCTAGGATTTCGAACGGTCTCCGTATTAGGCAATTCTGGTCTCATCTGGAAGCTTGTCAAGTTACCATTACAACGACCTTAAAATAGTCTGAATTCGACCTTGGAAGAGAGAGTTATGAGGGTTACTATTGGGAAAGGAGATGAAGGAAAAATTTAGGACTGATGACTGTCATCCCACTTATGTATGTCCAAATGGTCTCGGAATACGACGATTCTAGTCAGGAATGAAAGAGCACTAAAGTACCTTTCCAATGACAAAAAATTGACCCAAACCGACATCAAACGATGGAGTTATTAGCATCTCCATTGGTTCTCGTGATTTGAAAGATTCACACTCCATATTGAAAAAAGACGATCGAAGAATACCAACATGCTTTTAGGATATCGAACGGTCTCCGAATTACACAATTCTGGTCTCATCTGGAAGCTTGTCAAGTTACCATTCCAATGATATGAAAATAGTCTGAATTCGACCTCTGAAGAGAGAGTTATGAGGGTTACTATAAGACAACGAGAGGAAGGAAACATTCAGGAACGACGACTGTGATCCCACATATGGATCCAACATGGTCTCGGTATACGACGATTCAGTCAGGAATGATAGAACACTAAATGACCTTTCAGATCACAAAAAAATGACCCAATTCAAAATCAAACAATGGAGTTATGAGCATCTCCATTGGATCGCGTGATTTGGAAAGATTTACACTCCATATTGAAAAAGACGATCGAAGAGTACCAACATGCATTTAGGATATTGAACGGTCACCGAATTACGCAATTCTGGTCTCATCTGGAAGCTCGTCAAGTTACCATTACAATGACCTCAAAATAGTCTGAATCCGACCTTTGAAGAGAGAGTTACGAGGGTTACTATAGGACAACGAGATGAAGGAAAATTTCAGGACCGATGACTGCGATCCCACATTAGGATCCCAAATGGTCTCGTAATACGACGATTCCAGTCAGGAATGAAAGAACACTAACGTACCTTTAAGATCACAAAAAATTGTCCTAATCTGACAACAAACGATGGAGTTATGAGCATCTCTATTGTATCGCGTGATTTGAAAAGATTTAGACTCCATATTGAAAAAAGACGATCGAAGAGTACCAACGTGCTTCTAGGATTTCGAATGGTCTCCGTATTAGGCAATTCTGGTCTCATCTGGAAGCTTGTCAAGTTACCATTACAATGACCTTAAAATAGTCTGAATTTGGACTTGGAAGAGAGAGTTATGAGGGTTACTATTGGGTAAGGAGATGAAGGAAAAATTCAAGACGGACGACTACGATCCCACCTATGGATGCGTAAATGGTCTCGGAATACGACGATTCCAGTCAGGAATGAAAGGCACCAAAAGGACCTTTTAGATGACTAAAAATTAACCCAATCCGACGTCAAACAATGGAGTTATGAGCATCTCCGTTGGATCACGTGATTTGTAAAGATTTACTCTCCATATTGAGAAAAGACAATCGAAGAGTACCAACATGCTTTTAGAATATTGAATGGTCTTCGAATTACGCAATTCTGGTCTCATCTGGAAGCTTGTCAAGTTACCATTACAATGACCTCAAAATAGTCCGAATTCGACGTTGAAAGAGTGAGTTATGAGGGTTACTCTGGAAAAGGAGATGAAGGAAAAATTCTGGACCGACGACTACGATCCCACTTATGGGTCCCAAATGGTCTCGGAATATAACGATTCTAGTCAGGAATGAAAGAGCACTAAAGTACCTTTCAGATCACAAAAAATTGACCCGATCCGACATCAAACATTGGAGTTATAAGTATCTCCGTTGGTTCGAGCGATTTGGAAAGATTTATACTCCATATTAAAAAAAAGACGATCGAAGAGTACCAACAGGCTTTTAGGATATCGAACGGTCTCCGAATTACGTAATTCTGATCTCATCTGGAAACTTGTGAACTTACCATTCTTATGACGTGAAAATAGTCTGAATTCGACCTCTAGAGAGAGAGTTACGAGGGTTACTATAGGACAACGAGATGAAGGAAAAATTCAAGACGGACGACTGCGATCCCACCTATGGATGCATAAATGGTCTCGGAATACGACGATTCCAGTCAGGAATGAAAGGCACCAAAAGGACCTTTCAGCTGACTAAAAATTGACCCAATCCGACATCAAACAATGGAGTTATGAGCATGTCCATTGGATCACGCGATTTGTAAAGATTTACACTCCATATTGAGAAAAGACAATTGAAGAGTACCAACATGCTTTTAGAATATCGAACAGTCTTCGAATTATGCAATTCTGGTCTCATCTGGAAGCTTGTCAAGTTACCATTACAATGACCTCAAAATAGTCTGAATTCGACGTCGAAAGAGTGAGTTATGAGGGTTACTCTGGAAAAGGAGATGAAGGAAAAATTCTGGACCGACGACTGCGATCCCACTTATGGGTCCCAAATGGTCTCAGAATATGACGATTCTAGTCAGGAATGAAAGAGCACTAAAGTACCTTTCAGATGACAAAAAATTGACCTGATCCAACATCAAACGTTGGAGTTATTAGCATCTCCATTGGTTCACGCGATTTGGAAAGATTTACACTCCATATTAAAAAAAGACGATCGAAGAGTACCAACATGCTTTTAGGATATCGAACGGTCTCCGAATTATGTAATTCTGATCTCATCTAGAAACTTGTGAAGTTACCATTCTAATGACGTGAAAATAGTCTGAATTCGACCTCTGAAGAGAGAGTTACGAGGGTTACTATAGGACAACGAGAGGAGGGAAAAATTCAGGACCGACGACTGTGATCCCACTTATGGATCCGAAATGGTCTCGGAATACGATGATTCCAGTCAGGAATGAAAGAACACTAAAGGACTTTTCAGATCACAAAAAATCGACCAAATCCAACATCAAACAAAGGAGTTATGAGCATCTTCATTGGATCGGACGATTTGGAAAGATTTACACTCCATATTGAAAAAAGACGATCGAAGAGTACCAACGAGCTTCTAGGATTTCGAACGGTCTCCGTATTAGGCAATTCTGGTCTCATCTGGAAGCTTGTCAAGTTACCATTACAACGACCTTAAAATAGTCTGAATTCGACCTTGGAAGAGAGAGTTATGAGGGTTACTATTGGGAAAGGAGATGAAGGAAAAATTTAGGACTGATGACTGTCATCCCACTTATGTATGTCCAAATGGTCTCGGAATACGACGATTCTAGTCAGGAATGAAAGAGCACTAAAGTACCTTTCCAATGACAAAAAATTGACCCAAACCGACATCAAACGATGGAGTTATTAGCATCTCCATTGGTTCTCGTGATTTTGAAAGATTCACACTCCATATTGAAAAAAGACGATCGAAGAATACCAACATGCTTTTAGGATATCGAACGGTCTCCGAATTACACAATTCTGGTCTCATCTGGAAGCTTGTCAAGTTACCATTCCAATGATATGAAAATAGTCTGAATTCGACCTCTGAAGAGAGAGTTACGAGGGTTACTATAAGACAACGAGAGGAAGGAAACATTCAGGAACGACGACTGTGATCCCACATATGGATCCAACATGGTCTCGGTATACGACGATTCAGTCAGGAATGATAGAACACTAAATGACCTTTCAGATCACAAAAAAATGACCCAATTCAAAATCAAACAATGGAGTTATGAGCATCTCCATTGGATCGCGTGATTTGGAAAGATTTACACTCCATATTGAAAAAGACGATCGAAGAGTACCAACATGCATTTAGGATATTGAACGGTCACCGAATTACGCAATTCTGGTCTCATCTGGAAGCTCGTCAAGTTACCATTACAATGACCTCAAAATAGTTTGAATTCGACCTTTGAAGAGAGAGTTACGAGGGTTACTATAGGACAACGAGATGAAGGAAAATTTCAGGACCGATGACTGCGATCCCACATTAGGATCCCAAATGGTCTCGTAATACGACGATTCCAGTCAGGAATGAAAGAACACTAACGTACCTTTAAGATCACAAAAAATTGTCCTAATCTGACAACAAACGATGGAGTTATGAGCATCTCTATTGTATCGCGTGATTTGGAAAGATTTAGACTCCATATTGAAAAAAAGACGATCGAAGAGTACCAACGTGCTTCTAGGATTTCGAATGGTCTCCGTATTAGGCAATTCTGGTCTCATCTGGAAGCTTGTCAAGTTACCATTACAATGACCTTAAAATAGTCTGAATTTGGACTTGGAAGAGAGAGTTATGAGGGTTACTATTGGGTAAGGAGATGAAGGAAAAATTCAAGACGGACGACTACGATCCCACCTATGGATGCGTAAATGGTCTCGGAATACGACGATTCCAGTCAGGAATGAAAGGCACCAAAAGGACCTTTCAGATGACTAAAAATTAACCCAATCCGACGTCAAACAATGGAGTTATGAGCATCTCCGTTGGATCACGTGATTTGTAAAGATTTACTCTCCATATTGAGAAAAGACAATCGAAGAGTACCAACATGCTTTTAGAATATCGAATGGTCTTCGAATTACGCAATTCTGGTCTCATCTGGAAGCTTGTCAAGTTACCATTACAATGACCTCAAAATAGTCCGAATTCGACGTTGAAAGAGTGAGTTATGAGGGTTACTCTGGAAAAGGAGATGAAGGAAAAATTCTGGACCGACGACTACGATCCCACTTATGGGTCCCAAATGGTCTCGGAATATAACGATTCTAGTCAGGAATGAAAGAGCACTAAAGTACCTTTCAGATCACAAAAAATTGACCCGATCCGACATCAAACATTGGAGTTATAAGTATCTCCGTTGGTTCGAGCGATTTGGAAAGATTTATACTCCATATTAAAAAAAAGACGATCGAAGAGTACCAACAGGCTTTTAGGATATCGAACGGTCTCCGAATTACGTAATTCTGATCTCATCTGGAAACTTGTGAACTTACCATTCTTATGACGTGAAAATAGTCTGAATTCGACCTCTAGAGAGAGAGTTACGAGGGTTACTATAGGACAACGAGATGAAGGAAAATTCAAGACGGACGACTGCGATCCCACCTATGGATGCATAAATGGTCTCGGAATACGACGATTCCAGTCAAGAATGAAAGGCACCAAAAGGACCTTTCAGATGACTAAAAATTGACCCAATCCGACATCAAACAATGGAGTTATGAGCATGTCCATTGGATCACGCGATTTGTAAAGATTTACACTCCATATTGAGAAAAGACAATCGAAGAGTACCAACATGCTTTTAGAATATCGAACAGTCTTCGAATTATGCAATTCTGGTCTCATCTGGAAGCTTGTCAAGTTACCATTACAATGACCTCAAAATAGTCTGAATTCGACGTCGAAAGAGTGAGTTATGAGGGTTACTCTGGAAAAGGAGATGAAGGAAAAATTCTGGACCGACGACTGCGATCCCACTTATGGGTCCCAAATGGTCTCAGAATATGACGATTCTAGTCAGGAATGAAAGAGCACTAAAGTACCTTTCAGATGACAAAAAATTGACCTGATCCAACATCAAACGTTGGAGTTATTAGCATCTCCATTGGTTCACGCGATTTGGAAAGATTTACACTCCATATTAAAAAAAGACGATCGAAGAGTACCAACATGCTTTTAGGATATCGAACGGTCTCCGAATTATGTAATTCTGATCTCATCTAGAAACTTGTGAAGTTACCATTCTAATGACGTGAAAATAGTCTGAATTCGACCTCTGAAGAGAGAGTTACGAGGGTTACTATAGGACAACGAGAGGAGGGAAAATTCAGGACCGACGACTGTGATCCCACTTATGGATCCGAAATGGTCTCGGAATACGATGATTCCAGTCAGGAATGAAAGAACACTAAAGGACTTTTCAGATCACAAAAATCGACCAAATCCAACATCAAACAAAGGAGTTATGAGCATCTTCATTGGATCGGACGATTTGGAAAGATTTACACTCCATATTGAAAAAAGACGATCGAAGAGTACCAACGTGCTTTTAGGATATCGAACGGTCTCCGAATTACTCAATTCTGGTCTCATCTGGAAGCTTGTCAAGTTACCATTACAATGACCTCCAAATAGTCTGACTTCGACCTCGGAAGAGTGAGTTATGAGGGTTACTATTGGGAAAGGAGATGAAGGAAAAATTCAGGACTGACGACTACAATCCCACTTATGTATGCCCAAAAGGTCTCGGAATACGATGATTCCAGTCAGGAATGAAAGAGCACTAAAGTACCTTTCAGATGATAAAAAATTAACCCAATCCGACATCAAACGATGGAATTATTAGCATCTCTGTTGGTTCACACGATCTGGAAAGATTTACACTCCATACTGAAAAAGACGACGATCGAAGAGCACCAACATGCTTTTAGGATAATGAATGGTCTTCAAATTACGCAATTCTGGTCTCATCTGGAAGCTTGTCAAGTTACCATTCCAATGACAAGAAAAATAGTCTGAATTTAACCTCTGAAGGGAGAGTTACGAGGGTTACTTGAGGACAACGACGAGAATTAAAAATTCAGGACTGACGACTGTGATCCCACATATGGATCCGAAATGGTCTCGGAATATGACGATTCCAATCAGGAAAAAGAACACTAAAGGACCTTTCAGATCACAAAAAATTGACCCAATCCGACAACAAACTTATGAGCATCTCTATTGTATCGCGCGATTTGGAAAGATTTAGACTCCATATTGAAAAAAGACGATCGAAGAGTACCAACATGCTTTTAGGATTTCGAATGGTCTCTGAATTAGGCAATTCTGTCTCATCTGGAAGCTTGTCAACTTACCATTACAATGACCTCAAAATAGTCTGAATTCGACCACGAAATAGTGAGTTATGACGGTTACTATTGGGAAAGGAGATGAAGGAAAAATTCAGGACTGACGACTACGATCCCACTTATGTATGCTCAAATGGTCTTGGAATATGACGATTCCAGTCAGGAATGAAAGAGCAATAAAGTACCGTTTAGATGACAAAAAATTGACCCAATCTGACTTCAAACGATAGAGTTATTAGCATCTCCGTTGGTTCATGCGATTTGGAAAGATTTACACTCCATATTGAAAAAGAGACGATCTACGAGTACCAACATGCTTTTAGGATATCGAACGGTCTCTGAATTAGGCAATTCTTGTCTCATCTGGAAGATTGTGAAGTTACCATTCCAATAACGTCAAAATAGTCTCAATTCGACCTCTGTAGAGAGAGTTACGAGGGTTACTATAGGACAACGAGATGAAGGAGAAATTCAAGATGGATGACTGTGATCCCACCTATGGATGCAAAAATGTTCTCAGAATACGACGATTCCAGTCAGGAATGAAAGGCACCAAAAGGACCTTTCTGATGACTAAAAATCGACCCAGTCTGACATCAAACGATGGAGTTATGAGCATCTCTGTTGGATCATGCAATTTGTAAAGATTTACACTCCATATTGAGAAAAGACAATCGAAGAGTACCAACATGCTTTTAGAAAATCGAACGGCCTTCGAATTACGTAATTCTGGTTTGATCTGGATTCTTGTCAAGTTACCATTACAATGACCTCAAAATAGTCTGAATTTGACGTCGAATGAGTGAGTTATGAGGGTTACTCTGGAAAAGGAGATGATGGAAAAATTCAGGACCGACGACTGCGATCCCACTTATGGATCCCAAATGGTCTCGGAATATGACGATTATAGTCAGGAATGAAATAGCACTAAAGTACCTTCAGATGACAAAAAATTGACTTAATCCAACATCAAACGTTGGAGTTATTAGCATCTTCGTTGGTTCACGCGATTTGGAAAGATTTACACTCCATATTGAAAAAAGACGATCGAAGAGTACCAACATGCTTTAAGGATATCGAACGGTCTCTGAATTACGTATTTCTGGTCTCATTTGGAAACTTGTCAAGTTACCACTCCAATGACGTGAAAATAGTCTGAATTTGACCTCTGAAGAGAGAGTTACGAGTGTTAATATAGGACAACGAGAGGAGGAAAAAATTCAGGACCGACGACTGTGATCCTACATATGGATCCGAAATGGTCTCGGAATACGACGATTCCAGTCAGGAATGAAAGAACACTAAAGGACCTTTCAAATCACAAAAAATCGACCTAATCCGACATCAAACGAAGGAGTTATGAGCATCTTCATTGGATCGCGCGATTTGGAAAGATTTACACTCCATATTAAAAAGACAATCGAAGAGTACCAACGTGCTTTTAGGATATCGAACGATCTCCGAATTACGAAATTTTGGTCTCATCTGGAAGCTTGTCAAGTTACCATTACAATGACCTCCAAATAGTCTGAATTCGACCTTGAAGAGTGAGTTATGAGGGTTACTATTGGAATGGGAGATGAAGGAATAATTCAGGACTGACGACTGCAATCCCACTAATGTATGCACAAATGGTCTCCGAATACGACGATTCCAGTTAGGAATGAAAGAGCACTAAAGTTCCTTTTAGACGACAAAAAATTGACCCAATCCGACATCAAACGATGGAGTTATTAGCATCTCCATTGGTTCACGCGATTTGGAAAGATTTACACTCCATATTGAAAAAAAACGATCGAAGAGTACCAACATGCTTTTAGGATATCGAACAGTCTTCGAATTATGGAATTCTGGTCTCATCTAGAAGCTTGTCAAGTTACCATTCCAATGACGTGAAAATAGTCTGAATTCGACCTCTGAAGAGAGAGTTACGAGGGTTACTTTAGGACAACAAGAGGAATTAAAAATTCAGGACGGACGACTGTGATCCCACATATGGATCCGAAATAGTCTCGGAATATGACGATTCCAATCAGGAATGAAAGAACACTAAAGGACCTTTCATATCACAAAAAATTGACCCAATCCGACAACAAACGATGAAGTTATGAGCATCTATATTGTATCGCACGATTTGGAAAGATTTAGACTCCATATTGAAAAAAGACGATCGAAGGGTACCAACGTGCGTTTTGAATTTCGAACGGTCTCCGAATTAGGCAATTCTGGTCTCATCGTGAAGCTTGTCAAGTTACCATTCCAATGACCTCAAAATAGTCTGAATTCGACCTCTGAAAAGAGAGTTACGAGGGTTACTACAGGATAACGAGATGAAGGAATAATTCAGGACCGACGAGTGCGATCCCACATATGGATCCCAAATGGTCTCGGAATACGACGATTCCAGTTAGGAATGAAAGAACACTAAAGTACCTTTCATATGACCAAAAATTGACCCAATCCGACAACAAACGTTGGATTTATGAGCATCTCCGTTGTATTGCACTATTTGGAAAGTGTTGGAGCATAAAAATTATCATCATGAAAAGGAAAGGGAACAAATAATAAAGAAAGACAGGTTGCGCGGATCGCGCAACCAAAAAGGAAGGTTGCGCGGTTGAGATAGCCAAAATTACAGTTGCACTGGTCCCGCAACAAAGAAGGCAGTTGCGCGGTTCGCGTAACTAAGAAAGCAGTTGCGCCGGTCGCGTAACGAAGAGAGTCGTTGCGCGGATCGCGCAATCAATGAATATCTCTGACACGTGTGAAGGGTCTATAAATACCCCACTTCCCTTTTCATAGAGAGAGAGATTTTTCGAGAGACTGAAATAGAGCAACTGAAGGTAGAGAGAGCAGAGCCATGTTCAGTTGCGCAGACCGCGCAACATGTACATCAGTTGCGCGGATCGCGCAAATAGTCAGCTGATCAGCTTGTAGGAGAAATTACTTCTCTAAAAGAAAAGATCAAATGATCTATTCAGCAGTTCCTCCTAAGTATTGGGAGATGACCAAAATAGCATCGGAGTGCTGCCGAAATTTCTGTCTCCATGAAGATCAGATGATTTATTCAGCAGTTCCTCCTAAGTATTGGGAGATGACTAAACAGACGCCGAAAGGCTGCCGAATTCAGGATTGGACAAATAATAAAGTTTGTTAAAAATAATTTGTTCTTTTTATGTGATTTATCTTAGAATCAAGGGATGTATAGAGGATAAAATGAACCCAATATAATAAAATATGATGATTGTTCTGAATACTCTTTTGTTATGTTTGAATAAGATCAATTCCCCAAATCAACACATTTGTTTTCTTGTCGAAACAAAATGGCGACTCCACTGGGGAACATCCTCCCCTTCATCTCTAAGATAGATCCTTCTATCCTCTAGAAAACTAACTATAGATTTTTTATAACTGAAGGTACATTAATTCAACTGCAAGTTACAATCAATGACAATTCCTGCAAGAGAAGTAAACTTTCGCTTTACTACAACTGGGTTCGTGATAGAGTATATGCCGGATCAAACTCCCGTATGTATGACTCGGTTTCTCGCAACCAAGAGCAATATGACTCAAGTGATGGCTGGAGTCGTATCTGCTTCACCTCAACCGTTGGACAGTACTAAGGATTGGACTGTCGTAGTATCCTGTAAGACAAGGGCATGGAATGCAAGAAATGCTCGAATAAATCTGCCCGTGCCGAGAGTTCGAGGGCCAATAACTCACAATGCAGCTAGGAAGCATCCTGAGCTCGCCCCTCCTGAAATATATCCGGAACGGGTAGTTTCACAGTCAGCGTTACACGACTTCCCAGCTTTAATCGCTTCAAAGGTTAAATGGACGAAAGAACAGAAAGGCAAAACGGTAATGACAGGTTCCTCAATATCGACATCTCCAAAGACAAGCTCATGGATGTCTATATCACCTCAATCAGTTGATAATACCAGAAATATAGAGAAGTCAAAAGGAACTCCACCTTCTCCCCTCTTCCTGAGTCGGCATCTTCTCATCCCACTCCAATTACGGCCTCGTCAAAGAGTGGAGAGGCTACAATATATGTGACTGAGACAGGATAAGGCAACGCATCAACTGCAGAAGATCGTATTAATGAAATGACAGAAGCACAGAGAGTATTAATGGAAGAGTGTAGATACCTCAGAGAAGCCCTGACAACTCTTGCGCACAACATGGCCCAGATAGCCGCCCCGCCAATGATGAATACGATGAATGGACGAGAAAACCGGCCCGAAGGCTCTCATCCGCAAGGGATAGGATCTCGAGAGTCTGTTCCAGTCGCAAGAACCATAACACAAGATGACATAAGACAAGTCGTCGAAGAAACAGTGAGAATAGAAAGAGAACGTGAAAACACTGGCCGTTTCAGATATCGAACGCCATTCCAAGAGAAGTAGAAGATATTTCATTCCCAGCCAATTTCAAACATCTAGATTTTCAGAAGTTTAATGGGGAAGGATCGCCGGAAGAACACCTGATGCACTTCATTACCAGCATGGGGAATTTTTCTACAATACCGCAGTATTGCCTAAGATTGTTCGGGTCGTCATTAACGCACAAAGCTTTTCGGTGGTATTCCAGCCTGGTTCCCGGATCGATGCGTACGTGGGAAGAAATGAAGGAAGCCTTTATGTCAAACTTCTTCTCTTCTGAGTATGACGTTAGTATTACAGAGTTGGCCTCCATACGGCAGAGGGAAGGAGAACCAGTCCAAAAGTTCATAGACAGATGGAAGACATTAGGAGCCTCGTGTAGGCAGTTGCCAAAAGAAAAGGAACAGGTCAAAATGTGTCTGAATTCTATGGATACAGGGATTGCGTTTGGACTCACTAGCGCCGATATCAGAACGTTCCGCGACCTGGCCACTAAAGCTCATGCTTTAGAGTTGATGACTCGTAAAATACCAGCATTCCACCGCGAGACTGTTAGAAGAATGCCTGGCAGGACAAATGTGAATACTGTCGAAACAAAATGGCGACTCCGCTGGGGATACTAGGGATTCAAGAGATAAAAGGGCAGAACGAAGAGAAGGATGGAATCAATCAAGACATAAATACAGTGGAAAGAGACTCCGAATACTGGATTCTCATGAGGGGTTCGGTTTTGAGAAGGAAGATGTAGTTCCTATGATGAAACAGCTACTGAAAGCCGGCACGATAGAATTGCCAGAACCCAAGCGCCCCGAAGATGTGACAAAAACCAGGGAAAGGGATTTCTGCCGCTATCATCGTCTGGTGGGACATCCGACGGAGAATTGCTATACGTTGAAGTGTATAATACAGAGGATGATAGACAAGGGTGAAATAATAACTGGCGAAGGAAAAGAAAAGAACACAAGGGTGGCAGTAAACATGCTCGCGATTCAAGAGAAAGCTCGAGAGGTAGAAGGAAAAAGGGGCGGAAAGACGACAAAGAAAGTGGCAGTTATTACCTTGCGATCAGGAAAGAAAATAGCAAGCCCTGTGAAGCAAAGGGCAGAGATTATAAGGAAAGAAACCGTTGAGAAACTGAAAAATAGCGATGAGAATGAAGAGAAGAGTGAAAAGACAAAGGTAACTTACGACGTGGTCAGCCATTTGAAGGGGATACCGGCACGGTTAAGCATTTATGATGCGCTCAAGTTATCAGAGGAGTTTCGACAAAGTCTGGTCCAAGCATTATCTAATCATAATGTTAGGGAAACTCTACTGACAAAAATGGGGCATGAGGAATATAATGAACGAACAGATTGCTTGCCAATCATTTCATTCTCCGATGATGATTTGATCTGTGAAGTGGAACATAATAGACCATTGATGATAGAAGGTCATATCCATGAGAAGAAGGTTAAACGGATTATGATAGATAATGGGTCTGCAGTGAACCTCCTGCCACTGTCTATGATAAGCAAGCTGGGATATCGTTGTTCTGATTTACGCCCTAGTGGAATGATGATACAGGGCTTCAACCAGGATGGGCAACGCGCACTCGGGAAGATTACAGTGACATTAGAAGTGGGAGAATTGACGACCAATGTCGTATGCCATGTCATAAACGCAATAACAACATATAATCTTCTCCTGGGAAGGCCATGGATACATCAATACAGTATCGTACCTTCTACTCTGCACCAGTGCTTCAAATACTGTAAAGGTGGGCGACAATATAAAGTGATGGCAGACGCAAGACCATATACAGAAGCTGAGTCTTTCTTTGCAGATGCAAGCTATTATAAAGGGTTTGCTGAAGAAACGCGGGATAGTGATGAAAATAGAATTCTGAAATATATTCAAGTAAACAATGTCAGAGAGGAAAAGGCTGAATCTTCTAAGACTGTAGAAGTAAAGAAGAAGTTCTATTTTGTGCCAAAGCGTCTGAGACAACCAGGGTAACCGCCATTAACTTTATTATCGCCTGAACAGCTAAAAACTTTGCAGTCTAATTATACAATGCCGCTGCCAACAAAGAAAGAAAGGTGCAAGCCATTTTTAGCCGCTCCAAAAAGATTTCAAGTCAAGGCCAGCGCAAACACCCTGAGCCGATAGAATTTTACGCTGCAAAAAAAGAAACAGATTTAAAAGAAGAAATCGGGAATAATGTATACCATGGTAGGTTGACATGACACCACAAAACCTGGAGGGATACAGTTTAGTGAGCAAGAAGATTATGAAAGGAATGGGTTTTGATTGCGAAGAACCCGCTGGGCTGAATCAAGGGAAGGGAGTACAAATCCCTCTTGGGATTAATCAAGAAAAAAGGAGAAAATTTCAAGGATTGGGGGTAGAATCATCAGTAAATGTGACCGCAGCTGCACAAATATCAGACGAGGACCCCAAAACAGTCGAGTATCCTGAAATGGCTCCGAAGCAAATGGAAGACGGGGGGCAACCAACAATTGACAGTCTACGAGAGATAAATTTGGGCACAGAAGAAAAGCCAAGGAATACGTTTATTAGTATTGGTCTTTCCGAACAAGAGGCTGAAAAATATGTCCAACTCCTCAAAGAAATAAAGATGTCTTCGCTTGGACTTATGTAGAGATGTCAGGCCTAGAACCCTCCGTAGCAATGCACCGGTTAAATATCTTCAAAGAGAAAAGGCCAGTTAAAACAAACACAAAGGCGATTCCATCAATTGAAGAAGTCAGCAAGCTGATAAAAGTCGGGTTCATCAGAGAAGTCAAATATCCCAAGTGGATATCGAATATTGTCCCTGTGAAAGAAAAAATGGACAAATCAGAGTGTGCATCGACTTCAGGGATCTGAACGAGGCCTGTCCGAAAGATGATTTCCCTCTTCCAATTACAGAATTGTTAATTGATAGTATGACTCAGTATGCCATTATGTCTTTTATGGACGGCTATGCAGGATATAATCAGATTAGAATGGCACCTGAAGATGAGGAGGCAACAGCATTCAGAACGCCGCTCGGAATTTATTGCTATAAGGTTATGCCATTTGGTCTCAAAAATGCCGGGGCAACATATCAGAGAGCGATGCAAAATATATTTCAAGATATGATGCATAAACATGTAGAATGTTATGTTGATGACTTGGTAGTCAGGTCAGAAGATCATCAGAAACATCGCGAACATTTAATGTCAGTTTTTCGTCGATTGAGGAAGAAACAACTAAAGATGAACCCGACTAAATGCGCATTCGGAGTGTCTTCAGGCAAATTTCTTGGCTTCGTCATACGGCATAGGGGTATCGAAATCGATCCCGAGAAAGTTAAAGCCATCCAAAATATGCCGGCACCTACAACACTGAAGGAATTAAAAAGTTTACAAGGAAAACTGGCATACATCCGCCGCTTTATTTCGAATTTGGCAGGAAGGTGCCAGCCATTCTCCATCTCATGAAGAAAGATACAAAGTTCGTATGGGATCAAGCCTGTCAGAATGCATTCGATTCGATAAAGAACTGTTGAGACAACCGCCAGTATTAACAGCTCCAATAAAAGGTAAGCCGCTTATCTTATACATATCTGCAGCTGAGAATTCTTTGGGTGCTTTATTGGCCAGGTAAATGAAGAAGGAAAAGAGACTGCTCTTTATTATTTAAGCCGAACACTAGTGGGGGCAGAATGCAATTATTCTCCAATCGAAAAGGAGTGTTGCACTATATTCGCGGTACAAAAGCTGAGGCATTACTGTCTCTCCCATGACATAACTTTGATCTCAAGAGCAGATCCGATAAAGTTTTTGATGACAAGGCCACTATTGTCGGGAAGATTGGCCAAATGGATGTTGTTGCTCTCAGAATATACTATTATATGAATCGGCGAAAGCAGTAAAGGGACAAGCAGTGGCGGATTTTCTTGCGGCACACCCTGTAGCAGGGAACGAGACCATCAATGACGACTTGCCAGATGAACAAGTGATGCTGACTGAGTCGCAAAGCCCATGGCAGATGTATTTCGACGGCGCTGCACGAACATCAGGAGCGGGGGCAGGAGTGATATTCATTACCCCCCACGGCGATTTATTACCTTACTCCTTTGCATTGGGCACTGCATGCACAAATAATGAAGCCGAATATATAAGCCCTTATTATCGGAATGGAAATAGCTTAACAGATGGAGATAAAAATGCTGCATATCTTTGGAGATTCTAAATTGATTACCAATCAGTTGACAACAGAATTCGAGGTAAGAAAACAGGAACTGTTACCCTATTGTCGAAAAGCATAAATTGCTAGAACAATTCTGTCATGTAGTAAAATCAAGCATGTACCTCGGTCAGAAAATGCAAAAGCAGATGCTTTGGCTAGCCTGACAGCGGCCCTGTCCTGCTCAAACCGAAGTCCTCTCCAAGTAACTATAGAGGAAAGAAATTTCTGCCATCCTCGGAGCTCATTGAAGAAGACGCCGATACGCTTCTTGTATCATGCTTGGAATAAATAGCGATAGATGATTGGCGTCAACCTTTCATCGATCATCTCAAATATAACATCTTACCAGAAGATCAAGTACAGAAGCACAGCATTAAACAATGGTCAGGTAGATTTATCATATGTAGTGAGATATTATATAGAAAATCTCATAATGGAATGTTGCTACGTTGCCTAGACAAGCAAGAAGCAAGTCAAACGTTGCGAGAAATACACTCCGTGAGTATGGAGCACATCAGGCTGGCCGAAATCTATTTCACAGAATACATCGAATGGGTTATTATTGGCCCACCATGTTCAAGGACCCGGTAGATTATGCGAAACAGTGCCATGAATGTCAAATCCATGGAGACGTCATACATGTTCCTCCAGAACCTGCATCAATCCATAGCCTCTTGGCCATTCTCCGCTTGGGGGCTTGACATAATGGTCCTATAAACCCACTTTCGTCGTCCAAAGGAAAGTAGTATATTCTGGCAGCAACCGATTATTTTTCCAAATGGGCTGAAGCAGTTGCTTTACGCAATGTTAAGGAGAAGACGTGGTCAATTTCATCAGGCATGCCATAATATATCGCCATGGTATTCCAAAGAAAATCGTTACAGATAATGGCACTCCTTTCAAAAACAGAGGTATGGAAAAGCTATGTCAGAAATTCGTATATTCAACATTCGTTCTCAACACCTTATTATCCACCACAAATGGATTGGCAGAAGCGTTTAACAAAACGATAGTCAAAATATTGAAGAAAACAGTGACAGGGAATAAACGCGATTGGGACGAAAAGTTGCAAGAAGCCTTATGGGCATACAGAACCACTAGCGGACAGCAACAGGAGTGACACCGTACTCATTGGTCTACGGTGTAGAGGCGGTCATCCCAATTGAAATACAAGTAGCTTCGCTCAGAATGGCAGTACATCAGTCTATGACAGATGATGAAAATGCAAAAATAAGACTGAAAGAGTTAGATTTGCTCGATGAAAGACGCCTGGCAGCTCAACAGCGATTGCAGTCATATCAAGCAAGAATATCAGCTGCTTTCGATAAATGAGTTAAATACCGCTCTTTCAAAAAGGGAGATACGGTGCTAATGTTGAAAAGACCTATATTGTTCACCTGGCGAACAGGGGGCAAATTCGAGCCTAAATGGGATGGGCCATACATAATAAAGGACGTGTACTCCAATGGGGCATATAGAGTTGTAAATCAAGACGGGCAAGGTATCGGCATACCGGTCAATGCTCGCTTTATCAAAAGATATCGTCTTGAAGAAGTTATTGATTTTGATCCAACATTATTAGCATAATGTTTCTACATCAAAAGGGGGCAAGAAGATGTATCATCAAATGAATAAAAGAAGCAGTTCGTGAGCATGTCAAGACTATATATCCATATCAAAACATCATAAGCCCGCCATAACTCTATCTATTATCAAGCAGGCTCCGCGGAATTCTGACTCTCTATTGAAATTGATAAACATCGCCAAGCTGATATATTGCAAACAACACGGATGGACGCCCTTAAGGATATTAGCAGAGGGATGATATATCAATCTCAGTCAGAGAGAAGGGGAGTGGTGATGATCACATCTATTATTATCTGCTCAAGCATTTTAAGGTAGTCTAGCCAAATCCGAAAAGGAGAGCGAATCCGAAGAAGAGTCAAATCCGAAAAGAGCCAAATCCTAAAAAAAAGGGGATCAAGCTTTAAAAAGGGCCAGAAGCTCTAAAAAGGTCAAACTTTAAAAGGATCAGGCTCTAAAAGGATCAAGCCTAAAAAGGGCTAGCTACACATAAGACCTATCAAGATCGCCATTCGGGCAGCGACGAGGAGGAGCCAGTGGCCTTAAAAAGCCCGTGAAGGCCATCGTACGTACCCATGCGGGCAGCTGATGAAGCCACCAACGACTAAGCCTAAAAGGCCATAAGTCGTAGAATGGCTAGTCTTGCGTAACCCCCATGCCGTCTGTATAGCTTTACAGCGTCACGGGAACGGAAGAAAATGTCCTCCCGTGAATGGGCTCGACCTGTAGAGACGAAGAAACAAGGGCTTGCAGTGTGAGCTTTAGATAGGCCAACCGTGCATAGGACCCTCCAGATCTACGGTTTGATTTCAGTACTAACTCATGAGAAGGTTTAAACCTACTCATTGATGGACTGGGGGCGCCCTAGGTTTGGTACTCCAAAGGTAGCCTTGCGAGCTCTGTGAACTCTAAGGAGTTACCGTGGCCAACCCTGTGCGTAAAACCACCGAGTTCATCGCCCCGGTAGCTTCACTGGGCCCCTCTGATGGATCGCGGTTTGTGAACTCACTAGGCAGTGAGAAGTCCAGCGAACTCTTAAGAGTTACAGAGACCATCACGTGAGACCACGCTCCACCACTCAAGAGCTTAAACTGTGCGGCTAACCAAACTAAAATTTAGCACCGCCAATCAAAATAAGGATCATCTAGGAACTCCTTACTAACAAGCATAAAAGGATAGATTATCTATAAGCATGATACAACGTAAAATGCATCAAAGGATGCGACATAAATTAGACAGCATCATCATCAAAATACCATAAAATTACTTGTTGATTCTGGAAACATGAGTAGTAACAAAATACATCAAAGATTAAATGTTTTACAGCTCTCTAGTAATACCTAATGCTGCCAAGTATTGTTGTAAATTATCTTGGAGATTAACTTGAGCAGCAGCATGCTCCAATCGAGCATTGAAGATCATCCGAGCGGGATCTAGAGCACCAGCTAGCTTTTCCTCCAAGGAAATGATTAGCTCTTCATTCTTTGCCAGTTCGGACCTCTCGGAATACATAGAGTGGCAGCTGTAGTCTATCTTCTCCTGGACTCTTTCAATGTTTAACTTTATCTCCGAACTCTGCCTCTCTAATTGTGAAATTTCTTGCTTCAGGACTGTAATGCGATCCTGAACAGATGCTTCGTCATTAACAAAAGTCTTCAGTTGGTTTTGTAAAGACGATTGTTCTTGATCGTGGCAAGAAATGAGAGGGGCAAGTTGAGAAACTCTCTCCTTGGAAAGTGCAAGTTGTCTTCTATATTCCAGAATTTGGGAGAAATAGTCATGGTTGCGGCTGATGACATGCAGCTATTGAGTTATGGAATCTCAAGAGGGCATCACGCACGGAGGAAACATCAACTTTAGTCATACGAGAGGCACTGTTCAAGACATCCAAAGCAGCAGTTAAATCACACACATTGATCAGGATCCTTAAATATTTCGACAATAGCCAGTATCGAATTCTGATCAGAGCTAGTCTATGTGCAGAGATCTTCTCAAATAATGACGCATTCAACGAAGTGCCAATAGATCCAGAGAGCTAGTTGCACCGCTTTGAGGTAAGTTCCCTATCAAGGAATGAAATGTAAAAAGTTATAATAAAGGTTTTATACACAGGCGATAAGAAAATTATGAACAAGAAAAGGAATATACTTTCTGCTGGTATCGAAGCGGCAAGTGGTTGTGTATCTTTGGAAAAAGAGGATCGGGCGCTATCATATCTGCAAAAGATGGAGCCCTGTTTTCGACACTCGTAGCAGCAGCAGCAGGGATGAGCGAGTCAGTTTGCTTCTCTAAAAAAAACGATTTCACGCGCCACTGATCGCGGAGATATGGAGAATCTTGGAGAGACTGATGGTGCGGCAGGGGGCAGGTTCAGGGAAGAAGCCCTAGGTGACTCTGCGTTTGTAGCATGATCATTTGAAACAAAACGTGTGAGATAAAATAGAAAGAGAAACAAGAGTAAAAATGGTAGTAATATTCTCTTATGAGGCAAGCATCTGTATGTACCATAGTCAATAGGTTCTTCTTCCCTCGCCGCAGGAGAGGTATACGAAGGAACAACTTCAGAAGTTGAAGGAATGTGTTCTTCATTAGCAGGGATGTGGTTCTGCAATCGTATCATCCTCGTCGCTGATATTCACTTCTCCTTCTTCGTACATATTTTCTTGATTCTCCTCTCCTACCTCACTCTCGTCAGAGGTGGTGTCCTCAGATGAAGAAGCCGAATCTTCGCCAACGGTATCTTCTATACTAGAATTCTCAATAACGACTTGTTTTCTTTTAGAAAGAAGACGTTGGGAGTTTCCCGTTGGTTCGCAATAACTTGAGATGGAGCAGTGGTAGTAGTATTCTCTCCTTGTGGAGAAGCTTGAACTTGTTTGCCTTTAGAAAGAAGACGTTGGGAGTTTCCCGGTTGGTCCACAATAACTTGAGCTGGAGTAGTGGTAGCAGTATTCTCTCCTTGTGGAGAAGCTTGAGCACGTGTACGGGATCTCGTCATTGGAGAGGAAACCGGTTGTGGTTGAGAAAGAGTAAAAGGAGAAGGTTGGTTGGGTAGACCAACATTAATCTCTGGTTGAACAGGAGACTCTGTTGCAACTTCTTCCCTATGCAGTCGATGTAAGGGAATTTGCTCAAATTCGCAAGTGTCACCGTATGTTGTCCATCCTTCAAGAGTGTTGTCGGGTTTTATCTCGCGAATGGGCTCATCTACTGAAATCATGATACGACGACTACCCTAAGGGGCATGACTGGTCTCTGCAATGAAACGATCCCCGCTTCGAAAGTGCGACCTTTGAGCTCAGGGGGAGGAAGCCAGACCGGTTGCGACACTGGAAGACTTTTCAGACTAGATACGATTGGTGTACCCACCATCTCATGTGATTGTATGATGCTCTTGGGGTACGATCACATCCTGGGATGATGAAGGAAGAATAGCTCGGCCTAATAATTGTTTCCAGATCATTGCCCAATTGAATGGACCAGTCCCATAACTACGCATTCTCCGGGTAACCAGTCCACAGTCTTCTGGTATTGCCTGGTCAAAACCAAATTGACGCGCAAAGCGACTTGTAATATGGTTCTCTCCAGAATTCGGTTCCTTCTCTCGAGGGTAGACTGCATGATCCGATGGATATAAAAAATCCCCTCTCTACTGAAGAGAGCGAGTCAGTATCCGCCTTTTCAGTATCCACAATATACAGGGAAGACCAAAGTGGAAATAATTTATCTTAGTATCAAAAGAAATGGCATCCTTGGCCCAGTCGTAAGATCTTTTGGCCATGGACCTTTTCTGGAAAAAAGTGGAGAGGAACTTTGGAGGGTGGACATAGGCCTTTTCTGGAACTTCGAAAGTCCAGAGAAAGTAGACACCAAGCCAACCCAGAAAATAATGCCATGGCATGTAAGTCAAAGCAGAGCCAACGAAAGGACTTTTTACGTGGCATGCTATTTCTCCAAAACCTCTATAGATTGAACAGAGGACAGGCGAGCCAGAGAAAACTTCATTCCTTCAGCCATGGCACCTGCGACTACGAACACCGAAGGACGAATAGCATCTCTGCTGATTTAGAACTGGAAGGACCACCACACTCAGCCAATATGCGATAAAAGCCGCAAGTTCCCCATGAACGGAATATTCGGCATGACCTCTTATGCCCTTCCTGAGGCGTTCGAGCTCTCGCGAATGATTGCCATTGAATCTAGAAAGGTAAACAAATGAGGTTAAGGTTATGTGTATGTATATTAAGATTGTGATAAAAAGGGGTTAAAGAAGAAGAGAATTACTTCAGAGCTCGACTGAAGTGCGCCAACCATTGCATGGGATGAATCTTATGGATGTTTGGAAATTTCGACATCTCTTTGAAGAGTTCGATGGTTTGACTCTGAGATGGAAGGGATGCGATCGGGAGATGAAAGGAATGCGAATTCTTCATTGGTAGGGACGAACTCATCGAAGAATTGGCCGGTGATTGGTAAACCTGTGATTCTGAAGATGTCCCAAACGTGATACTCATTTCACCTTCAGGAAAATGAAAAGAATTGTGGAAGGCACACAATAGTTGAGGAACGCTTTCAAAATAGAAGATTCTTTGCGAAAAGGATGCGATGTTGCTTCTATCGCAAGAAAGACGCCGATATCCGATAAAATCTTGTCATGCTTTGTTAAGACTGCAGTAGCCCACTCAGAATAATAATTTCGGGGAGTCAGAAGGCCTCTGGTTCTGAATTCTTCTGGACTCCAAAGTTGGGGACGGTAGCTGAAACACTGCTTAAGTGTCTCGTAAAAGTGGGATGGATATAGACTATGGACGTCGTAAGAGGAACGAGAAAAACCATGGAGTGAATATCACCCATTTGCTGTCTTGGTCTTGGCGGCTGCAGGATTCCTTCTAATAATCTGGGTTCTTTAAAAGACCAAGACTTTGTATAGGCCAACCTTTCTGTGGATAAGTAATCTCTGGCTCACAGATCAGCATGGAGTGGTGGCGGTGCATGCTAAGAGGAAGGGAGATAATACCTCGTCTATATGGGTTGTCAAATTTGATGACACCCTGTATTTCCCGTACTGATTCCCAGGAATTGTTAAGTTTCTTTCGGTTATGCTCCTTGATCTTCTCTTGAAATTCCTGGGCCTTGTTTCGGCGATGCTTCTTAGGCTTAGAAGGAGGAGGGGTATCTTCTCTACTGGGTGGTCTCTGACTATCCGTATGATAATGTGCCGTAATCTTCAACCACTCGTCCCAATCATATTCACGACCATGTCTTGGAGGTATTGTCAGGTCACCCATGGCAATGGCCCTATGAATGGGGGATGATAATGACTTGATCCGTGAAGTGAAGTCAAAAGTGAGCAGTACGGGCTCTTTTATGTAGGCGGGACGCCTAACAGTTGTTTTGAACCGCTTGGACGAAGGCTGAGCAGGAGAAGACGGCGATTCAGTTGCCCGGGGAGTTGTAGCATGATAAGCGTCGGTATTTGGTAGTTCTTGATGAGATGGTTGACTGGAAGGTGGATCAATGACGGTAAAAGTTCTCTTAGTACGAGCCATGATGAAGAAGATTAGCTAAATTGAAGGAAATCTGCTGAGATGTCGATTACGCAGGTCGCGCAACAAGATTGAGAGTTGCGCGGATCGCGCAACAAGTTTGGGAATTGCGTGGGTCGCGCAATACGTTTGGCAGCTGCGTGGGCAGCGTAACGACTTAAAGACCTTGCGCGATGAAAGATTCGTTGCGCGGGTCGCGCAACAATAGTCAGTTGCGCGGGAGAAAAAATTTCGCCAGAGCTCCGCTACAGAAGTTTCAGAATGAAGAAAATGACAGATTTCACTATTTATAGGAAAAGGACCGAGTACGATCCTCAGGCCTTGGTTGCGCGGTTCGCGCAACCAGTTGAACGGAAAGTCAAAGAAGATCGTGTGTTGATCCTGGTTTGTCGATTCAAGAGAACGAACAACGGATCAAGGGGGCATCTGTTGGAGCATAAAAATTATCATCATGAAAAGGAAAGGGAACAAATAATAAAGAAAGACAGGTTGCGCGGATCGCGCAACCAAAAAGGAAGGTTGCGCGGTTGAGATAGCCAAAATTACAGTTGCGCTGGTCGCGCAACAAAGAAGGGAGTTGCGCGGTTCGCGTAACTAAGAAAGCAGTTGCGCCGGTCGCGTAACGAAGAGAGTTGTTGCGCGGATCGCGCAATCAATGAATATCTCTGACACATGTGAAGGGTCTATAAATACCCCACTTCCCTTTTCATAGAGAGAGAGATTTTCGAGAGACTGAAATAGAGCAACTGAAGGTAGAGAGAGCAGAGCCATGTTCAGTTGCGCGGACCGCGTAACATGTACATCAGTTGCGCGGATCGCGCAACTACTAGATTGGTTGCGCGGATCGCGCAAATAGTCAGCTGATTAGCTTGTAGGAGAAATTACTTCTCTAGAAGAAAAGATCAAATGATCTATTCAGCAGTTCCTCCTAAGTATTTGGGAGATGACCAAAATAACATCGGAGTGCTGCCGAAATTTCTGTCTCCATGAAGATCAGATGATTTATTCAGCAGTTCCTCCTAAGTATTGGGAGATGACTAAAACAGACGCCGAAAGGCTGCCGAATTCAGGATTGGACAAATAATAAACTTTATTAAAAATAATTTATTCTTTTTATGTGATTTATCTTAGAATCAAGGGATGTATAGAGGATGTAAATGAACCCAATATTAATAAAATATGATGATTGTTCTGAATACTCTTTTGTTATGTTTGAATAAGATCAATTCCCCAAATCAAACACTTTGTTTTCTTGTCGAAACAGAAAGATTTAGACTCCATATTGAAAAAAGACGATCGAAGAGTACCAACGTGCTTTTAGGATTTCGAACGGTCTCCAAATTAGGCAATTCCGTCTTATCGAAGCTTGTCAAGTTACCTTTACATGACCTCAAAATAGTCTGAATTCGACCTCGGAAGAGAGTTGAGGTTTACTATTGAAAGGAAATAAAGGAAAAATTCAGGACTGACGACTGCGATCCCACTTATGTATGCCCAAATGGTCTTGAAATACAACGATTCCAGTCTGAATGAAAGAGCACTAAAGTACCTTTTAGATGACAAAAAATTGACCCAATTCGACATCAACGATAGAGTTATTAGCATCTCCGTTGTTTCATGCGATTTGGAAAGATTTACACTCCATATTGGAAAAAGACTATCGATGGTGAAGTGAAGGCCAGAAGTACGGGTTCCTTAAAATATGCAAGGTTGCGGGCAGTAAGTTTTTGGTTGTTTGGTTGGCAGTTCATCAGAAGAAGGCAAAGGACGGATTGCCATCTCTCTTATCCACCGAGTGATTGCACTAGGGGACCTAAAATGTCCTCCAAAGCATGATAGAGAGTATGACTGGGATGAATGGTTGAAAACTACTGCTCACATCTATACAGATAGCCAAAGGCCCCCTCCTCGAGAAGATACTCCTCCTACCTCACGCGCTGGAAGAAAACTCGTCATAACAAGGCGAAGGAATTTGAAGAGAAAATAGGGACATAATAAGAAAAGCTTCAAAACTCCTGGGAATCAGTCTGAGTCATTGAGGGCTTTATGAAATTTGATAACCCTCACTCAGAGGTATGACGGTGATCCCCATCAATGTGTATCGCCACATCAATCCATCCTTGACTGTGTTGAGGCATAAAATAAGCAAAGAACTGAAGAAAGGAAAGATCAAGAAAATCAGTTTAAAGATCAAAGAACAATTTAAAAAGATGACTTTGGGCGGGTTCGCGCAAGAGAATAGATTGCGCTGGATCGCGCAAAGTAAATGAGTTGTGCGGGTTGATCAGTGAAGACGTTGCGCGGGGATGATAGATTGCGCGAGACCGCGCAAAGAATATCGATTGCGCTGGTCGCCGCAAAGTTTTTGCAGAGAATAAAAATGGCTGGATGATATTTTGTCCCACATCGACCAGAAAGAGGGATTTACACAGTGATATATCTATAAATAACCCCGTTCTTTCTCTCAAAAAGGGGTTGGAAGATTTTCAGAGTGGAAGAAAGACGAAGAAGAAGACAGAAGATAGAAGGTGCAAATGAGCATTGGGCTCATATAGTTTGCGCGGACTCGTGCAAAGGAGCATTGGGCTCCTGTAGTTTGCGCAGACTCGTGCAAAAGGAGCATTGGGCTCCTGTGGTTGCGCGGACCCGCGCAAGCATGTTGTTTGCGCGGACTCACGCAAACCGACCGATAGACAGTCTATAACAACAATGGGCTGATATGCTGCTGGGAATGGCTAGAGTCTTCAAATCTTCAAGTTTTCTTATTCAGGAGAAAGGGAAGAATCATCGACGAAAAGCGTATTCCTCCTCAGTTTCAGGAGATGACCAGAATAGCACTGAAATGCTGCCGAAATCTCTATTCTCTTGAAGATTAATTAGTTGACTTGTCATTCCTCCTAAGTCATAGGAGATGATTGAAATCAGTGCTGTTATGCTGTCGAAATTCATATTCAACCATTATAATTGTAGCTTGCAATGAATTCTTTGTAAACTGTTTTAGAATCAAGGGATACCTGAGGATGTAAATAAATTCAGAATCAATAAAATGTGATGATTGTTTCTGTAGCTATTTCATTGTTATGTTGGAATAAGATAATCCCCAAATCAAAATACTTTTGTTTTCTTGTCGAAACAAATGGCGACTCTGCTGGGGAATTTCATATCTTATTTAACACTAACATTGGAAAGTTACAAGACTCTCATTACTGTTATTGGCGTCTTCCAGACGCCAAAATGGCGACTCTCAGTGGGAACATCCTCCCTTCATCTCTAAGATAGTTTACTTAATCTTCCATATACTAATTTCATGAATGTTTTGTTATTGAAGTACCCCAATTCAATCACATTACATTGCTAATGGCTAACGTTGGGAGAAAAGTGAACTTCCGTTCACACGCTACTGGATTTGTAATTGAATATGCGCCGAGCCAAACTCCTGAGCATACGAAAGCAAGCACTACAAGCAGGCGCAAAGCGACTCAAGTAACAGGGGAGTTATTTCCGTCTCACCTCACCACAAGAAAGTGATGAGAATTGGACTTTGGTCCTATCCAAGAAGACAGAAGCAAGACTTTAAAGAACCGCAAAGCGAAAGTACTTGTACCAAGAACTGAGGGACCGGTCACGCTTAGCATAGCTAGAAGAAACCTGAGCTCGCCCCTCCGGCAATTTATCCCGAACAAGCTGCTTCGCAGTTCTCGTTGCACGATTTCCCGGCTTTAATCGCTCCAAAGACCAAATGGACAGAGTCGCAGAAGGCAAAGCACTGATGATAGGATCACCG
>JAJHSJ010000008.1:37641466-37686297 GCA_021015155.1 Magnolia officinalis
TCGTAATTTTTCAATATGGATTGTTAATCTTTCCAATTGGCGTGATCCAACGGAGACGCTATAACTCCATCATTTGATATCGGATTGGGTCGATTTTTGTCATTGAATGGTACTTAGTGCTCTTTCATTCTTGAGTGATATCGTTCGTATTCCGAGACCATTTGGCATCTTAAGTTGGATCGCAGTCGTCGGTCCTGAATGTTTCGTTCATCTTCTTCTCCAATAGTACCCTCATAACTCTCTCTTCGGAGGTTGAATTTATACTATTTCAGGTCGTTGGAATGTAACTTGTCGGCTTCCAAATGGGACCAAAGTTGCCTAATTCTAAGACCGTTTCGAATCCCAAAAGCATGATGGAACTCTTTGATCGTCATTTTTCATAATGGATTGTTAATCTTTCCAAATTGCGCGATCCAACGGAGACTCCTATAACTCCATCATTTGATTTCAGATTGGGTCGATTTTTGGTCATCGGAATGGTACTGTAGTGCACTTTCATTCTTGATAGGTATCGTCGTATTCCGAGACCATTGGGCATGTTTAAGTTGGATCGCAGTCATCGGTCCTAAATGTTCCTTCATCTTCTTGTCCAATAGTGAACCCTCATAACTCACCATCTTCAGAGGTCGAATTTAAACTATTTTAGGTCATGGAATGGTAACTTGCAAAGCTTCAAAATGGGACCAAAGTTGCCTAATTCAGTGACGTTCGATATCTCAAAAGCACGTTAGAACTCTTCGATCGTCATTTTTCAATATGGATGTTAATCTTTCCAAATTGTGCGATCCAACGGAGACACCTATAACTCCCTCATTTGATGTCGGATTGGGTCATTTTTGGTCACCTGAATGGTACTTTAGTGCTCTTTCATTGTTGACTAGTATCGTCGTATTTCGAGACTATTTGGGCATGTTTAATTGGATAGCAGCCGTCGTCGTTCCTGAATGTTTCCTTCATCTTCTTGTCCAATAGTAACCTCATAACTCTCACTTCAGCAGAAGTTGAATTTACACTATTTCAGGTCGTTGGAATGGTAACTTGTCGAGGTTCAAATGGGACAAAATTACATAATTCAGAGACCATTCGATATCCTAAAAGCACGTTGGGACTCTTCGATCGTCATTTTTTCAATATGGATGTTAATCTTTCCAAATTTCGTTATCCAACGGAGACACCAATATCTCCATCATTTGATGTCAGATTGGGTTCAATTTTTGGTCATCTGAAGGGTACTTTATGGTCTTACATTCTTGACTTGTGTCTTGTATTAGTAGACCATTTGGGCAACTTTAAGTTGGATCGCAGTCGTCGGTCCTGAGTGTTTCGTTCATCTTCTTCTCCAATAGTAACCCTCATAACTCTCTCTTCAGAGGTTGAATTTACTATTCAGGTCGTTGGAATTGTAACTTGTCAAGCTTCCAAATGGGACCAAAGTTGCCTAATTCCGAGACCGTTCGATATCCCAAAAGCATGTTGGAACTCTTCGATTGTCATTTTTCAATATGGAGTTAATCTTTCAAAATTGCACGATCCAGCGGAGACTCCTACAAACTCCATCATTTGATTTCAGATTGGGTCGATTTTGGTCATCGGATGGTACTGTAAGGCTCTTCATTCTGGATTGGTATCGTTGTATTCCGAGACCATTTGTGCATCTTTAAGTTGGATCGCAGTCATCGTTCTGAATGTTTCCTACATCTTCTTGTCCAATAGTAACCATCATAACTCTCTCTTCAGAGGTCAAATTAGACAATTTCAAGTTGTTGGAATTGCAACATGTCAAGCTTCAAATGGGATGAAAATTGCCTAATTCAGAGGCCATTCGATATCCCAAATGCACGTTGGAACTCTTCGATCGACAATTTTCAATATGGATTGTTAATCTTTCCAAATTGCGCGATCCAACGGAGACACCTATAACTCCAACTTTGATGTTGGAATGGGTCAATTTTTTGTCATTTGAATGGTACTTTAGTGCTCTTTCATTCTTAAGTGGTATCGTTGTATTCCGAGACCATTTGGCATGTTTAAGTTGGATCGCAGTCATCGGTCCTAAATGTTTCTTCATCTTCTTGTCCAATAGTAACCCTCATAACTCTCTCTTCAGAGGTTGAATTTATACTATTTCAGGTTATTGGAATTGCAACATGTAGCTTCAAAATGGGATGAAAATTGCCTAATTCAGAGACCGTTCGATATCCCAAAACCACGTTGGAACTCTTCGTTCGTCATTTTTCAATATGGATTGTTATTCTTTCCAAATTACATGATCCAACAGAGGCGCCTATAACCCCATCATTTGATGTCGGATTGGGTTTTGATTTTATCATTTGAATGGTACTTTAGTGCTCTTTCATTCTTGAGTGATATCGTCGTATTCCAAGACCATTGGGGCATCTTTAAGTTGGATCGCAGTCGTCGGTCCTGAATGTTTTGTTCATCTTCTTGTCCAATAGTAACCCTCATAACTCTCTCTTCAGAAGTTGAATTTATACTATTTCAAGTCGTTGGAATTGTAACTTGTCAAGCTTCCAAATGGGACCAAAGTTGCCTAATTCTGAGACCGTTTGATATCCAAAAACATGTTGGAACTCTTCGATCGTCATTTTTCAATATGGATTGTTAATATTTCCAAATTGCGCCATCCAACGGAGACTCCTATAACTCCATCAATTGATTTCATATTGGGTCGATTTTTGGTCATCGGAATGGTACTGTAGTGCTGTTTCATTCTTGATTGGTATCATCGTATTCCAAGACCATTCGGGCATGTTTAAGTTGGATCGCAGTCATCGGTCCTGAATGTTTTGTTCATCTCCTTTTCCAATAGTAACCCTCATAACTTCTCTTCAGAGGTCGAATTTATACTATTCAGGTCATTGGAATGGTAACTTGTCAAGCTTGCAAATGTGATGAAAATTGCCTAATTCAGAGATCATTTGATATCCCAAAAGCATGTTGGAACTCTTCGATCGTCATTTTTCAATATGGATTTTTATCCATTCCAAATTGCGCGATCCAACGGTGACGTCTATAACTCCATCATTTGATGTCAGATAGGGACGATTCTGGTAATCTAATGGTACTTTAGAGCTCTTTCATTCTTGACTGGAATCGTCGTATTTTGAGACCATTTGGGCATTTTTAAGTATATTGCAGTCGTGGATCCGGAATGTTTCCATGATCTTCTTGTCGAATAGTAACCCTCATAACTCTCTCTTCAGAGGTCGAATTTAGACTATTTCAGGTCATTGGAATGGTAACTTTTCAAGCTTCCAAATGGGACCAAAATTCCTAATTCAGAGACCGTTCGATATCCCAAAAGTACGTTGGAACTCTTCGATCGTCATTTTTCATTATGGACTGTAATCTTTCCAAATTGCGTGATCCAACAGAGACGCCTATAACTCCATCATTTGATGTCAGATTGGTTCGATTTTTGGTCATCTGAATGGTACTTTAGTGCACTTTCATTCTCTATTGGAATCGTCGTATTCTGAGTCCATCTGGGCATCTTTAAGTTAGATTGCAGTCGTGGATCCTGAATGTTCCCATCATCTCCTTGTCTAATAATTACCCTCATCACTCTCTCTTCAGAGGTCGAATTTAGACTATTTCAGGTCATTGGAATGGTAACTTGTCAACTTCGAAATGGGCCCAAATTTGCCTAATTCAGAGACCGTTCGATATCCCAAAAGCACGTTGGAACACTTCGATTGTCATTTTTCAATATGGATTTTAACCTTTCCAATTGCTGGGTATCCAACGGAGACGGCTATAACTCCATCATTTGATGTCAATTGAGTAGATTTTTTGTCATCTGAATGGTACTTTAGTGCTCTTCATTCTTGACTGGAATCGTTGTATTCTGAGACCAATTGGGCATCTTTAAGTTAGATTGCAGTCGTGGATCCTGAATGTTTCCATCATCTCCTTGTCGAATAGTAACCCTCATAACTCTCTCTTCAGAGGTCGAATTTAGACTATTTCAGGTCATTGGAATGGTAACTTGTCAAGCTTCCAAATGGGAATAAAATTGCCTATTCAGAGACTGTTCGTATCCCAAAAGCACGTTGGAACTCTTCGATCGTTATTTTTCAATACGGATTGTTAATCTTTCAAATTGCAGGATCCAACGGAGACGCCTATAACCCCATCATTTGAGGTCGGATTGGGGTGATTTTTTGTCATCTGAATGGTATTTTAGTGCTCTTTCATTCTTGACTGGAATCGTCATATTCTGAGACCATGTGGGCATCTTTAAGTTGGAACGCAGTCGTGGATCCTGAATGTTTCCATAATCTCCTTGTCCAATAGTAACCTCATAACTCTCTTTCCAGAGGTTGAATTTAGACTATTTCAGGTCATTGGAATGGTAACTTGTCAAGCTTCCAAATGGACCAAAATTGCATAATTCAGAGATGTTGATATCCAAAAAGCACGTTGGAACTCTTCGATCGTCATTTTTCAATACGGATTGTTAATCTTTTCAAATTGCGTCATCCAACAGAGACGCCTATAACTCCATCATTTGACGTCGGATTGGATCAATTTTTGGTTATCTGAATGGTACTTTAGTGCCCTTTCAATCCTGACTGGAATCGTCTTATTCTGAGACCATTTGATCATCTTTAAGTTGGATCGCAGTCGTGGATCCTGAATGTTTCCATCATCTCCTTGTTGTTTCGACAAGAAAATAAATGTATTTGATTTGGAAATTATCTTATTCAAACATAACAATGAAATAGTTACAGAAACAATCATCACAATTTATTGATTCTGAATTCATTTACATCCTCAAGGATCCCTTGATTCTAAAATAGTTTACAAAGAATTCATTGCAAGTTACAATTATAACAGTAGAATATAAATTTTGACAGCATAACAGCGCTGATTTTAATCATCTCCTATAACTTAGGAGGAATAGACAAGTCGACTAATTAATCTTCAAGAGAATAGAGATTTCAGCAGCATTTCAGTGCTATTCCGGTCATCTCCTAAAACTTAGGAGGAACACGCCTTTTCGTCGATGATTCTTCCTTTCCTCCTGAACAGAAAAACTTGAAGATTTGAAGACTCTAGCCATTCCTGCAGCATATCAGCCCATTGCCGTTATAGACTGTCCAACAGTCGTTTGCGCGAGTCCGTGCAAACTGTATGCTTTGCGCAGGTCCGCGCAAACTACAGGAGCCCAATGCTCCTTTGCGCGAATCCACGCAAACTACAGGAGTCCAATGCTCCTTTGCGCCAGTCCGCGTAAACTTCAGGAGCCCATGCTCCTTTGCGCGAGTCATCACTGATCAACCCAGCGCAACCCTTTACTTTGCGCGGTCCAGCGCAATCAATTACTTTGCGCGGACCCGCGCAAAGTCATTTGTAAACTGATTTCTTTGATCTTCAAACTGATTTTCTTAGTCTCAGTTCTTTGCTTATTTTATGCCTCAACAGATGCCCCCTTGATCCGTTCTTTTTTTTTCAGAAAAATCAAAGAAAAGGATCAAGCCATTCATTTTCTAGGGTTTGCGCGACCCCGCGCAAAGCTCGTCGAGTACCGTGCTCGACCACGAATCCTATAAATAGTCCAACAGCTTAGTCATTTGTATGAACCCTTTCTGCTCTGGCGAAACTTTGTTCCTGCGATTCTCTTCCGCGCAAACCACTTTGCGCGAACCCGCGCAAACTTACAGCTTTGCGCGAATTTCTTCAAAGTCTAATTTATTTCGCGCAACGCATACACTTTGCGCGGACCCGCGCAAAGTGTCCTGCACTTAGTCGACTTTCTTTTCTTTTGTTCCTTCCAACACTTAGCCATTTTTCATCCTTCTTTATTCTCCCTTTTCTTCACTCGTCATTATGGCCCGTATAAAACAAACAGCCCGTCCTGTGACTCCTTCTTCTGATCAACCACCTGCCAAGCGAACAAAGACTACCTCTAGAACTCCTTCTTATTTTAAAGAGCCTGTTCTTCCCACTTTTGACTTTTCTGATCGCATCAGATCTTTGCCATCCCCCATCCATAGATGTATATCTTTGGGAGATATCAAATGTCCCCCGAAGCACGGCAGGGAATATGATTGGGACGAATGGTTAAAGACTACAGCTCACATTCGTACTGATAGTGAAAGACCGCCCTTCGTGAAGACACTCCCCCTGCCTCTCGTCCGAAGAAAACTCGCCGCAATAAGGCGAAAGAATTTGCAGAGAAGATTAAGGAACATAAGAAGAAGAGACTTCAAAATTCATGGGATTCGATACGGGTTGTCGAAGGCGTCATGAAGTTTGACAACCCTCATGCGGAAGGCATGACAATAATTCCCATCAATGTTTATCGTCATCAGTCCATGCTTGACTGTGAACCCAAGGATTGCGTTCATGGCGAAAGGTTGATGTATACTGAATCATGGGCCACTAGAGAACCCAGGATCCTTGAAGGAGTCATTCAAACGCAGAAACCGCGACAAAGGATAGGAGAAATTCATCCCATGATCTTCTTGGCTCCTTTCATAGCCCTCACGACCTCTTTCCTTCACATTTCTATGAGACAGTCCGGCAACGTTTCCGAGATCGGGAACCACTCTGGGGACAAGCAGAATTTCGCATCAGAGGTCTGTTAACTGCTCGACGCTATTACTCTGATTGGGCGGAAGCTATTTTACTGAAGCATACAAGCACACTTGCAAAAGTTGGTCTTTATGATGCTATAGAAGTGACTTCTAAATACTTCTGTAGGGAACCTACTGTACTGAAAGGTTTCCTTGAATACTGGTCGCCTACAACCAACTCCTTCCACTTGCCCTATGGTGAAATGAGCATAACACTTTGGGATCTTCACCGCATAGCCGGTCTCCCAATAACAGGTAAATTCTACGATGAATTTATTCCAACCAATAGGGAACTGGCCTTCGTATCCTCTCCTGATCGCAAACCTTCGATCTCTGAAACCACTATTGAACTATTCAAGGAGATGAGTAAATTTCCCAGTTTCCACAAGATCCCCCCTTTGCAGTGGCTGGCACATTTTTCCAGAGGCCTCAGGTATTTATCTGTCTGATAATCAACTTTCTTCTTATATTGGCGATTTCTGCATATTCACCCTCTCTCTTTATTTTTCTTTGAAGATTTCGTGACTGTCATTCCAATGAACTGACAAAGCTTCGAGCCGCAATGAAGGGGAGACCAGAATATAGCTCCTTCGGAGAACTTGCAGCTTTCTTAGCCTATTGGCTGAGTTTGGTCGTATTGCCTAGCTCTAAATGGGCAGATGCGTCCCACTGTCTTCACTGTAGCTGGCTCTTTGGCGGAAGGCCACAAATACTCCATTGCTCCCCCAGTATTATGCTCTATTTATAGGGCCCTTGGAGAAGTAGCTACCCACGTAAAAGACCCTACTCTTGGAGCTTCGTCTGCACATACTTCTTGGCATTATATTACGGGGTGGCTTGGAGTTTATTTTCCTTGGACTTTTGAAGCTCCGGAGCAAGCATATACTCATCCTTCTCACCTTCCACTCTGGTTCTTTCAGCAAAGAGCGATGGCAAAAAGAGCATATGAGTGGGTTGCCAATAAAATTCGAGATGACGACCAGATAAACTTTTTCAGTTCCGCCTTTATCGCTATACTGAAGATACAGATATGGTGGACCAAGAAACGCTTACTGCAGCAGAGAGAGCTTTCTTCTTTTCTATTCGCTCATGCAGTTTACCTCTTCGGGAAGGAACAGAATTTTGGAGAGAACCTTACTACCCCAGTCGCTTTGCTCGTCAATTTGGTTATGATCAAACCGTGCCTCAAGACTGCGGGTTGGTTACTAGAAAAATGCGCTGTTATGGAACTGGTCCTCTTAACTGGGCCATGATATGGAAACAACTGCTGAATGGCTGCGTCGGATCTCTTTTCATAATTCCAGGCTGTAATCGCATAGTCCGTACATCATATAGCTGGATGCGATGGTGGGATCACCAATCATACTTGGTCACTAAATGCTTGCCAGTGGATTCTTCTATCTTTCTTCATCCGCCCAGGCTGAAGGGCAGAAATTTAGAGAGCGGAATCGGCTATGTTCCAGAAAAGAGCCATGCGTCTCATCCTGGAGAAATTTGTAGGAAGATATCATTGGAAGACCCTATCCGTGAAATCAAGCCCATCAACACTTTGGATGGCTGGTTCGCTCATGGAGTTCTGAGGAATTTGAGAAAACTCGTCGGGATTTCTCAAATCAAGCCGCAAACGATGCTGAAGGTACATCTTCTCCAATTCCTGCAGAGACTGCAGCGGCTCAAGAAGGACCAGCTGTTGGTACTTCCTTATCTCCTCCACAACCCCTTGGTCCTAGTCCATCTTCCCCAATGACTAGATCAAAAATGCGTTTGCAAACATCATCCCCTATTCTTCCAGAAAGGACTCGCCAAGCATCCGCTTCCCCTATTCTTCCAGAAAGGACCTGTCAAGCATCCGTTTCCCCTACAATCCAAGAGCCTATTCCGGAGAGCAGCCAACCCGTTTCTTACAAAGGGAAGCAAGTTGTTATTGAAGAAGCTGATGAAGAAATTTTAGAAGATGAGAGTTCAGCTTCATCGTCAGATACTACTGAATCTTCACAATATGAAGACAGCGAGGATAGCGACAGCTGTGAAGATAAAGATGATGACTTTGAAGAAGGCGAAGTTGACATTGATGAGAGATGAGGAAACAGCTGCGAAAGAGGTCGAGATGGAATCTTCCCCTGCAACCGTTAAGACTCTTCTCGGTGTGAATGATCCTGCTAAATCTCCTGCAGCTGAGGAAAATGAAGAGGAACCTTTAGATTATGGCGAATATGGGTATTCACCAGGTAAAGGAGATTTATTTTCCACATGCATATCTATCTATATTTTAACAACTTATTATTTTATTATTATGTCTCCCTTTTATTGTGTCTCCTTTTTTAGGTGCTCAAGTTGCAGAAATAGGTGCTGTCTCTTCAGCGAGCCCTCTTGTGGTGTCTTCACCAAGAGCACCTATAGTTCCATTGGTAGTACAGAGAGTAGTGGCTCGTGAAATCATATTTCCAACAGAAACTACAGACTTGCCAACTTCGGCTACCAGAGATTCAAGCACAGAAGCTAGAGCACCATCTTTTGCTGATATGGTGGAACTTGGTCTTTCCATGACTCAGAGAGCTTCTGCCTCTGTAGGTCATATTCCGGTGACAGGTACATATATATGCACTGATTATCTTCATTCACGACTACATATTTCATAATAATATTTTGAATATCTTTCTTCTTTTACTATAGGAACTCATCCTTGCAGTGGTGCGGCCAGTTCTGATTCTGTGGCCACTACTTCTGAATTGTCGTCCTTTGCAAAAATCCCTGTTCATAAAATGCTTATGGTGAAACATTCCTTGTTAGCAATAATCCATATCTTCAGAAATCCTGATCAATGGTTGGATTTGGATGTTGCTATAGAGATTTTGGAGAGCTCTGCCAAGATGGCTAGAATCAACATATCTCCTTTGCGTGATTCACTCCTCAAGTTTCGTGATTCAGTAATTTCTCTGGCGTCGGTAGAGAATGTTACAATTGCCCCTGAGATTTTAGAGTACAAGAAGCAGCTGGCTGCATCTCAAGAACAAGCCTCTCTGACAGCTTCATCAATTTCTAAACTTGAACAAGAGCATATGATTCTTCAAGATCAATTAAAGATTCATATTGATGAAAATAAGACTATCCAAGATCGTATTGCAGTCCTGAAGGAAGAAATCTCTCAACTGGAGAGAAGGAATCATGAAAAAGCCTTAATTATTCAAGATGTTGAAGAGAGGATACAGGCGAATGTTCAATCCATTAATATTGAAAAATCCGCGCAACTTCAAAGTAAAGGAATGATTGCTTCTCTGGAGAATAAACTTGCTGGCGTCCCTGATCAGGCTAAACTTATTCTTGAAGAAAATCTAAACATGATGTAGCTCAGGCACAGTTGAAAGAAGATTTGCGCAGATATTCGGAAGCAGTGGGGATTACAGAAGATCTTTAAAACATGTAATTTTGAACATGTGATTTTTGTTTTCATGTTTTCTGGACATAATTTATTTGGCTTCACATATGTTTTTATGAAAGCATTTTGAGATGTTTATAACAGCATTTTCTCATTGCATGTTGATGACATTTATACTAACCTTATCAAATTATATTCGTACTTTATATAATAATTTCATTACATCCTTTACAATTTCTAAACCTTTTATGCTTTGTTAGTGCGGGATTCTCTATGTGAGTATTTAGATTGGCGGTACTAAGTTTCAATTTAATCAGCCACACACAGTTTAAGCTCATGAGTAGTGGAGCGTGCGCACACACACAGTTTAAGCTCATGAGTAGTGGAGCATTTATGGGTCTTATGTGATGGCCACTGTAACTCTCTAGAGTTCGCTTTTGGGCTTTTCACTGCCTTGAGCTCACGGCCAAGGTCCATCAGAGGGGCCCATTGACGCTACCGGGCGGTGTGAACTGTTGGTTTTACGCACGGGTTGGCCACGGTAACTCTCTAGAGTTCGCAGGGCTCGCAAGGCTACCTTTGGGCACCAAATCTAGGGTCGCCAGTCCATCAATGAGTAGGTTTAAGCCCTTCCTCACGAGTTACTACTGAAATCAAACCCTAGATCTGGAGGGTCTTACGCACGGTTGGCATAAAGCTCGCACTGCGGCCCTTGTTTTCTTGTCTGCAAGGTCGAGCCCATTCACAGGAGGGCATTTTCATCCGTTCCCCGTGGCGCTGCCGGAAGCTATACAGACGGCATGGGAGTTACGGTGACTAGTCTTCGCGGATTTATGGCCTTTTAGGCTTTGAATCCTTGACTTCGTCAGCTGCCCGCATGGGTGCGCACGATGGTCTTCGCGGGCTTTTTAGGGCCACTGACTCCTCGCCGCTGCCCGAATGGCGATCTTCATAGGTCTTATGTATAGTTGGTCAGCTCTTTTATAGCTTGATCCTTTGAGAGCATTTTTTTTTTTTTTTTTTTTTACAGAGCTTGATCTTTTGATTTAGCTCAATTTGGCTCTTTTAGGATTTGGCTTGGCTATACTGCCCCTTTAACTGAGATTGGTGTATCCTTATAAGGCAATAATATCTATGATCATCATCATTGCCAGTATAGTAGTAGTAGATATTTCCACCTGAGATAATATCTTCAAGAAGATCCATGTTTTGTAAAGCAATATATATCAATTTTGTCAATATCTTCAAGAGAATCTTCAGGATGATATTGATTTTGTCAAACTTGTTTGGTGATGATGATGATCATAGATGATGATCATATATATATTTTCGGATTTGATGCTTGATAATTGACGCGCTTGTGAATTTTCTTCACAGCTTCTTTTGTTGACATATGAACATGATCTTATTCATCCTTGCCCCTTTTGATACAGATTCATTATGCTGATAATATTCTGAATCAAAATCCACATGTCTATCTTTAGGGATAGTATCTTTTGATGAAACGGGCGTTGACAAGTATACTGATACTCTGTCCCTCTTGATTTGTGATTCTATATGCCCCATTGGAGTATACTTCTTTTACCACATATGGACCGTCCCATTTAGGCTCGAACTTGCCCCCTGTTCGGCGAGTAATCACTATAGGTCTTTTCAGCATTAACACCATATCCCCTTTTTTGAAAGAGCGGTATTTAACCTGTTTATCAAATGCAGCCGAAATCCTGGCCTGATATGACTGCAACCGCTGCTGAGCTTCAAGACGTTTCTCATCAAGCAAATCTAACTCTTTCAACCTTATTTTTGCATTTTCATCATCTGTTATAGACTGATGTACTGCTATCCTGAGTGATGCCACCTGCATCTCAATTGGGATAACTGCCTCTATACCATAGATTAATGAATAAGGTGTCGCCCCTGTTGTTGTACGATGAGTAGTTCTGTAGGCCCACAATGCTTCTTGTAACTTTTCATCCCAATCACGCTTGTTGCCTGTCACCGTTTTCTTGATTATTTTGATAATCGTTTTGTTAAACGCTTTTGCTAATCCATTGGCCGGAGGATAGTAAGGTGTTGAAAACGAATGCTGGATGCCAAACTTCTGACACAACTTTTCCATGCCTCTATTTTTAAAAGGGGTGCCATTATCAGTGACGATTTTTCGGAATACCATGACGGTATATTATAGCATGTCGAATGAAATTGACCACGTCCGTCTCTTTAACACTACGCAAGGCAATTGCTTCGGTCCATTTGGAGAAATAGTCTGTTGCTGCCAGAATATACTGTTTTCCTTTAGATGAAGGGGGATTTATAGGACCAATCACATCGAGTCCCCAGGCTGAGAAAGGCCAGGAAGTAACAGACTGATGTAAGTCTTCTGGGGGAACATGTATTACATCTCCGTGTATTTGGCATTCATGACACGCTTTGCATATTCTATCGCATCTTTGAACATAGTAGGCCAATAATAACCCATTCGATGTACTCTATGGCACAAATTTCGGCCGGCTTGATGTGCTCCACATTCACCTGAATGTGCCTCCCGCAGCATTTGGTTTGCTTCTTGCTTGTCTAAGCATCTTAGTAGCATTCCATTGTAAGATTTTCTATACAATACTTCGCTGCATATGACAAATTTGCCCGATCGCTGCTTAATCTGCTGCCTTTGTGCATTCTCTTGTGGCAAGATATTATACTTGAGATAATCAACGAAAGGCTGACTCCAATCATCTATCATTACTTCTAGACAAGATATAGGAAACATTTCAACGTTTCTTCGATAACCTCTGCAGACGGCAGGAATCTTCTTTCTTCTATAGTTACCTGAAGAGGACTTCGATTTGTGCAGGATAGAGCTGCTGCCAGACCGGCTAAAGCGTCCGCTTTTGCATTCTCAGAGCGTGGTATGTGTTTAATTTCCACATGACAAAATTGTTCAAGCAACTTTTGTGCCTTCCGATAATAGGGCAGAAGTTCTTCTTTCCTTACTTCGAATTCTGTTATCAACTGATTTACAATCAATTTAGAATCTTCGAAGATATGCAATAATTTTATTTCCATTTGCTGGGCTATTTCCATTCCAATGATAAGAGCTCTGTATTCAGCTTCATTGTTTATTATGCATGCGGTGCCCAATGTGAAGGAATATGGCAATAAATCGCCTTGAGGTGTAATGAATATTATTCCTGCCCCTGCTCCCGACATTCGAGCAGCACAATCAAAATACATTTGCCAAAGATTCTGAGATTCAGCCAACATAACCTGTTCATCTGGAAATTCGTCATTGATTTCTTCACTTTCTGCTATAGGATGTGCTGCGAGGAAGTCTGCCATGGCTTGTCCTTTTACTGCTTTCGCCGGTTTATATGAAATAGTATATTCTGACAGCAATAACATCCACTTGGCTAGTCTTCCCGACAACATTGGCCTAGTCATCAAAAATTTTATCGGATCTGCTCTTGAGATCAGAGTTATATCATGGGAGAGACAATAATGCCTCAACTTTTGTACAGCGAATATTAGCGCCAAACACTCTTTTTCGATCGAGGAATAATTGCATTCTGCCCCCATCAATGTTCGGCTTAGATAATAAAGAGCAGTCTCTTTTCCGGCTTCGTTTACCTGTGCTAACAAAGCACCCAGAGAATTTGCAGCTGCAGATGTATATAAGATAAGTGGCTTACCTTTCACTGGAGCTGTTAACACCGGCGGCTGTTTCAATAATTCCTTGATTGAGTCAAATGCATTTTGACAGGCGTGATCCCATACAAATTCTGTATCTTTCTTCATTAACCAAGAAAATGGCTGACACCTTCCTGTGAGATTTGAAATGAAACGGCGAATGTATGCCAATTTTCCTTGTAAGCTTTTTAATTCCTTCAACGTCGTTGGTGGCGGCATATTTTGAATAGCGTTAATTTTTTCTAGATCAATCTCGATCCCTCTATGTCGTACAACAAAGCCGAGGAATTTGCCAGAAGATACTCCAAATGCACACTTAGCAGGGTTCATCTTTAGTTGCTTTTTTCTGAGACGACGGAAGACTGATGCTAAATGTTCACGGTGTTCTTGATGATCTCCCGACCTGACCACCAAGTCATCAACATAGCATTCGACATGCTTATGTATCATATCTTGAAAAATGTTTTCATCGCCCTTTGATATGTTGCCCCAGTATTTTTGAGACCGAAAGACATAACTTTATAACAATAAATTCCAAGAGGCGTTCTGAAAGCCGTTGCCTCTTCATCTTCGGGTGCCATCCTGATTTGATTATAACCCGCATATCCGTCCATAAAGGACATAATAGCATACTGAGTAGTGCTATCAATTAATAATTCTGTTATCGGGAGAGGGAAGTCATCCTTTGGACATGCTTCATTCAGATCTCTGAAGTCGATGCATACTCTAATCTGCCCATTCTTCTTTTTCACCGGAACAATGTTTGATATCCACTTGGGATATTTAACTTCTCTGACGAACCCAACCTTTATTAATTTATTTACTTCTTTTTCGATTAATGGAATCAGGTCTGGGTGGAATCGCCTTTGTGCTTGCTTTACTGGTTTCTTTTCTTTGGAAATATTTAATCGATGCATTGCTACAGAGGGTTCCAATCCTGACATTTCTTCATATGTCCAAGCGAAGACGTCTTTATTTTCTCTGAGAAGCTGGCCATATTTTTCAAATTCCTGATCTGAAAGACTGACGCTGATGAATGTGTTCCTTGGCTCTTCTGTTGTTCCCTAATTTATTTCTCGCAAGCCATCTATCGTCGGCTGCCCCCGTCTTCTATTTGTCTTGGAGCGGTTTCAGGACACTCGACTACTTTAGGATCTTGTTCTGACATTTGTTCAGCTGGAGTCATGTTTACTGATACCATATTTACTGATGATTCTGCTCCTAATCCTTTGGAATTTTCTCCGTTTTTCTTGATTAACTCCGAGAGGGATTTGAATTCCTTTCCCATGATTCAGTCCAGTGGGCTTGTCACAATCAAAACCCATATTTCTCATGATTTTCTTGCTTACTGCACTGTATTTTCTCAAATTCTGTGGTGCTAACTCTCCATGATATATATATTGCTTGTGCTTTCATTCTTCATCTCTGCTGCAGCATGAAACTTTATTGCTTCAGGATATTTAGTACTGGCTCTGACTTGAAATATTCCTGGGGCGGCTGCAAATGGCTTACATCTTTCGATATTGGGTAAGGGCATCGTGTAATTGGACTGTAAGACTTTCAACTGTTCTGTCGACAACAATGTCAACGACGGTTGTCCCGGTTGTCTCAGGCGCTTTGGTACAAAATATAACTTTTTTCTTGCTTCTGTAGTATCAGGAGATTCCGCCCTTTCTTCTCTAGCTTTATTTATTTGGAAATCTTTCAAGACTCTCTTTCCATCATCATTTCCCGCTTCTTTGGAGAAACATTTATAATAGCTAGCATCCGCAAAGAAAGACTCAGCTTCTGTATAGGGTTTCGCGTCAGCCATTACTTTACACTGCATTCCATCCTTATAGTATTTGAAACATTGGTGTAGAGTAGAAGGTACAATATTGTACTGATGTATCCATGGCTGCCTAAGAGAAGGTTATATGTCGTCACAGCATTTATAACATGATATACAACAGTAGTAATTAGTTCTCCCACTTCCAATATTACTATAATTTTACCGAGTGCGCATTGTCCATCTTGATTAAACCCCTGTATCATCATCCCGCTGGGGCGCAAATCTGAACGGCGGTAACCCAATTTAGTAATCATGGAGAGTGACAAAAGATTCACTGCTGACCCATTGTCTATCATGATTCGTTTTATCTTCTTTTCGCAAATGTACCCTTCTATCATCAATGGCCTGTTATGTTCTATTTCACCAATTAAGTCATCATCAGAGAAAGATATTACTGGTAGACAATCCACCTTTTCCTTGCTTCTTTCATTCTTCATTTCTGTCAGTAAAGTTTCTCTCACATCGTGATCAGACAGTGCTTGAATCAAACTCTGTCGAAACTCTTCTGATAACTTGAGCGCATCATAAATACTCAAACGTGTAGATATACCTTTCAAGTGACTAACTACATCGTAAGCCACTTTTGTCGCTATATCTTCATTTCTACTTCTATCCTTGATGTTCTGTCTTTCAGTCACTTCTTTCCTTATAATTTCTGCTTTTTGCTTTACCGGACTTGTTATCTGCTTCCCCGATCGCAACGTAATCATTGTCGCATTTCTTATCGGCCTTCGGTCTCCCTTATCTCTCATTCCCCGAGTCTTTTCTTGAATTGACAATACATTTACTGTCGCCCTTGTATTCTTTCCTTTGCTTTCGCTGGTTATTATATCTCCTCTATTTATCATTCGCTGTATGATGCACTTTAACGTGTAACAGTTTTCTGTCGGATGTCCCACCAAGCGATGATAACGGCAAAAGTTTCTTTCTCGAGTCCTCGTCACATCTTCAGGGCGTTTCGGTTCCAGTAATTCCAGGGTACCTGCTTTTAACAATTGCTGCATCATAGGCACCACGTCCTCTTTGTCAAACTCAAATCCTTCATGAGAATCGAGCATTCTAAGCTTTTTTCCACCGTATCTGTCCCTTGATTGATTCCAGTTTTCTCTTCCTTCCGGCCTTTTTATCTCTTGAGCCCTTCGCCTCTTGATTTTTCTTATCCCGATCGATGGTGTTGACGGTTGTCCTGCCAGGTATTCTTCTGACAGTTTCATGATGAAATGCTGGCATCTTACGAGTCATTAATTCCAATGCATGGGCTTTGGTAGCCAAATCGTGAATCCGAAAGCAATTCCTGTCTCCATAGAGTTCAAACACATTTTGACTTGTTCCTTTTCTTCCGGCAACTGCCTACACGATGCCCCCAGTGTCTTCCATCTGTCTATGAATTTTTCAACTGGTTCTCCTTCTCGCTGTCGTACTGAAGCTAATTCTGTGATGCTAACATCGCGTTCTGATGAGAAGAAATTTGACATGAAAGCATCTTGCATTTCTTCCCATGTGCGTATAGATCCTGGTGCCAAATTTGAATACCACCTGAAAGCTTTACTTGTCAACGATGATCCAAATAAGCGTAAATAGTATTGAGGTATCGTGGAGAAATTTCCCATGCTGGTGATGAAATGCATCAGGTGTTCTTCTGGTGATCCTTCCCCATTAAATTTCTGGAAATCTGGATGCTTAAAATTGGCTGGAAACGGAACATCCTCTACCTCTCTTGGGTAGGGTGTTCGGTACCTGAAACGACTGGTATTCGCGCGCTCCCTTTCTATTCTGACTGCTTCTTCGACGACTTGTCTTACATCATCCTGCGTTATAGCTCTTGTCGCTGGAACTGATCCTCGCGATCCTATCTCCTGCGGACGAGAGCCTTCAGGTTAGTTCTCTTGTCCATTTGTTGCTCCCATCATGGGTGGAGCCACTATCTGGGCTACATTATGTGCCAGAGTTGCCAGAGCTTCTCTGAGGTTCCGGCATTCATCCATTAGCACTCTTTGTGCCTCTACCATTTGATCAACACGTTCTTCAGTCAATGGCCTATTTCCTTGACCCGTCTCTGCCATATATACTGCGGCCTCTTGACTGTTTGTCGAAGCTATTTTTTCAGTAAAACGAGAGTATGTTGACGTAACAGGACTTATAAAGAGGGGAGAAATTGGAGTCTTGTTTGATTCTTGTGTACTTCCTGTGCTTTTAACCGATCGAGGTGATACAGGCATCGGTGATCCTATCATCAGTGCTTTGCCTTTCTGCGATTCTGTCCATTTGGCCCTTGGAGCGACTAGAGCTAGAAAATCGTACAACGAGAACTGCGAAGCAGCTTGTTCAGGATAAATCGCCGGAGGAGCGAGCTCGGGTTTTCTTCTAGCTATACTACGCGTGATTGGTCCCTCAGCTCTTGGTACAAGTAATTTCGCCTTACGGTTCTTTAAGGTCTTTGCTTTTGTTTTCTTGGACAAGACCAAAGTCCAGTTCTCATCACTTTCTTGTGGTTGGGGTGAGACGGAAATAACTCCCACTGTTACTTGAGTTGCTTTGCGCCTGCTTGTAGTACTTGCTTTCGTATGCTCAGGAGTTTGGCTTGGCGCATATTCAATTACAAACCCAGTAGCGGTGAATCGGAAGTTCACTTTTCTCACCACGTTAGCCATTAGCAATGTTATGTGATTGAATTTGGGTACCTTCAATAACAAAACATTCATGAAATTAGTATGTGAAAGATTAAGTAAACTATCTTAGAGATGAAGGGGAGGATGTTCCCACTGAGAGTCGCCATTTTGGCGTCTACCAGACGCCAAAAACAGTAATGAGAGTCTTGCAACTTTTCCCAAAGTTAGTGTTAAATAAGATACAAATTCCCCAGCAGAGTCGCCATTTTGTTTCGACAAGAAAACAAATGTATTTGATTTGGGAATTATCTTATTCAAACATAACAATGAAATACTTACAGAAACAATCATCACAATTTATTGATTCTGAATTCATTTACATCCTCAAGGATCCCTTGATTCTAAAATAGTTTACAAAGAATTCATTGCAAGTTACAATTATAACAGTAGAATATAAATTTTGACAGCATAACAGCACTGATTTAATCATCTCCTATAACTTAGGAGGAATAGACAAGTCGACTAATTAATCTTCAAGAGAATAGAGATTTCGGCAGCATTTCAGTGCTATTCCGGTCATCTCCTGAAACTTAGGAGGAACACGCCTTTTCGTCGATGATTCTTCCTTTCCTCCTAAACAAGAAAACTTAAAGATTTGAAGACTCTAGCCATTCCTGCAGCATATCAGCCCATTGCTGTTATAGACTGTCCAACAGTCGGTTTGCGCGAGTCCGCGCAAACTGTATGCTTTGCGCGGGTCCGCGCAAACTACAGAGCCCAATGCTCCTTTGCGCGAATCCGCGCAAACTACAGGAGTCCAATGCTCCTTTGCGCCAGTCCGCATAAACTTCAGGAGTCCAATCTATTGAGGCATAAAATAAGCAAAGAACTGAGACCAAGAAAATCAGTTTGAAGATCAAAGAAATCAGTTTACAAATGACTTTGCGTGGGTCCGCGCAAAGTAAATTGATTGCGCTGGACCGCGCAAAGTAAATGGGTTGCGCGATTTGATCAGTGAAGACAGGTTGCGCGGGAATGATAGGTTGCGCGAGACCGCGCAAAGCATGTCGTTTGCGCGAGTCCGCGCAAAATGTTTTGCAGAGATATAAAAATGGCTGGATGTTATTTTGTCCCACATCGACCAGAACAAAGATTTACACCAGTAAAGATGTCTATAAATACCCCGTTCTTTGTCTCAAAAGGGGCTGGAAGATTTCAGAGTGGAAGAAAGACGAAGAAGAAGACAGAAGGTGCAAATGAGCACTGGGCTCAGATAGTTCGTGCGGACTCGCGCAAAGGAGCATTGGGCTCCTGAAGTTTACGCGGACTGGCGCAAAGGAGCATTGGACTCCTGTAGTTTGCGCGGATTTGCGCAAAGGAGCATTGGGCTCCTGTAGTTTGCGCGGACCAGCGCAAAGCATACAGTTTGCGCAGACTAGCGCAAACCGACTGTTGGACAGTCTATAACAGCAATGGGCTGATATGCTGCAGGAATAGCTAGAGTCTTCAAATCTTCAAGTTTTCTTGTTCAGGAGGAAAGGAAGAATCATCGACGAAAAGGCGTGTTCCTCCTAAGTTTCAGGAGATGACCGGAATAGCACTGAAATGCTGCCGAAATCTCTATTCTCTTGAAGATTATTAGTCGACTTGTCTATTCCTCCTAAGTTATAGGAGATGATTAAAATCAGCGCTGTTATCCTGTCAAAATTTATATTCTACTGTTATAATTGTAACTTGCAATGAATTCTTTGTAAACTATTTTAGAATCAAGGGATCCTTGAGGATGTAAATGAATTCAGAATCAATAAATTGTGATGATTGTTTCTATAAATATTTCATTGTTATGTTTGAATAAGATAATTCCCAAATCAAATACATTTATTTTCTTGTCGAAACACTTGTCCAATAGTAACCCTCATAACTCTCTTTTCAGAGGTCGAATTTAGACTATTTCAGGTCATTGGAATGGAAACTTGTCAAGCTTCCAAATGGGACCAAAATTGCCTAATTCAGAGACCGTTCGATGTCCCAAAAGCACGTTGTAACTCTTCGATCGTCATTTTTCAATATGGATTGTTAATCTTTCCAAATTGCGTGATCCAATAGAGACGCCTATTACCTCATCATTTGATGTCGGTTTGGGTCGATTTTTGTTCAATCGAATGGTCTTTAGTGCACTTTCATTCTTGACTGGTATCGGCATATTCCGAGACCCTTTGCACATCTTTAAGTTGGATCGCAGTCGTCGGTCCTGAATGTTTCATTCATCTCCTTGTCTAATAGTAACCCTCATAACTCACTCTTCAGAGGTCGAATTTAGACTATTTCAGGTCATTGGAATGGTAACTTGTCAAGCTTCCAAATAGGACAAAACTTGCCTAATTCAAAGACCGTTCGATATCCCAAAAGCACGTGGAACTCTTCGATCGTCACTTTTCATTATGGATAGTTAATCTTTCCAAATTGCGTGATCCAACAGAGACGCCTATAACTCCATCATTTGATGTCGGATTCGGTCAATTTTTGGTCATCTGAATGGTACTTTAGTGCTCTTTCATTCTTGACTGGAATCGTCGTATTCCGAGACCATTTGGGAAACTTTAAGTTGGATCGCAATCGTGGATCCTGAATGTTTACATAATCTCCTTGCCCAATAGTAACCCTCATAACTCTCTCTTCAGAGGTCGAATTTAGACTATTTCAGGTCATTGGAATGGTAACTTGTCAAGCTTCCTAATGGGCCAAAATTTCCTAATTCAGAGACCGTTCAATATCCCAAAAGCACGTTGGAACTCTTGATCATCATTTTTCAATATGGACTGTTAGTCTTTTCAAATTGCGTGATCCAACGGAGATGCCTATAACTCCATCATTTGATGTCGGATTGGGGCGATTTTTGTCATCTGAATGGTACTTTAGTGCTATTTCATTCTTGACTAGAATCGTCGTATTCCGAGTCCATTTGGAATTTTTAATTTGGATCGCAGTCTTGGATCCTGAATGTCTCCATAATCTCCTTGTCCAATAGTAACCCTCATAACTCTCTCTTCAGAGGTCGAATTTAGACTATTTCAGGTCATTGGAATGGTAACTTGTCAAGCTTCCTAATGAGGCCAAAATTTCCTAATTCAGAGACCGTTCAATATCCCAAAAGTACGTTGGAACCTCGATCGTCATTTTTCAATATGGACTGTTAATCTTTTCAAATTGCGTGATCCAACGGAGATGCCTATAACTCCATCATTTAATGTCAGATTGGGTCAATTTTTGGTCATCTAATGGTACTTTAGTGTTCTTTTATTCTTGACTGAATCGTCGTATTTAAGACCATTTGGGCATCTTTAAGTTGGATCACAGTCATGGATCCTGAATGTTTCCACATCTCCTTGTCCAATATTAACCGTCATAACTCTCTCTTCAGAGATCGAATTTTGACTATTTCAGGTCACTGGAATGGTAACTTGTCAAGCTTCCAAGTGGGACCAAAATTTCCTAATTCAAAGACCGTTCGATATCTCAAAAGCACGTTGGAACTCTTTGATCGTGATTTTTCAATATGGATTTTTAACCTTTCCAAATTGACCGATCCAACGGAGACGCCTATAACTCCATCATTTGATGTCAGATTGGGTCGATTTTTGGTCATCTGAATGGTAATTCAGTGCTCTTTGATTCTTGACTGGAGTCGTCATATTCCGAGACCATTTGGGAATCTTTAAGTTGGATCACAGTCGTGGATCCTGAATGTTTCCATAATCTCCTTGTCCAATAGTAACCCTCATAACTCTCTTCAGAGGTCGAATTTAGACTATTTCAAGTCATTGGAATGGTAACTTGTCAAGCTAGCAAATGGGACCTAAAATTGCCTAATTCAGAGACCATTCGATATCCCAAAAGCATGTTGGAACTCTTCGATCGTCATTTTTCAATACGGATTGTTAATCTTTCCAAATTGCGTCACCCAATGAAGACGCCTATAACTCCATCATTTGATGTCGGATTGGGGCGATTTTTTAGCATCTGAATGGTAGTTTAGTGCTCTTTCATTCTTGACTGGAATGGTCATATTCTGAGGCCATTTGGGCATCTTTAAGTTGGACGCAGTCGTGGATCCTGAATGTTTCCATAATCTCCTTGTCCAATAGTAACCCTCATAACTCTCTCTTCAGAGGTCGAATTTAGACCATTTTAGGTCATTGGAATGGTAACTTATGTAGCTTCCAAATGGGACAAAAATTGCCTAATTCAGAGACCATTCGATATCCCAAAAGCACGTTCGAACTCTTCGAACGTCATTTTTCAATACGGATTGTTAACCTTTCCAAATTGCGTGATCCAACGGAGACGCCTATAACTCCATCATTTGATGTCGGATTGGGGCAATTTTTTGTCAACTGAATGTACTTTAGTGCTCTTTCATTCTTGACTGGAATCATCGTATTCTGAAACCATTTGGGCATCTTTAAGTTGGATCGCAGTCGTGGATCCTGAATGTTTCCATGATCTCCTTGTCCAATAGTAACCCTCATAACTCTCTCTTCAGAGGTCGAATTTAGACTATTTCGTCATTGGAATGGTAACTTGTCAAGCTTCCAAATGGTTCCAAAATTGCCTAATTAAGAGACAGTTTGATATCCCAAAAGCACGTTAGAACTCTTCGATCATCATTTTTCAATACGGATTATTAATCTTTCAAAATTGCGTGATCCAACGGAGACACCTATGACTCCATCATTTGAAGTCGGATTGGGTCATTATTGGTCATCTGAATGGTACTTTAGTGCTCTTTCATTCTTGAATGGAATCGTCATATTCTGAGACCATTTGAGAATCTTCAAGTTGGATCGCAGTGTGGATCCTGAATGTTTCCATCATCTCCTTGTCCAATAGTAACCCTCATAACTCTCTCTTCAGAGGTCGAATTTAGACTATTTCTCGTCAGTGGAATGGTAACTTGTCAAGCTTCCAAATGGTTCCAAAATTGCCTAATTAAGAGACAGTTTGATATCCCAAAAGCACGTTAGAACTCTTCGATCATCATTTTCAATACGGATTATTAATCTTTCAAAATTACGTGATCCAACGGAGACCTATAACTCCATCATTTGAAGTCGGATTGGGTCAATTATTGGTCATCTGAATGGTACTTTAGTGCTTTCATTCTTGAATGGAATCGTCATATTCTGAGACCATTTGAGAATCTTCAAGTTGGATCGCAGTTGTGGATCCTGAATGTTTCCATCATCTCCTTGTCCAATAGTAACCCTCATAACTCTCTCTTCGGAGGTCGAATTTAGTCTATTTTAGGTCATGGATCCTGAATGTTTCCATCATCTCCTTATAACTCAATCTTTAGAGGTCGAATTTAGACTATTTCAGGTCATTGGAATGGTAACTTGTCAAGCTTCCAAATGGAACCAAAATTACCTAATTCAGAGACTGGTCGATGTCCCAAAAGAACGTTGGAACTCTTCAATCGTCATTTTCAATACGGAATCTTTCCAAATTGCGTGATCCAATGGAGACGCCTATAACTCCATCATTTGATGTCGGATTAGATCGATTTTGGTCGTCTGAATGGTACTTTACTGTTCATTCATTCTTGACTGTAATCGTCGTATTCTGAGACCATTTGGGCATGTTTAAGTTAGATCGCAGTCGTGGATCCTGAATGTTTCCATAATCTTCTTGTCCAATAGTAACCCTCATAACTCTCTCTTCAGAGGTCGAATTTAGAGTATTTCAGGTCATTGGTATGGTAACTTGTCAAGCTTCCAAATGGTACCAAAATTTCCTAATTCAGAGACCATTCGATTTCCCAAAAGCACGTTGGAACTCTTCAATCGTCATTTTTGAATATGGACTGTTAATCTTTCCAAATGGTATGATCCAACGGAGACGCCTATAACTCCATTTGATGTCAGATTAGGTCGATTTTTGGTCATCTGAATGGTACTTTAGTGCTCTTTCATTCTTGACTATAATCGTTGTATTCTGAGACCATTTGGGCATCTTTAAGTTGGATCGCAGTCGTGGATCCTGAATGTTTCTACCATGTCCTTATCCAATAGTAACCCTCATAACTCTCTCTTCAGAGGTCAAATTTAGACTATTTCAAGTCATTGGAATGGTAAATTGTCAAGCTTCAAAATGAGACAAAAATTGCCTAATTCAGAGACCGTTCGAAATCCCAAAAGCGCGTTGGAACTCTTCGATCGTCATTTTTCAATACGGATTGTTAATCTTTCCAAATTGCATGATCCAACGGAGACGCCTATAACTACATCACTTGAAGTCGGATTGGGTCAATTTTTTGTCATCTGAATGGTACTTTAGTGCTCTTTCATTCTTGACTGGAATCGTTGTATTCCGAGACCATTTGGAAATCTTTAATTTGGATCGCAGTCATGGATCCTGAATGTTTCCTTAATCACCTTGTCCAATAGTAACCCTCATAACTCTCTCTTCAGAGGTCGAATTTAGACTATTTCAGGTCATTGGAATGGTAACTTGTCAAGCTTCCAAATGGTACCAAAATTTCCTAATTCAGAGACCGTTGGATATCCCAAAAGCACGTTGGAACTCTTCAATCGTCATTTTTGAATATGGACTGTTAATCTTTCCAAATTGCGTGATCCAACGAAGACGCCTATAACTCCATTTGATGTCGGATTGGGTCAATTTTTGATCATCTGAATGGTACTTTAGTGCTCTTTCATTCTTGACTGTAATCGTCGTATTCTGAGACCATATGGGCATCTTTAAGTTAGATTGCAGTCATGGATCCTGAATGGTTCTATCATCTCCTTGTCTAATAATATAACCCTCGGAACTCTCTCTACAGAGGTCGAATTTAACTATTTTAGGTCAATGTAATGGTAACTTGTCAAGCTTCCAAATGGGACCAAAGTTGCCTAAATCAGAGACCGTTCGATATCCCAAAAGCACGTTGTAAATCTTCGATTGTTATTTTTCAATACGGATTGTTAATCTTTCCAAATTGCGGGATCCAACGGAGACGCCTATAACTCTATCATTTGATGTCGGATTGGGGCAATTTTTTGTCATCTGAATGGTACATTAGTGCTCTTTCATTCTTGACTGGAATCGTCATATTCTGAGACCATTTGGGCATCTTTAATTTGGATCACAGTCATGGATCCTGAATGTTTCCATAATCTCCTTGTCCAATAGTAACCCTCATAACTCTCTTCACAGAGGTCGACTTTAGACTATTTCAGGTCATTTGAATGGTAACTTGTCGAGCTTCCAAATGGTACCTAAATTGCCTAATTCAGCGACCGTTCGATATCCCAAAACCACGTTGGAACTCTTCGATCGTCATTTTTCAATGCAGATTGTTTATCTTTCCAAATTCCGTGATCCAACGGAGACGCCTATAACTCCATCATTTGATGTCGGATTGGATCAATTTTAGTCATCTGAATGGTACTTTAGTGCTCTTTCATTCTTGACTGGAATCGTCGTATTCTGAGACCATTTGGGAATCTTTAAGTTAGATCGCAGTCGTGGATCCAGAATGTTTCCATAATCTCCTTGTCCAATAGTAATCCTCATAACTCTCTCTTCAGAGGTCGAATTTAGAGTATTTCAGGTCATTGGAATGGTAACTTGTCAAGCTTCCAAATGGGACTGAAATTTCCTAATTCAGAGACCGTTCGATATCCCAAAAGCACGTTGGAACTCTTCAATCATCATTATTAAATATGGACAGTTAATCTTTCCAGATTGCGTGATCCAACGGAGACGCCTATAACTCCATTTGATGTCGGATTGGGTCGATTTTTGGTCATCTGAATGGTACTTTAGTGCTCTTTCATTCTTGACTGTAAGTGTCGTATTCTGAGACCATTTGGGCATCTTTAAGTTAGATTGCAGTCGTGGATCCTGAATGTTTCTATCATCTCCTTGTCTAATAATAACCCACACAACTCTCTCTTCAGAGGTCGAATTTAACTATTTTAGGTCAATGGAATGGTAACTTGTCAAGCTTCCAATTGGGACCAAAGTTGCCTAAATCAGAGACCGTTTGATATCCCAAAAGCACGTTGTAAATCTTCGATCTTTATTTTTCAATACGGATTGTTAATCTTTCCAAATTACGGGATCCAACGGAGATGCCTATAATTCTATCATTTGATGTCGGATTGGGGCAATTTTTTGTCATCAGAATGGTACTTTAGTGCTCTTTCATTCTTGACTGGAATCGTCATATTCTGAGACCATTTGTGCATCTTTAAGTTGGATCGCAGTCGTGGATCCTGAATGTTTCCATAATCTCCTTGTCCAATAGTAACCCTCATAACTCTCTTTACAGAGGATCGAATTTAGACTATTTCAGGCTCATTGGAATGGTAACTTGTCAAGCTTCCAAATGGTACTAAAATTGCCTAATTCAGAGACCGTTTGATATCCGAAAAGCACGATAGAACTCTTCGATCGTCATTTTTCAATACGGATGTTAATCTTTCCAAATTGTGTGATCCAATGGAGACGCTTATAACTCCATCATTTGATGTCGGATTGGATCAATTTTGGTCATCTGAATGGTACTTTAGTGCTCTTTCATTCTTGACTGGAATCGTCATATTCTGAGACCATTTGGGCATCTTTAAGTTGGATCGCAATCATGGATCCTGAATGTTTCCATCAATTCCTTGTCCAATAGTAACCCTCATATCTCTCTCTTCAGAGGTCGAATTTAGACTATTTCAGGTCTTGGAATGGTAACTTGTCAAGCTTCCAAATGCAATCAAAATTTCTTAATTCAGAGACTGTTCGATGTCCCAAAAGCACCTTCGAACTCTTCGATCATCATTTTCCAATATGGACTGTTAATCTTTCCAAATTGAGTGATCCAACGGAGACGCCAATAACTCTATCATTTGACGTCGGATTGGATCAATTTTTGGTCATCTGAATGTTACTTTAGTGCTCTTTCATTCTTGAGTAGAACCGTCGTATTCTGAGACCATTTGGGCATCTTTAAGTTAGATCGCAGTCGTGGATCCTGAATGTTTCCACCATGTCCTCGTCCAATAGTAACCCTCATAACTCTCTTCAGAGGTCGAATTTAGACTATTTCAGGTCATTGGAATGGTAAATTGTTAAGCTTCAAAATGGGACAAAAATTGCTTAATTCAGAGACCGTTCGATATCGCAAAAGCACGTTGGAACTCTTCGATCGTCATTTTTCAATACGGATTGTTAATCTTTCCAAATTGCATGATCCAACAGAGACGCCTATAACTACATCACTTGAAGTCGGATTGGGTCAATTTTTTGTCATCTGAATGGAACTTTAGTGCTCTTCATTCTTGACTGGAATGTCGTATTCTGAGACCATTTGGAAATCTTAATTTGGATCGCAGTCATGGATCCTGAATGTTTCCTTAATCTTTTTGTCCAATAGTAACCCTCATAACTCTCTCTTCAGAGGTCGAATTTAGACTATTTCAGGTCATTGGAATGGTAACTTGTCAAGCTTCCAAATGATACCAAAATTTCCTAATTCAGAGACCGTTCGATATCCCAAAAGCACGTTGGAACTCTTCAATCGTCATTTTTTAATATGGACTGTTAATCTTTCCAAATTGCGTGATCCAACGGAGACGTCTATAACTCCATTTGATGTCGGATTGGGTCGATTTTTGGTCATCTGAATGGTACTTTAGTGCACTTTCATTCTTGACTGTAATCCGTATATGAGACCATTTAGGCATCTTTAAGTTAGATTGCAGTCATGGATCCTGAATGTTTCTATCATCTCTTTGTCTAATAATATAACCCTCAGAACTCTCTTCAGAGGTCGTTCGAATTTAACTATTTTAGGTCAATGTAATGGTAACTTGTCAAGCTTCCAAATGGGACAAAGTTGCCTAAATCAAAGACCGTTCGATATCCCAAAAGTACGTTGTTGTAAATCTTCGATGTTATTTTTCAATACGGATTGTTAATCTTTTCAAATTGCGGGATCCAACGAGATGCCTATAACTCTATCATTTGATGTCGGATTGGGGCGATTTTTTATCATCTGAATGGTACTTTAGTGCTCTTTCATTCTTGACTAGAATCGTCATATTCCGAGACCATTTGGGCATCTTTACATTGGATCGCAGTCATGGATCCTGAATGTTTCCATAATCTCCTTGTCCAATAGTAACCCTCATAAACTCTTCACAGAGGTCGAATTTAGACTATTTCAAGTCATTGGAATGGTAACTTGTCGAGCTTCCAAATGGTACCAAAATTGCCTAATTCAGAGACCCTTCGATATCCCAAAACACGTTGGAACTATTCGATCGTCATTTTTCAATATAGACTGTTTATCTTTCCAAATTCGTGATCCAACAGAGACGCCTATAACTCCATCATTTGATGTCGGATTGGATCAATTTATAGTCATCTGAATGGTACTTTAGTGCTCTTTCATTCTTGACTGGAATCATCATATTCTTAGACCATTTGTGAATCTTAAGTTGGATCGCAGTCGTGGATCCTAAATGTTTCCATAATCTCCTTGTCCAATAGTAACCCTCATAACTCTCTTCACAGAGGTCGAATATAGACTATTTCAGTCATTGGAATGGTAACTTGTCAAGCTTCCAAATGGTACAAAATTGCCTAATTCAGAGACCGTTCGATATCCCAAAACCACGTTGGAACTATTCGATCGTCATTTTTCAATACAGACTATTTATCTTTCCAAATTCCGTGATCCAACAGAGACGCCTATAACCCATCATTTGATGTCGGAATGGATCAATTTTAGTCATCTGAATGGTACTTTAGTGCTCTTTCATTCTTGACTGGAATCGTCATATTCTTAGACCATTTGTGAATTTTAAGTTGGATCGCAGTCGTGGATCCTGAATGTTTCCATAATCTCCTTGTCCAATAGTAACCCTCATAACTCTCTTCACAGAGGTCGAATTTAGACTATTTCAGCTCATTGGAATGGTAACTTGTCGAGCTTCCAATGGTACCAAAATTACCTAATTCAGAGACGTTCGATATCCCAAAAAGCACGATGGAACTCTTCAATCGTCGTTTTTCAATACGGATTGTTAATCTTTCCAAATTGCGTGATCCAACGGAGACGCATATAACTCCATCATTTGATGTCAGATTGGATCAATTTTTGGTCATCTGAATGGTACTTTAGTGCTCTTTCATTCTTGACTGTAATCGTCATATTCTGAGACCATTTGGGCATCTTTAAGTTGGATCGCAATCATGGATCCTGAATGTTTCCATCATCTCCTTGTCCAATAGTAACCCTCGTAACCATCTCTTCAGAGGTCGAATTTAACTATTTCAGGTCATTGGAATGGTAACTTGTCAAGCTTCCAAATGCTATCAAAATTTTCTAATTCAAAGACTGTTCGATGTCCCAAAAGCACTTTGGAGCTCTTCGATCATCATTTTCCAATATGGACTATTAATCTTTCCAAATTGCGTAATCCAACGGAGACGCCTATAACTCCATCATTTGATGTCGGATTGGATCAATTTTTGGTCATCTGAATGGTACTTTAGTGCTCTTTCATTCTTGACTGTAATCGTCATATTCTGAGACCATTTGGGCACCTTTAAGTTGGATCGCAATCATGGATCCTGAATGTTTCCATCATCACCTTTAACTTTCTATTCTGAGGTCGAATTTAGAATATTTCAGGTCATTGGAATGGTAACTTGTCAAGCTTCCAAATGGTACCAAAATTACCTAATTCAGAGACCGTTCGATATCCCAAAAGCACGTTGGAACTCTTCGATCGTCATTTTTCAATATAGACTGTTTGTCTTTCCAAATTGCGTGATCCAACAGAGACGCCTATAACTCCATCATTTAATCTCGGATTGGATCAATTTATAGTCATCTGAATGGTACTTTAGTACTCTTTCATTCTTGACTGAAATCGTCGTACTCCAAGACCATTTGGGAATCTTTAAGTTAGATCGCAGTCGTGGATCTTGAATGTTTCCATAATCTCCTTGTCCAATAGTAACCCTCATAACTCTCTCTTCAGAGATCGAATTAAAAGTATTTCAGGTCGTTGGAATGGTAACTTGTCAAGCTTCCAAATGGGACCAAAATTTCCTAATTCAGAGACCGTTCGATATCCCAAAAGCATGTTGGAACTCTTCAATCGTCATTTTTGAATATGGACTGTTAATCTTTCCAAATTGCTTGATCCAATGGAGACGCCTATAACTCCAGTTGATGTTGGATTGGGTCGATTTTTGGTCATCTGAATGGTACTTTAGTGCACCTTCATTCTTGACTGTAATCGTTATATCCTGAGATCATTTGGGCATCTTTAAGTTAGGTTGTAGTCGTGGATCCTGAATGTTTCTATCATCTCCTTGTCTAATAATTACCCTCATAACTCTCTCTTCACAGAGGTCGAATTTAGTCTATTCCAGGTCATTGGAATGGTAACTTGTAAGCTTCCAAATGGTACTATAATTGCCTAATTCAGAGACCGTTCGATATCCGAAAGCATGATGGAACTGTTCGATCGTCATTTTTCAATACGGATTGTTAATCTTTCCAAGTTGCGTGATCCAATGGAGACGCATATAACTCCATCATTTGATGTCGGATTGGATCAATTTTTGGTCATCTGAATGGTACTTTAGTGCTCTTTCATTCTTGACTGTAATCATCATATTCTGAGACCACTTGGGCACTTTATGTTGGATCGCAATCATGGATCCTGAATGTTTCCATCATCTCCTTGTCCAATAGTAACCCTCATAACTCTCTATTCAGAGGTCGAATTTAGACTATTTCAGATCATTGGAATGGTAACTTGTCAAGCTTCCAAATGCTATCAAAATTTCCTAATTCAGAGACTGTTCAATGTCCCAAAAGCACCTTGGAACTCTTCGATCATCATTTCCAATATGGACTGTTAATCTTTCCAATTACGTGATCCAACGGAGACGCCTATAACTCCATCATTTAATGTCGGATAGGATCAATTTATAGTCATCTGAATGGTACTTTAGTGCACTTTCATTCTTCACTGGAATCGTCGTATTCTGAGACCATTTATGAATCTTTAAGTTAGATCGCAGTCGTGGATCCTGAATGTTTCCACCATCTCCTTGTCCAATAGTAACCCTCATAATGCTCTATTCAGAGGTCGAATTTAGAATATTTCATGTCATTGGAATGGAAACTTATCAAGCTTCCAAATGGAACTAAAATTGCCTAATTCAGAGACCGTTCAATATCTGAAAAGCACGTTAGAACTCTTAGATCGTCATTTTTCAATACGGATTGTTTATCTTTCCAAATTGCGTGATCCAACGGAGATGCCTATAACTCCATCATTTGATGTCGGATTAGATCAATTTTTAGTCATCTGAATGGTAATTTAGTGCTCTTTCATTCTTGACTGGAATCGTCGTATTCTGAAACCATTTGGGCATCTTTAAGTTGGATCGCAGTCGTGGATCCTGAATGTCTCCATCATCTCCTTGTCTAATAATAACCCTCATAACTCTCTCTTTAGAGGTCGAATTTAGACTATTTCAGGTCATTGGAATGGTAACTTGTCAAGCTTCCAAATGGTACCAAAATTGCCTGATTCAGATACCGTTCGATATCCCAAAAGCACGTTGGAACTCTTCGATCATCATTTTTCAATACGGATTGTTAATCTTTCCAAATTACGAGATCCAACGGAGACGCCTATAACTCCATCATTTGATGTCGGATTGGATCAATTTTTGGTCGTCTGAATGGTACTTTAGTGCTCTTTCATTCGTCACTAGAATCGTCGTATTCTGAGACCATTCGAGCATCTTCGAGTAGGATCGCAGTCGTGGATCCTAAATGTTTCCATCATGTCCTTGTCCAATAGTAATCCTCATAACTCTCTCTTCAAAGGTCAAATTTAAACTATTTCAGGTCATTGGAATGGTAACTTGTAAAGCTTCCAAAAGGTACCAAAAGTTCCTAATTCAGAGACCGTTCGATGTCCAAAAGCACGTTGGAACTCTTCGATCATCATTTTCCAATATGGACTGTTAATCTTTCCAAATTGCGTGATCCAACGGGGACGCTTATAACTCCATCATTTGATGTCAGATTGGGTCGATTTTTGGTCATCTAAATGGTACTTTAGTGCTCCTTCATTCTTGACTGTAATCGTTATATCCTGAGACCATTTGGGCATCTTTAAGTTAGGTTGCAGTCGTGGATCCCGAATGTTTCTATCATCACCTTGTCTAATAATAACCCTCATAACTCTCTCTTTAGAGGTCGAATTTAACTATTTCAGGTCATTGGAATGGTAACTTTTCATGCTTCCAAATGGTACCAAAGTTGCCTAATTTAGAGACCGTTCGATATCCAGAAAGCACGTTGGAACTCTTCGATCATCATTTTTCAATATGGATTTTTAACTTTTTCAAATTGCGCGATCCAACGGAGACGCCTATAACTCCATCTTTATATGTCGGATTGGGTGAATTTTTGGTCATCTGAATGGTACTCTAGTGCTCTTTCATTCTTGATTGGAATCGTCATATTCTGAGACCATTTGGGCATCTTTAATTTGGATCACAGTCGTTGATCCTGAATGTTTCCATCACCTCCTTATCCAATAGTAACCCTCATAACTCTCTCTTCAGAGGTCGAATTTAGACTATTTCACGTCATTGGAATGGTAACTTGTCAAGCTTCCAAATGGGACCAAAATTGCCTAATTCAGAGACCGTTTGATATCCCAAAAGCACGTTGGAACTCATCGATCGTTATTTTTCAATACGGATTGTTAATATTAACCCTCATAACTCTCTCTTCAGAGGTCGAATTTAGACTATCTCTGGTCATTGGAATGGTAACTTGTCAAGCTTCCAAAAGGTAGCAAAATTTCCTAATTCAGAGACCGTTCAATGTCCCAAAAGCACGTTGGAACTCTTCGATCATCATTTTCCAATATGGACTGTTAATCTTCCAAAATTGCGTGATCCAATAGAGATGCCTATAAACTCCATCATTTGATGTCGGGGGTCGATTTTTTGTCATCTGAATGGTACTTTAGTGCTCTTTCATTCTTGACTGTAATCGTTATATCCTGAGGCATTTGGGCATCTTTAAGCTAGATTGCAGTCGTGGATCCTGGATGTTTCATCATCTCCTTGTCTAATAATAACCCTCATAACTCTCTCTTCAGAGGTCGAATTTAGACTATTTCAGGTCATTGGAATGGTAACTTGTCAAGCTTCCAAATGGGACCAAGGTTGCCTAATTCAGAGACCGTTCGATATCCCAAAAGCACGTTGGAACTCTTCGATCGTCATTTTTCAATACGGATTGTCAATATTTTCCAAATTGCGTGATCCAACGGAGATGCCCATAACTCCATCATTTGAAGTAGGATTGGGTCGATTTTTGTCATCTGAATGGTACTTTAGTACTCTTTCATTCTTGACTGGAATCGTCATATTCCGAGACCATTTGGGCATCTTTAAGTTGGATCGCAGTCGTGGATCCTGAATGTTCCCCATCTCCTAGTCCACTAGTAACCCTCATAACTCTCTCTTCAGAGGTCGAATTTAGACTATTTCAGGTCATTGGAATGGTAAATGTCAAGCTTCCAAATGGGACAAAAATTGCTAATTCAGAGACCGTTCGATATCCCAAAAGCACGTTGGAACTCTCCATCGTTATAATACGGATTGTTATTTTCATCCAAATTGCGTCTCCAAACATTGACGCAATGACTCCAACATTGAAGTCGGATTGGGTCAATTTTTTGTCATCTGAATGGTACTTTAGTGCTTTCTTCTCATTCTACTGTAATGGTCGTATCTGAGACCAATTGGGAATCTTTAAGTAGATCGCAGGACTGAATTTTAATCTCATAATCACCCCACCCATAGTAACCCTCGTAACTCTCTCTTTAGAGGTCGAAAGAACTCATTTTAGCAGGTCATGGTTGGAATGGTAACTTGTCAGGTTCCAAATGGGAACAATTTCAGTATTTCGACGAGACGGTTATCGTCCCAAAAGCACGTTGGAACTCTTCGATCATTTTTTCAATATGGACTGTAATCTTTCCAAATTGCGTGATCCAATGGAGACGCCTATAACTCCATCATTAATGTGATGGGTCGTCGTTTTTGGTCATCTGAATGGTACTTTAGTGCTCTTTGATTCTTGACTGTAATCGTTGTATCCTGAGACCATTAGGGCATCTTTAAATTAGATTGCAGTCATGGATCTGATTGTTTTTATCATCTCCTTGTCTAATAATAACCCTCATAACTCTCTCTTCAGAGGTCAAATTAACTATTTCAGGTCATTGGAATGGTAACTTGTCAAGCTTCCAAAAGGTACCAAAATTTCCTGATTCAGAGACCGTTCGATGTCCCAAAAGCACGTTGGAACTCTTCGATCATCATTTTCAATATGGACTGTTAATCTTTCCAAATTGCGTGATCCAACGGAGACGCCTATAACTCCATCATTTGATGTCGGATTGGGTCGATTTTGGTCATCTAAATGGTACTTTAGTGCTCCTTCATTCTTGAATGTAATCGTTATATCCTGAGACCATTTGGGCATCTTTAAGTTAGGTTGCAGTCGTGGATCCTGAATGTTTCTATCATCACCTTGTCTAATAATAACCCTCATAACTCTCTCTTTAGAGGTCGAATTTAACTATTTTAGGTCATTGGAATGGTAACTTTTCAAGCTTCCAAATGGTACCAAAATTTCCTAATTCAGAGACCGTTCGATATCCCAAAAGCACTTGGAACTCTTCGATCGTCATTTTTCAATATGGATTTTTAACTTTTCCAAATTGCGCGATCCAACGGAGACGCCTATAACTCGATCTTTTGATGTCGGATTGGGTCAATTTTTGGTCATCTGAATGGTACTTTAATGCTCTTTCATTCTTGATTGGAATCATCGTATTCTGAGACCATTTGGGCATCTTTAAGTTAGATCGCAGTCGTGGATCCTGAATGTTTCCATCATCTCCTTATCCAATAGTAACCCTCATAACTCTCTCTTCAGAGGTCGAATTTAGACTATTTCACGTCATTGGACTGGTAACTTATCAAGCTTCCAAATGAGACCAAAATTTCCTAATTCAGAAACCGTTCAATATCCCAAAAGCACGTTGGAATTCTTCGATCATCATTTTTCAATATGGACTGTTAATCTTTCCAAATTGCATGATCCAACGGAAATGCCTATAACTCCATCATTTGATGTCGGATTGGGTCGATTTTTGGTCATTTGAATGGTACTTTAGTGCTCTTTCATTCTTGACTGTAATCGTTGTATCCTGAGACAATTTGGGCATCTTTAAGTTAGATTGCAATCCGTGGATCCTGAATGTTTCTAAAATGACACCTGCACTCGCTTTATTACCAAAATACCCTTTTTAATCCTTTTTACTGAAATACCTAAACTACCCCTAGAGATGGATTTTTACCAAAATACCTAAACTACCCTTGGACATGGATTTTACCGAAATACCTAAACTACCCCGGGACATGGATTTTATAAAAATACCTAAACTACCCCTAGACATGGATTTTTACCAAAATACCCCCGGAGTGGATTTTTACCGAAATACCCCCGGACATAGAAATTACCGAAATACCCCAGGACATGAAAATTACCAAAATACCCCCGGACATGGAAATTGCCAAAATGACCCCAGACATAGATTTTACCAAAATACCCCAGGACATGAAAATTACCAAAATACCCCCGAACATGGAATTCTCTAACGACTGCAATGAAATATTTTTGTGCCTCAATAAATGCCCCCTCGATCCTTCTTTGATTGATTCTGAAATCAAATGGAGGATCGATCTTCCTCCGCCTGAAGAATCTTGAATGAACTGCAACTGAAGAATGATTGGATGATCATGCTTGCATGGAAGACTGGATGATCATCTTTGACCAGAAAATCAAATGATTGCGTTCGATCAGAAGACTGGAATGCTTGCGCTCGACCGGAAGATTTGAATGCTCATATTTGACTAGAAGACTGGAATGCTCATATTTGACCAGAAGATTTGAATGCTTGCGCTCGAATGAATGAAAGATTTGAATGATCCCGGCTCGAATGGAAGACTTAAATGATTGTGCTCGACGGAAGACTTGATGATTGTGCTCAACCTGAAGACTTGATGATTGTGCTCGAATGGAAGACTCGATTGATCACGTCCAAATGGAAGACTTGAATGCTCATGTTTGAACGGAAGACTTGATTGATCACGTTCAAACGGAAGACTTGATTGATCACGTTCAACGGAAGACTGAATGCTCACGTTCGACGGAAGACTTGACTGATGGCGCTTGAACAGAAGATTTGAATGATGGCGCTCGAACAGAAGATTTGAATGATGGCGCTCGAACAGAAGACTGGAATGCCCCCAGCCAGTAGTGTCGGGCAGATGCTTCACTAGAAAAGATGAAGTTCTCTTTTCATCGAAACACATTCTGCAACAGTTGTAATGACTTTGTCTTTGAGCAACTTGATTAGAGAACTATCTTTCAACAACAACAGTCTCTTTGATCATCTCCAGCGACTTTTTCCTTCAATTCTGCAACGGTCTCTTTGATCAACTCCGTTGCTCCTACCATAGCAACCCTTTTGATTTTTCCTTTATTCATGATCTGTATAATCCAATCTTTCAAATGATGATCTTTCCTGACAAATTAATCGGAATTAGTATCTTAAGACATTATAACTCTTTCAATTTAGCCTTAAGAAGCATTAATAATTTTGAAATTTATATTGAAAACTTCTCCTCTTTTAGGCTGATTGTGATATTCGCTCTGTCATCTTGCTTCGTATTACATTCTTTGCTCATTATATCGCACTTTTGGAAATATCATTTTGAACGTTCACACTGAATCATGCTTCATAATTCTCGGTGTTTGAATTCCTCCACTGTGCATAAGAGATTATCAGAAAGACCAAGGCATAGATCCTGCCCCCTTTCCCGGTCATTATTGCATAAAGATTTCTTCAGAAGATAATATTTCCGAAGTGAAGGCTATTGATACTCTTGAAAGACGAATAATCTTTGCTGTTCTTTTAACGAATTCAAAGAATATATCTGAATCCCTTACGGCTTTTGTCAATGTATTAATTGACCTTGAAGACTTAAACTTTTGAGTATCGAATTGCTGATATCTTGAAAGCATTTGCTGTCGCTGCCATTTGAATCTGATTCAAGAGAAACGCATTTTTGCATATATTTTATTCAACATTTAAATTTCATCAGGCAATTGCATATTTGAGCATATTTAATATGTATCTGCAGCATTTTGAATGCTACACATAGTTGATGCTTTTGAGCATATCTGATGCTTTTGAGCAATGGTGCTAGTGTACTTTGATTGACCATGCTTTGACTAGACATGACTTGACTTGACTGAACTTAACTTGACCAGACGACTAAACTGGACTTGACACTAGACTAGACTTGACACTGGACTGTATTTAAACCTTTTATGCTTTGTTAGTGCGGGGGATTCTATATGTGAGTATTTAGATTTGCGGTGCTAAGTTTCAATTTCGGCTAGCCACACACAATTTAGGCTCATGAGTAGTGGAGCGCGCGCACACACAGTTTAGGCTCATGAGTAGTGGAGCACTTGTTGGTCTTACGTGATGGTCTCTGTAACTCTTTAGAGTTCTCTTGGACTTTTCACTGCCTTGAGTTCACAAGCTACGGTCCATCAGAGGGGCCCAGTGACGCTACCGGGTGGTGAACTGTTGGTTTTACACACAGGGTTGGCCACGGTAACTCTCTAGAGTTCGTAGGGCTCGCAAGGCTACCGTTGGGCACCAAATCTAGGGTCGCCAGTCCATCAATGAGTAGGTTTAAGCCTTTCCCCATGAGTTAGTACTGAAATCAAATTGTAGATCTGGAGGGTCTTACGCATGGTTGGCTTAAGAGCTCACACTGCGGCCCCTGTTTTCTTCGTCTGCAAGGTCGAGCCCATTCACGGGAGGGCACTTTCATCCGTTTCCTGTGGCGCTGCCGAAAAGCTATACAGACGGCATGGGAGTTACGATGACTAGTCTTCGCGAATTTTTGGCCTTTTAGGCTCCGAATCCTTGACTTCGTCAGCTGCCCACATGGGTGCGCACGGTCTTCGCGGGCTTTTAGGGCCACCGACTCCTCGCCGTTGTCCGAATGGCGATCTTGATTTTAAGGTCTTATGCGTAGCCGGCCGGCCCTTTTAGGGCTTGATCCTTTTAGAGTTTTGATCCTTCGAGAGCTTGATTCTTTCAGAGTTTGATTCTTTTAGAGTTTTTAGCCCTTCTTAGAGCTTGATCCTTTTTTGATTTGGCCTTTTAGGATTTGACTCTTTTAGGATTTTGGGTTGGCTAGACTGCCTCCTTGACTGAGATTGATATGTCTTGCTTTTGATAATTGTCAGAATAATAGACATCTCTAACTGAGTTTGATATGTCTTTGCTTTGATAATATCTTCAAGAGGATTCGTCTGATAAAATCTTCAAGAAGATCTGTCCGTGTTGTTCATAATATATCAGTCTTGTTAATGTCTTCAAGAGAATCTTCAAGACGATATTAACTCTGCCAGACTTATTTGGTGATGACGGTGATCACTTTCTTTTCAGAATACTTGCTAATGTAGTTGATATGCTCGCGAATTTCTTCTTTATAGATTCTTTCGATGATATATGGACATGATCTTATTCCTTCGCCCCCTTTTGATATAGAATCATTATGCTGATAATATTCTAGATCAAATCAGGAGCTTCTTTAAGGATAGTATCTTTTGATGAAGCGAGCATTGACCGGTATGCTGATACCTTGCCCATCTTGATTTGCAACTCTGTACGCCCCATTGGAGTATACTTCTTTATTATATACAACCCGTCCCATTTAGGCTCTAACTTGCCCCCTATTCGGCGGGTGACCACTATAGGTCTTTTCAACATTACCACCATATCCCCTGTTTTTTGAAAGAGCGGTGCTTAACTTGTTTATCAAAAGCAGCCAATATCCTGGCCTAATATGATTGCAATCGCTGCTGAGCTGCTAGATGTTTCTCATCAAGCAGATCTAACTCTTTCAGCCTTATTTTTGCATTTCATCATTCATATGTTATGGACTGATATACCGCCACTCTGAGCGATGCCCCACTGCATTTCAATTGGGATGACTGCCTCCATGCCATAGATTAATAAATACGGTGTTGACCCCGTTGCTGTGCGATGAGTAGTAGTTCTGTATACCCATAATGCTTTTTGCAATTTTTCATCCCAATCACGCTTATTACCTGTCACCGGTCTTCTTTAGTATTTTGATGATCGTTGTATTGAACGCCTCTGCTAGTCCATTGGTCGAGGATAGTAAGGCGTTGAAAACGAATGTCGAATGCTGAACTTCTGACACAACTTTTTCATGCCTTGGCAGAAATTTTCTTCAACGTCAGTGAGTGATAATTGTCAATGCTTAACAGCAGTCATCAACGCTTGGTAGCGATCATCAACACTTGATACCGATCATTAATGCTTGGTATTTGGCGATGACTTGATATGCTTAAAAGCCTGTTTTTACTTTGGCAATGACTTGATATACTTGACAGTGCTAATCTTGGCGATAATCATCGACGGCAATGATTTGATATGCTTGAAAATGCTAACTTTGGCGATAATCATCAACGCTTTCATTTGGCGATTATCATTGGTGCCTCGCATTTGGCAATGACTTGATATGCTTGAAAACACTAACTTTGGCGATAATCATCGACGCTTTTCATTTGGCGATTATCATTGGTGCCTCGCATTTGGCAATGACTTGATATGCTTGAAGCTTTTGCTCAATATTAGCTTTGCCCCGGTCTCGAACTGATCAGGCTTGTATACTTTTATTTCTTCTTTCATGTTGTACACCTCCACAATTTTGCTTTTATGAACCATCTTCTATAACTTGTTTTGTTTCAAGCCATTTACTTTTCTTTCTTCATCAATTGTGTCTCTTTGAGTTTCTCCTGAAATTCGAAGTCAATTGAAAATTTGTGCTTTAATTCATTTGCATAAGGGAGAATATGTGACCTTGTCTTTCGCAATCCTTTTGATCCTCGAATTGTCAGTGACAATCGCCAATGCTTACTTTTGCCCTAATTTTTAACTTGCAAAAATTGATATAGACAATTATCATAAACAATTATCATCTTGGGGAATCAACGATTACCTCACTTAGGATTCTAAGATCTCAGCATTCTGAGACTTTGCCGGCATTTTGAGACTTTGCTAGCATTTTGAGACTGCTTATCTTGGCTACTTTTGCCCAACTTCGACTTTGATTTGGATGCATCAAAGTTATAGTTTATCTTCAAGGATAACGTATTTTGTATGCCCTTGTCTGCCCCCTGAATAATTATGTTGTAAATCTTCCGAGTCAACACGCTGTGAATCTTCTGAGTCAACATGTTGTCTTGTTTTCTTCTTGTTCGTTCTTCTTTTCTTCTTGTTTAGCCGTGACAATTCGACTTTCTCAGCAACTAGCAATCATAAGGAGTATGCCGTCTTCTTCAAATGTATATTTTATTTAGTCTTCAAATTGTCCGAACCCCTTCTATACTTTCTTATTCGTAAATCGTCGATGCTCTCTTTAGCAGACTTTCAACTCTTTACCTTCGTTTTTCTTTCTTTCTTTGACAGTATCTAATGCTACTCTTTTAAAACCTTAAAGCAGTTGATTCATATGAAAGTTCGAACAACTTCACTTTGACCCTTCGCAAATTGCAATTTAACTTGATCTTTACTCTGTCAAGTGGTGACGATGCCCCTAGGGTTCTCTATTGACCGATGAATTCGTTAATTCACTAACTGATTCATCTACTTATTTGCGAGCAACGTCTGATTCAATCGAACTAACTTTTCATCTGAGGATTTTCCTCAGGGTTCATTGTTGTTCACGGTAGTCGTTCTAATGTACTGTTATCCGTACTCGACAGGATGATATTCCTTTCACCAAATCTCAGATGTCGTCATCAGCTTGATCGAATCATCATTGTCCTTGGCATCGTCTGTCTTTGATCGAAACTGATTTGATCTTCTCTGACACTTTTTGGTGGAAGTCTATTGGACGTGAAGTAAACAATTGTATTAGTCGGGAGAAAGATTGCTGCGGTATGCGGTATATCTGTCATTAAGAACAGAATGTTAGTTATTTTGATTAAATAAAACTGTACTTTATTTTTAGAGATGAAGGGGAGGATGTTCCCACTAAGAGTCGCCATTTTGGCATTTATACAGATGCCAAAAAGTGATAAATGTTCTCTTGAATATTTTCTAAGTTACCATCGAATAATAAATCCCCAGCAGAGTCGCCATTTTGTTTCGACAAGGAAAGAAATGTATTTGATTTGTGGAAACTATCTTATTCGGACATAACAATGGAAAAGTATAAAGACAATCATCACAATTTTATTGATTCTGAATTCATTTACATCCTCGATATCCCTTGATTCTAAGATAGATTACAAAGAATTCATTGTAAGTTCAACTATCATAGTTAAATGTAAATTTTGGCAGCATAATGGCAATGATTCCAATCATCCCCTAGGACTTAGGAAGAATTGACGAATCGACCAACAGTCTTCAAGAAAAATAGAGATTCTGGCAGCATTCTGGCGCTATTTCGATCATCTCCTGAGACTTAGGAGGAATACGCCTTTCTGTCGATGACTTCCTTCTCTCTTGAATAGGAAGAACTTTAAGATTTAAAGACCCTGGCCATTTCAGCAGCATGATAGTCCATTGCTGTTATAGACTGCAGGGCAGTCGGTTGCGCGGGCCGCACAAACCATATCGTATGCGTGGGTCCACGCAAACTGCAGGAGCCCAATGCTCGTTTGCGCGGGTCGCGCAATCTGCTGGAGCCCAATGCTCCGTACCTTCGGTCTTCTCTTCGCTCTTCTTTCACTCAAAAATCTTCAAACCCCTTTATGAGAGAGGGAGTGGAGTATTTATAGACATTTTACACGTGTGAAACTTTAGCTTCAGCGATGTGTGGAAAAAATCACTTTCCATGCAGTATCATATACTTTACGCTGGTCCGCGCAAAAGATATGCTTTGTGCGAGATCCGCATACAAACGATATGTTTCGCGCGGGATCCGCACAAAGCGTTCTTCAGAACTATTTCTCTGTTCTTTCTTTCCTCTATGTCTTCATCTTTCCTTACTCCAATTCTTTCTTATTTTTATGCCTCAACAGATCTTGAATGTTCCAATCATCTCCTTGTCGAATAGTAACCCTCATAACTCTCTCTTCAGAGGTCGAATTTAGACTATTTCAAGTCATTGGAATGGTAACTTTACAGGCTTCCAAATGGGACCAAATTGCATAATTCAGAGACCGTTCGATATCCAAAAGCCGTTGGAACTCTTCGATCGTCATTTTCATACGGATGTTAATCTTTCCAAATTACGTGATCCAACGGAGACGCCTATAACTCCATCATTTGATGTCGGATTGGGGTGATTTTTTGTCATCTGAATGGTACTTTAGTGCTCTTTCATTCTTGACTGGAATCGTCGTATTCTGAGACCATTTGGGCATTTTAAAGTTGGATTGCAGTCGTAGATCCTGAATGTTTCCATAATCTCCTTAATCCAATAGTAACCCTCATAACTCTCTCTTCAGAGGTCGAATTTAGAATATTTCAGGTCATTGGTATGGTAACTGGTTAAGCTTCCAAATGGTACCAAAATTGCCTAATTCAGAAACCGTTCGATATCCCAAAAGTACATGGAACTCTTCAATGGTCATTTTTCAAAACAGATTGTTTATCTTTCTAAATACGTGATCCAACGGAAATGGCATATACCTCCATCATTGATGTCGGATTGGATCAATTTTGGTCAACTGAATGGTACTTTAGTGCTCTTTCATTCTTGCTAGGAATCGTCGTATTTTGAGAGACCATTTGGGGCATCTTTAAGTTGGATCGCAGTCGTGGATTCTGAATGTTTCCACCATCTCCTTGTCCAATAGCAACCCTCAGAACTCTCTCTTCAGAGGTCGAATTTAGACTATTTCAGGTCATTGGAATGGCAACTAATCAATCTTCCAAATGTGACCCAAAATTGCCTAATCAGAGACCGTTCGATATCCCCCAAAAGCACGTTGGAACTCTTCAATCGTCATTTTTCAATATGGTTTTTAACCTTTCCAAATTACGTGATCCAACGGAGACGCCATAACTCCATCATGTTGATGTTGGATTGGGCGATTTTTGGTCATCTGAATGCTTATTTAGTGCTCTTTCATTCTTGACTGGAATCGTCGTATTTTGAGACCATTTGGGCATCTTTAAGTTAGATTGTATCGTGCATCTGATGTTTCCATCATCTCCTTGTCGAATAGTAACCCTCATAACTCTCTCTTCAGAGGTCGAATTTAGACTATTTCAGGTCATTGGAATGGTAACTTGTTAAGCTTCCAAATGTGACCAAAATTGCCTAATTGAGAGACCGCTCGATATCCCAAAAGCACGTTGGAACTCTTCGATCGCCATTTTTTCAATACGGATGTTAATCTTTCCAAATTGCGTGATCCAACGGAGACGCCTACAACTCCATCATTTGAAGTCGGATTGGGGCAATTTTTATCATCTGAATGGTATTTAGTGCTTTTCATTCTTAACTAGAATCATCATATTCTGAGACCATTTGTGCATCTTTAAGTTTGATCGCAGTCGCGGATCCTGAATTTTCCATAATCACCTGTCCAATAGTAACCCTCATAACCTCTCTTCTCTGAGGTCGAATTTTAGACTACTTCAGGTCATTGGAATGGTAACTTGTCAACCTTCCAAATGGTACCAAAATTGCCTAATTCAGAGACCGTTCGATATCTGAAAAGCACGTTGGAACTCTTCGATCGTTATTTTTAGTACAGATTATTTATCTTTCCAAATTGCCTGATCCAACGGAGATGCCCATAACGCCGTCATTTGATGGGGATTGATCAATTTTTGGACATCTGAATGGTACTTTAGTGCTCCTTCCTCTTGACTGGAATCGTCGTATTCTGAAACCATTTGGGCATCATTAAGTGGGATCGCAATCGTGGATCCTGAATGTTTCCACCATCTCCTTGTCCAATAGTAACCCTCATAAATCTCTCTTCAAAGGTCGAATTTAGACTATTTTGTCAGGTAATTGGAATGGTAAGTTGTCAAGCTTCCAAATGAAACAAAATTTGCCTAATTCTAGGACCGTTCGATATCCCAAAAGCACGTCGGAACTCTTCGATCGTCATTTTTCAATACGGATTGTTTAATCTTTCCAAATTGTGTGATCCAACGGAGACGCCTATAACTCCATCATTTGATGCCGGATTGGATCAATTTTTGGTCATTTGAATGGTACTTTAGTGCTCTTTCATCTTGACTGGAATCGTCGTATTCTGAAGACCATTTGGGCATCTGTAAGTTGGATTGCAGTCGTGGATCCTGAATGTTCCACCATCTCCTTGTCCAATAGGAAACGTCATAACTCTCTCTTCAGAGGTCGAATTTAGACTATTTCAGATCATTGGAATGGTAACTTGTCAAGCTTCCAAATGCGGCTAAAATTGCCTAATTCAGAGACAGTTTGATATCCCAAAAGAACGTTGGAACTTCTTCAATCATCATTTTTCAATATGGATTTCTAACTTTCCACAT